>CAVLGL010000013.1:17609505-18209505 GCA_963668995.1 Parnassius mnemosyne | reverse complement strand
TTTTATTCAGTAACACTAGGGGTATCGTCCAGGAAATCTTGATAACACCTTGTAATATATCCAAATAATTACCACCCATCAATCGTTTTTCAGTTTAGAACAGGCTCATAATTATGTTATCAAAAAAATCGCACTTGATGATAACTCTCTATTATAGCGTGTGGGTTGCATACAGCAGATTAATGTTCATTACGACTATTGTAAAGCCCTACACGCGTAAATAGGGCTTTGTCAGTCCACATAATATAAACATTTCACAAATTTTTTTTCGAGATGGACAATCGTTATTTTTCAGTGCTTGCACACGTTGGTAATGAAATGAGTGATATCTAGAAGAATTCAGTAGTTTCCACACGTAATACTGGCTAACCCTGAATTCTCGAATGATACAACCATTAGTACTAGCGAGGGGGTTTCAATCGAAAAACTCGATCACTCTGTTTTTGACAGCTGGGCCTTTTACTGAATGACCACCTCGAGCACTTCCATGTGACGGAGTGGTGAACTGCCAAAAGTATAACAGCATTTGGTTTGGTACACACTCCGACTGGGTAGTGCTCGCGCGTTATATCATTTTCTTTGCAAACGTGGTAAAGACCCACTTTCTTATAATCTAATTGACAAGTAACACTACCTATGAACATTTAAAAATAGGACACTCGGTACGTAATGAGATCACGGTCAAGTTTACACTGTCGGTCGGCCAGGTGAACGTACCCAGCGCTCAGCGGTGTAACGGAAGGGAAAGTGCGGGGAGCCGGGGAGACGTTTACTGAGTCAAAACAACAGCTATGAGATACCTAAATCTGTAATCAAACAAGAGCGCCAAACGCTTCCGAACTCAATACTCTCTTACGAATGTGTGCGTGATTATAAAATAGTAGGCGCTTCATATTTATGAATGACAACCAGTAAAAATAATGCATTTCCACACATTTTGAATATAAAGGATAAAATGTTTCAGATTTTTTTTTTCACCATTTGCTTATATTACCTATTCTGAACCACATCTGCAAATTTGGCCGGTTATTGCAAAATACCCCTGTATATCATAACAATTAAATTTAATAATTTATTAATAATTTTTTCACTGTCAAAAGCTACGTATATTTATATTATTTTATTTTGTTATTTGGAGGTCAATTCTGGCTTACAAATTTCAACAAAAAGATCAGAAAATATATAAGAGAGTTGTTATAATAATATTTTTTTTGATTTCAGACATAATACTAATTAATAAAGAAAAATATTTCTGCTGCGCCGTTGACAACTGTCAAAGCGTAACGACTATACATACAATGTTTATAAATATGGAATAAATCCAGGGAAGTAATGTAATAATATTTCATTTATAGAGTAAAGTGCTTTTATTTAAGCCGTAAATGATTGTTTCAGGGAAAGATGCGGGGTACAGCACATTTCAAGTTAATATGAATATGCAATATAAAGACTTTTGAGTGTTGTAGATCTGATGATGAGAATCTGTTTAGATTTTCTAATGAATATCTCTGCTCCTCTACATTCACAGCCGGATTTCCTACAGTGTCAAAATTGTGCTGACGGTAGGCTGTTTAAAGGTAAAAGGGGATTAAATATTCATATTAAACGATGCCATAGTAAAAGTATTTCGGCTTCACAGCCTGCCGTAGAAATTCATAACTTTTTTAGCAATTCCTCTATTGACACAAATGTTTCCCTTTTTTCGGACCAAATTTACAATTATTATCGTAATGTACCAGTGGTTAAAAGAATTCCTAGAGGTGCGAGGATGCAGCTTGCTAAAGCATTGTCATGCACTATTCAAAATTGTTTCACTAATAGTGAAAATAGTTGGCAAAAATTATTTACTTTCGCGTATTCCCATTTTCATTTTGATAAAACAATAAATAAATCAATTACGTCTCAACTAAAAGAGACATCTTTTCAAAATTTAGATTACCCAATTAATACTGATTTATCTCGACCACGTCCTAAATTTGATTTAAAAAAAGTAGTTGAGTCGAAAGTAATGGATGGCGACTTAAAAAATGCATCCCGTATTTTATTCTCAGACGACATCCTGGCTCCTCGTAATGTCGAAACTCTTGAAAGCCTTCGTCAAAAGCATCCTTCGGTCACACCGTCTCAGGGTTTACTGCTGCCTCCCAAGACTTCTATGCAACCTTTACAAATTTCGGAAAAAGACACTTTAGAAGCAATTATGTCATTTTTGAATGGCTCTGCTGGCGGCATTGACGGAATTACGCCTCAACATCTTAAAGATCTTGTAAGCGCTTCTGCCGGTGACGCCGGCGGAGTACTTCTTAAAGACATTACAAAATTATGTAACTTTATGCTTTCTGGTAATGTTAATCCAAATTTCATTCCATTCTTATATGGGGCAAGATTATGTGCCTTCAAAAAAAAGGATAACGGTATCCGTCCTATTGCCGTTGGTTCCACATTTCGACGCTTAACTTCAAAATTAGCTTGCAGGCACATAATCTCTAACCTTAAGAACAAATTTCAGCCTATTCAACTAGGCTTTGGCACTAGAGGTGGCTGTGAGGCGGCGGTACATTCAGTGCGTACATTTTTAACAAGCTCTGATGCAGATGTTCTTGTGAAGGTTGACCTAAGGAATGCTTTTAACTCTATCGATAGGGTAACCTTGCTGAAAGAAGTGGCTAACAATACCCCCGAAATTTATCATTACGTTTGGCAATGTTATAGTCAAAATACTAACTTGTTTTACGAAAACCATGTTATCGATTCTGCTGTTGGTGTTCAGCAGGGTGACCCTCTGGGTCCAGCACTTTTCAGTTTGGGAATTCAACCCTTTATTTCAAATTTGAAATCCAAGCTGAATGTCTGGTACCTAGACGACGGTACACTGGGAGGTAGAGCAGATGACGTCCTCAGCGATCTTACTCATATTTTTCGAAATTTTAAAAATATTGGCCTTGAACCAAATAGCAATAAATGTGAAATATTTTTTTCCAATAATTTATCTACTTCTCATAGAGACAATTTAATTCAAAATTTTAATCATATTTGTCCAGGAATAAAAACTGTCAATACGGAATCACTATACCTGCTAGGTGCCCCGTTGTTTTTCGATAGTATTAAACCTGTTTTGAAAACAAAATTTGATCAGTTTTTAAACCACGTTGATAAATTGTATAAATTAAACCCCCACATAGCTCTTACTATTTTAAAATATTGTCTTCTTGTACCTAGATTTACATACTTACTCCGCTCGAGTCCAGTCTGGAAATGTTCGGATATTTTACAAGATATTGATAATAATCTTAAAATTGCTATAGAAAAAATTCTAAATTTAACTTTAAATACAACAGCCTGGGCTCAAGCTACTTTACCTATAAAATTTGGTGGCATTGGTGTGAGAAATCTTTCTAGCGTTGCATTGCCTGCTTTCCTTGCTTCCGTGCATAGTGTCAGTGACTTATGTAACATAATTTTAAATAATAAAGTAGACCTATGCTTTGCTACGGAGGCAGGGCAAACATGGCAAACGCTCTGTCCTGGTGAAAATATTCCACTGGAAGTTAACCAACAAAAACAGTGGGATATTCCGTTGGTACAGGGCGTGCAGAAGGATTTGTTTCATAATTTCCATAGTGACCAAGATAAGGCACGCCTTCTAGCTGTTTCGACTAAGGAATCTAGTCACTGGTTACACGCTTTACCATCAAGTAATCTCGGCACATTACTTGATAGGGAAAGCTTGCGTATTGCCGTAGGAATCCGACTAGGAGCGGCGATTTGTCAACCCCATCAGTGCCCCTGTGGTAGCAGCGTCGACAAGTTTGGGCTCCACGGACTTTCATGTAAGAAAAGCGCTGGTAGGTTTTCACGACACAGTTCTTTGAACGATGTCATCCGAAGGGCTCTTGCCTCTATAAATGTTCCCTCGGTTTTAGAGCCTTGTGGAATATTTAGAGACGATGGCAAGAGACCCGACGGTATGACATTGGTCCCTTGGGAGAGAGGTAAAGCCCTAGTGTGGGATGCTACTTGCGTAGACACTCTGGCGGCCTCTCATCTCAGGGGTACCTCGTTTAAAGCCGGGGCGGCATCAGAGGCAGCTGAGCTGAGTAAGTGGCGCAAATATGAGTCTCTGAGAGATGACTACATATTTGTGCCATTTGCTGTAGAGACTATCGGTCCGTGGGGTCCACGTGCGGTGAAGTTCCTAAAGGAACTCCATCCGCGGCTGGTCGTTGCTGCTGGTGATAAGAGGGCTGGTTCTTTCCTCGCTCAAAGGCTAAGTATAGCCATTCAGCGGGGAAACGCAGCCAGCGTTCTTGGCACGATACCGCGGGGAGTAGGACTATATGATAATTAAGTTTCTAGTTTTAGTTTTTTTTTTTATTATCATAGTTTTTAATATTGTAGATAAAATTAATTACATGTTTGCTTATAATATCAATATTATTCAAAAGAGATTAAAAACTGAAATATATCTTTGTTTATTTAACTTGCTATAGTTTAGGGTAAAATTGCAAGCTGTGTTTGTTCGTCATATGAAAGTCTAGTCTTGAATTTGACATGAAGGAGTTGAATATACAAAGATCCTTTTTCTGTATACAGATCGATAAATAGATCATCCATCAAATTCGTACCGTACGATACAAAACTTCGTTCTAACAATAATTGCTGTTTATTAGTTTTTATATAAGTATATTAAAAATATTGAAATGTTACTATACTAGTATTACTATACACTCTATTTTTCACTGTTTTCATCTTTCATTCAATGGTTTTTCAAAACAATGATTTGTCAACGTCAAATTTATCGATTCATTTTTATTTCTGTCGATCTCAGAAACAATATATTTTAATTCGAGGACTAATTAATTATAACATCTATTTTCTTTAAAATATATTCCCGCGCCATTATTTCCATAATCTCTACTCTCTTGAGAAAAATAAGTAAGAGAAAGAGAGCTAAGGGTCCTAGCTGTAAATTTCAAAGTACAAGTCGACTTAGATCACCATTGGTATCGCTGGAATTATTAATTGTAAATGAAATGGCTGTTTAAGAAACAGTGAACGATCGCATTATGAGGATGAATCTGAAAAAAAAAAAGAAAATATATTTGAGGGTATTTTATAAACGCAGGCACGCTTTCTTGAAAATTTCCGATAAACAACGCCGAACGCAATGATTTGGCGAAATGGCCATCTGTTGTATTGCGTTATCAATCCGATCAAAGGACGGGTAGCCGAAGGTAGAGTCCCACTACATAACTTTTAAATATTACTGGAAATTAAGAAAACAAATACAAATTAAAAAAAATCAAATAAAAAAAAACATATACATAGACAGAATATCATGGAGATTCGAATATAACAAGTAGTTATTTCTTAGATACGGTCGTATTTACAAAGGCTTTAATTAATTTAGAATGGGTTCGTACTGAATTTCTTGTTCTAGCGCCCTTAAAATAGATTAATTTTCATGGATGTGCTAAATACCGCCATTAACATTTTTTAACATATTCATATTCATTTTTTAACATAACATTTCATAGAGAAGCTTGGAGAGAAATGAAAAAAGTAGTCTGTTAATCAAAAGGAAAAGCCGACTTCAAAAAACCAAATCGGGATAAAATCATTTGCTCGTCATAGCTCCAGAAGTCTGGGCATTAATACTGCTATACACTGTGATTTTATTCTTTTTAGCTTATAAAGTCGGTTTATAGTTTTGAACAAAACTGAATCCCGGGAATTCCCGGAACGTCGAGACTTTTAAGAAAACGCTTTTTAGTTTTTTTAAGATGGGTGAGCCTTTTTGAAGAATTTGTATTGAGTAAATTTCTGGAAACATATTAACAGGCAATTTTTTGTAAAAATCAACATTTACTAAACAACTAGCTGACCCGGCAAACGTTGTTTTGCCATAAACATTATTTCTCGGAAATATTTTTTACTTTTAAAATTACGAATAAAAACAGGGTTGATCGTTGAAGGGTGAAAATTTGAAGTTTTATGTATTTTTCACTGCTAAATTATAATAAAATAAAAATAAAATATTTTGTCAAACAAATGAAAAAAATATTTAGTGTTGGGTCAGCCTTATCATTTAGGGGTTTGAAAAATAGATGTTGGCCGATTCTCAGACCTACCCGATATGCACACAAAATTTCATACAAATCGGTTCAGCCGTTTCGGAGGAGTTTGGTAACAAACACCGCGACACGAGAATTTTATACATTAGATTAAACAGAAATTTTAATAACTTTAACGTTAATTTCAGCCTTAATAATTGCTTTGTTTATTTCTTTTAGTCACACACAGATGCACTTCTAAACAGTTAAATCTTGTAGTTATGAAACGAACTTAGTTAAAAATCATACTAATTCTTAATAACTTTACTATAATCTAGTAACTCAAATATCTAATCTTAGTTCATAATCTCATTTTTAATTCCCATATTCCCATATTTGTTTCGTTTATTGTGTTGCGTACTCAGTAGTTACGAGTTCATACAGAGATGCACTTCTAAACAGTTAAATCTTATAGTTATGAAACGAACTTAGTTAAAAATCATACTAATTCTTAATAATTTTACTATAATCTAGTAACTCAAATATCTAATCATAGTTCATAATCTCATTGTTAATTCCCATAATCACATATTTGTTTCATTTATTATGTTGCGTACTCAGTAGTTACGTATTAGACCAAGTAATTTTTCATTAAACTAACACATGGCGCTAGGCTCCTTCAATTATTTGAAAATAAAAATGATTACATAACAATTTCGACAATCTTGTCTCGTCTCGAGTCTCGACCCGAAAGTCCCGGGACTTGAGACAACTAAAATTAAGAAAAGTCCCGGGACTTCGAGACACGAGACGTCCCAGGACCCAAAAGCTAATCACAAGTTTGAATGTCGTCTTAGATAATAGTTGCATTCAAAATTTCATCTCCTATTTATCATCCGTAGTGGTGGAATTTGTCCCTAAATTATTGTGGAACCATCCAAAGTATAACGTACTTAATAAAAAAAATAACCAATGGATCAGTTAAAAAATGATGAAGATACGATAACATATAAAAAAGAAGTACAGTCGAACTGAGAACCTCCTCTTTTTTGAAGTTAGCTAAAATAAGCTTTTTTCCTTGCGTAACTTACAATACCTGAAAAGAATCAAGGTTGTACGTGCCACTTATACATGATGATACGTTACGAAATAATAATCATGTCCTCCAGACCGGATTTCGGTGACGGCAGCCAGTATAAATGGAGACTAATTATCTGCGCAGGACCAGATCTGCATGAATGTGTGCGCAAGCATAGGTGCACTCTATACTCCCGCTCTCTCATAGTCCGATGGGACGGCAATCAGACACGAACGAAGAGAGATCAGACGCCAATTGGGGAGGGACCAATGGCTTTACGTGATTCAAAGCAAGGAGTGAAACACCGTCAACCTTTTTATTATTTGTTCCAGGTTACTACTGAGTATGGTATACTTGACGGTTCGACAAAAAATGAGATTGACTTCATTATGACGATCAGACGACAACTGTTCAGTGATGTCTCAGTGATCGCGTGGGTGAAAACCGGCAGCGATCACCGAATGGTTAGAGACACACTGAACCTAAACGTTAAGTTGGAGAGATCTCGTCTAATGAAGTCAACGCTCCGTACCCCTCGTGCTCTAACCCAAAGTCCCGAAACCTTTCAGCTCGAGTTACAAAACCGTTTTCAGTGCCTAGAAGACTGCAATGAAGTGGACGATTTGAATGACAAGCTCGTGGAAACTGTCCATGCGGTCGGAGCTAAGTTCTGCAAGACCCGCCGCAGAAGAACACAAAAACTCTCCGATCACACTCTTAATCTCATGGCTGTTAGACGGGAGATGTAGCTACATTCTTCAACAGATTTGACAGCATACAGGCAACTGAACAGACAGATCTCCAAATGCATGAGACGGGACTTACACAACTTCAATACAGCTCGTATTGAAGGAGCGAACGAGCGGAACCAAGGCTCCAAAGTCTTTGCCAGAGATCTGTCTGCCAGAAAGCGCCAACTGTCAAAGCTGAAGACAGAATATGGCAGCATCGTTTCCGGGACACCTGAGATTTTGAGTGAGATTGAGAGGTTCTATGGGCAGCTGTATACGTCATCGTTGGTGCCGCGCTAGGGTGAGTAACGATCCAAGAGCGCGTCTTATCCGACATTATTCCGATCATATCTGTCTGAGCGAGATTAGAATGGCTCTCCAGCACATTAAAAAGGGCAAGGCCCAGGCGAGGATAGAATTACAGCGGAGCTTCTGAAAGCGGGTGGAAAACCGGTACTTGAAGTCTTTCAGAAGCTATTTAATTCCGTCCTCCATGGTGGCATTACACCGGAGGCGTGGAGCAGAAGTGCGATGGTCTTGTTCTTCAAGAAAGGCGACAACGCTCTCTTGAAGAACTACAGACCGATTTCACTTCTGAGCCGCGTCTACGTGCTGTTTTCAAGAGTCATTACGAATCGTCTCGCGCGCAGACTTGACGATTTCCAGCCTCCCGAACAAGCCGGTTTTCGAAAAGGCTTTAGCACCATAGACCACATACATACCTTTCGGCAAATTGTACAGAAGTCCGAGGAGTACAATTTGCCACTATGTCTGGCGTATGTGGACTATGAGAAAGCCTTTGATTCCGTCGAAATTTGGGCGGTGCTGCAGTCCCTTCAGCGATGCCAAGTTGACTGTCGGTATATCGAAGTGTTGAAGTGCTTGTACAGTAGGGCTACGATGGCTATCCGAGTACAGAACCAGAGTACGAAACCTATCCAATTGCAGAGAGGTGTAAGACAGGGTGACGTCATATCCCTGAAACTCATTACCGCTGCATTGGAAGATGTTTTCAAGCTTCTGGACTGGAAAGGATACGGTATCAACATCAATGGCGAGTACATCACTCACCTTCAATTTGCCGACGATATAGTCCTTATGGCAGAATCACTGGAGGACCTAAGCACTATGCTCAATGACCTCAATAGTGTTTCCCAACGGATAGGTCTTAAGATGAACATGGACAAAACAAAGATCATGTTTAATGTCCATGTCACACCTATGCCGGTAGTTGTTGGGAACACTAAGCTCGAAGTTGTTAACGAGTATGTTTACCTGGGACAAATAGTCCGATTAGGTAAGTCCAACTTCGACCGAGAGGTCAATCGACGGATTCAACTCGGTTGGGCAGCGTTCGGGAAATTACGGCACATCTTCTCGTCAGGTATACCTCAAAACTTGAAAACGAGACTGTACACCCAGTGCGTGTTGCCAGTGATGACATACGGAACTGAGACGTGGTCCTTCACTGCTGGCCGGATGAGGAAGCTCAAGGTCGCTCAGCGAGCTATGGAGAGGGCTATGCTCGGAGTTTCTCTGCGTGATAAACTCAGAAATGAGGATATCTGCAGTAGAACCAGAGTAACCGACATAGCCCAACGGATTAGTAAGCTGAAGTGGCAATGGGCTGGCCATATAGCTCGAAGAACCGACAACCGATGGGGAAGAAAGGTTCTCGAGTGGCAGCCTCGAACCGGCAGGCGAAGTGTAGGGCGTCCCCCCACGAGATGGAGTGACGACCTGGTAAGATATGCAGGAAGTCGATGGATGCAGGTGGCTCAGGACCGTGCTTTGTTGCATTCTTTGGGGGAGGCCTATGTTCAGCAGTGGACTTGTGAAGGGCTGTAATGATGAATACTGAGTATTTATTTACAGAATAAGCCAATAACAGATTTCGGCCCGACCAGCGATTCGAATTCGGGAACACATGATCAGCAGTCACCTACGACTATTAGACTAACGTCGTCGACGTTTTATAGTATTATGTGATAAAGAATAATTTTTATATGTGGCTCAAAATAGTAATACGAGTAAAGTTGAAATCTATGTTTAAAATTTTCTCTTACAACAAATTGTATTCATCTCATTATTCTTCGACTTGTACTTAAACTTCATTTGTTTTATTCGGTGTTGGCTTGTTTCCAACATAAATGTAATAGTTTTCCATAACCATAACCATTATCCAGCTGCATAAGCATTGTGCTTGCACCTGTCTTCGCACAATGCACCTGTCGAGACCCATTAAACTTTAGAATTTTGTGGGTATTACGCTTTGTTTAAATCTTTTATATGCACCATGGGAAGCAAGAAACATTTTTTGCTTTTATGTTAATCCTACTAATATTAATTTTATACTACATTATAAAATTTTTAGGACAACAACGTATCTTTAGAGATTTTAGAACAGGCTTAATTGCAATTACTATTTTTTTAGTTATATTTATAGAACGGGTTTTTTAGCCTTTCGTGATACACACAGTCACGTCCGATTATAATCTGGGTATTTGAAAAGCAAGAGGGAATAGACCTTTGTTCCGCTAAGAGAGTGCGATTTATTACCTATCAAATCTCTGGCATGTGATAAGTAAAAACAAAAATTCAAGAAGATTTATTAGTCTTTGATTCTTAAGGTTTAATGACTTATTACACATTAGTCAAAGTAAGTAGTAAAAAAATTTGTAGTATAATACAAATTAGTCGACTACGGCTCAGCTTACAGTTTGATGGCCTCGTAAGAAAATCCAGCATTCCATTTCGTCCCGTAGATATCGTAAGAAGCGACTATAAGAAATGCCGGAATATCTCATTGCTATCGATAGCAGCGTCAAAGGTGTTTTTTTAGTGTTTTTAAGTGACTACCGCCACTTATGAACAACGGCAACACCAGGGGAATTACAGGTGCATTGCAGGCCTTTTAGAAAGGAGTAAATTGAACTAATGAAAGTGAACGCAAGTAAGACGAAAGTTATGGTTTTTGAAAGAGAAGATAGTAAAACGATATGTGAAATAAGAATAGAAGGGGAGTTGGTAGAGCAAGTAGATGAGTTTGTATATTTGGGATGTGTATTTAGCAGGGATGGTAGATATGATAAGGATATAGAACGACGAGTGAATGCAGAAAATAGAGTGAATGGGGCTCTACACTCTATTGTGAAAAGTCAGAATGTGTCCAAAAAGGCACGTATGGCAATTCACAATGCTGTGTTAGTACCTACTTTAATGTATGGTAGTGAAAGTTGGGTGTGGCAGAAGAAGCACGAGAGTAGAATAAATGCTGTAGAAATGCGGTCATTAAGGAGTATGTTAGGGATGAATCTGAATGACAGAGTGAGAAATGGTTTAATAAGAGAAAAGTGTGGTTTGCAAGATGATGTTGTGACCAGGATTAAGAAAGGAATGCTTCGGTGGTTTGGCCATGTAGAAAGAATGAATGAGGAAAGAGTGACAAAGCAAATTTATGTTGCAGAGGTGAACGGCATAGTCGGGAAGGGTCGCCCTAGGCGAAAGTTTATCGACCAAATTGGCGATATATTAAAAATGGGCCAAATCAAGAGTACCTTTAACCGACGAGCGTGTATGCGTAGGTATATGGATGTGGAGGGAGCGAGAGAGGTGTGTCAGGATCGTGCCAAATGGAAGTCCATAATCTCTGCCTACCCCTCTGGGTGACAGGCGTGAGTGTTTATGTATATGTATGTATATGTAAATTCTTTTCTTGAAGGTCCCTAAGTTTTTTTCATAGAATAAGGGTGACAAACGAGCACACAGTCCACCTGATGTTAAGTGGTTGCTGTGACCCATACACATCTACATTCATCCTCGATTACGAATCAAAATGTAGATGCGTTGTCACCCGTGAGGACTAAGATGGAATGCCTCGTTTCCAGTAAAAGGGGTCTCCGGTTCTCTACACTCACCATACGAAACACAGCAGCATTAAGCTGCTATTTTACGCTGGTATTCTGTAAGAGCGTGGTCCTTCCCCGGTCGAACCGACCCATTCGTGCTAGAGTTATACAATTAATATAGCTGCAGCATGGCTCTACCACGTAAAAAAGTTGTATCGGTCCGGACAAATTACCGGTGGTAAACTATTCCACAGTGAGGTCGTACGCGGAAGAAAACTCCAAGTGGAACCGTCCTGTGGTGGACTGCCAAGCATCCAGATGGTGTGGATGGGATTGGGAGTTTTGCCGTGATATGCGTTCGTGAAATTTGGCGGCTGGGATCAATCCGAACAATTCTCAGAGCACTCCCCTTGGTAGATGCGAAATAAAATGCAAAGGAATGCAACTTCCCATTGCAGCGCCAGTGAATCGAGCCGATTGGAAAGGACTTGGTCGTCGACGATTCGAACCGCTCGGCGCTGAATGCTTTCAAGCAGAAGGAGCTGGTCACAGCCCAGAGATGGGAACAATATTCCATGTAAGGCCAAACCTGCGCCTTGTAAAGTTGAAGGCGGTGTAGCGGCATGAAATACTTTTCCGCTGTGCTGAGTATGCCAAGGTTTTTAGAGGCCACTTTGGCCTTCTCTTCCAAATGAGCACGAAACTGCACATCACCCGATATATCGTTGTTGAGGATTCCGATAATTGCTGAGGCAACAAGGGGAGTGCCTTGAAACTGAAGAGATACGAAAAGGTGTGAATCGTCTGGTACATAATGGGATGTTATCCTCCCTAATGGGAGAAGCCCCGTCAACACTAGTCTATTACGATCTGAAAACTGCTACAGTTCTCTTCTATATATTGTACATATAAACAACAAGATCCTCATGGCAGGGTGTGGAACGCGAACTAAAAGGTCTTGGGTTCAAATCCGCCATTCGAATACAGTCGTGAACTATTGCTAACACAAGCATTTTAAGCTAATCAGAAGTGGTTAATGGGAATATTTGTAATGTTAACAACAATGCTAGTTATTTATTTAAAAAAATGACAGAACAGTGTCCGGACACACATGCATACATCCACTTCCAGCATGTTTTACCATATCACGACTTCATCTTCATATGGTAAAACATGCTGTCTTACACGAAAAATCTTACATTCCTCGAAAATTTATTATTCCCAACGGTGAACGGGTTCCTAGTTAAACATATTCGTCAACACCACATAGCGTATTGTTCTCAGTAATAGAAGTTATATTTTTTTTCTTCATATTCTTCAAGCACAATGGAATCTCGAACCTCCTTGTAATGAGGATGTTGGCCAAACTCAATAAAATAAAGCAAGCAAATTTCGAGATCAATGGTTAATTCCAGCTATTGCCATGTAGTGTGTTAGGAGGCAACAGCTGGAAACTTAAACAGGAGTTGGTCAGTAGCGTCCTTCAAATAACAAATAATAATAAAAAATCCATTGCCCACTCGCTTTCAAAATGTTGCATTTATGGCAGATTAAACTATCAAACCTAAAAAACCTATTTTCAACAGTGCATTTTGTATATGCTGTAATGGCAATGATGATTAATTCTAGAGGCGTGTTACACTGAAATTGATAATTTTGCCAAAAGTTTTGATAAACTTACTTGAGATATCAATGTCCAACAGTGGACTATTAAGTGGAACACGTTTATTTCACTAATTAAAGAGAACAATAAGTTTATTTCTTTTTGAAAGAAAGACTGCATTATGCTTATGATGATATCAGTAAATTTGCTTTGCAGCCAATTTACTTATGATGAGATCAGTAAAGATACCATAATACCTAGTCTCCACCAATCATCTGCACATTATTCAGTTCACGTAAAGAAAGCGTCGATGAAAAAGTTTCCCTTTTCAATGACTATTTGAAAGGAAATTAAATTCTTCCGAAGTCGAAAATGTTTTTGAATGAATTTGTTAAAGTTAGTTAATGTATTACAGCGTAGTGAGTTTTAAGTGCATATTTAATAATTGGTTTATTTACAGTAACTTAGCCATAAACAATTTAAAATTTAATATCCCAGCTTCTAACCGCAAAGTGGCGGTAGGAAAATGCACTACCCCATATCGACTGAATCGATTGTAATGAAACTTCATGGACGGATAGAAAGATAGACGTAGAGTGATCTAAGCAATATTTTATCAGAAACACTTGGAAAATTTGAAAAAGTGAATAATTAAAAAAGGTCTATGAGTATCTTAAATCTTACTACCCAGGCGAAACCAGGGAAGGTCCGTAGTAACAGTTAAACTTAAAAAAATTGATAATATAATCGTAAATGAAAAATGAAAAGATAATTTCCATTTATTAGTTTCCGAATTTGGTTACCAAATTTTAGTTTTCGATTTTAACTATTAACTAACATATTGAAGTTAACTTTCTGTTTGAGCAAAATACTTGAATAAAGAAGAAAATTTAATTGAAAGCGAGTGCTTTCAGACCGAAAACTATTATCTGACCTAAAAGTAAAAATGCTCTATCTTTTCAGTTTAATGCCTTTTCACTTGTACCAACTCATTACATTAAGCACATAAAATATGGTGAAAAAGTTCGTTAAAATATTTTTTATGAATTGTTATTACGAAAATTTAATTTCTTGACAAAACCAAATAACTAATTTTGGCTCGACCCTGGATTTCTTTATTAGAAGTGACGCTTATAACCACTAGATCAACGAGTCAGTCAACATATTAATTACTATATAATTTAACCGCCGACCTTGGGAGTTGTTACTGAGTTGTTTAATTGGGAAACTAATATAAGATCAAACAAATATAATTATAATTTATTTAAATATTGTAGTACATTGGATCCGCTTATATACAAGGTGCGACACAATGTGATCTGCAAGCAACGTGTCTGACCAATATAATTTAAAAGAAAAAGGCGATGAAGAAATATGAACGAGAGTCCATATCTATAGTTGCCGCACACCGAGCTTTATATCCTAATCAATAATAAGCGTGAAACATGGCCGTCTCGTTGTCAACGTACAAGGCGTGAATTACGAGTATTTGTATGTTCAAATATTTAGTCACTTCATATTAACGTATGCACGATTAAAAATTATGAGATATATATCATACTCTCTATGAGGTAATCTATGCGAGAGGTTATGATTTCTTATGTTTACGCGAATGCTACACATTTATATAAAACTTATTTTATATTTCCGACGTTTTGAGAACTACAGCACTTAGCGGAGGAGAGGGGTGGGGAGAGACAGAGGTGTTCAACGTCCCAAAGCCATAGTCAACCACGGCTACCTCCACAATAAAATTCTTAATTTTATTAAATAATCTTATTAGACCCATTTTCACCTACACTCCTATGGCGCAGAAACCTGGAAGTGGATTTGGCCTCTAACATGAGAATACTTGTGCCATCTCTCACAAATAGTTAGAACGCAGGTCAGCAGCTTCCCAGGCCGTCGCTCTAGTGATATAAGGGTCGACCAATTGAATGTCGATCGATCAGTCAACCCATATTTTATGTTCTCTCTCTACACTCCAATCGTCTCCTATACGTTATACATGACCAAGCCACCGTAAGCGATCCATGTTCATACCATCATCATTCAGACTCATGTTCGTTAATATTTTATAATGACTAACCACCTAAGCAATATGCGTTAATGTTTATTATTTACTAGAAATTTGTTTATTACCCCATTGAAAAAAGGGGCATGATTTCCGTGGTTACAAAATTTATTTTTATATCTATCTATGTAGGTACGAATGAATTTGTCTGTTTCATCATGACCTAAGCGTCTTGAGATTTTAAATTGCCCGATATATCCCATTCAACTTCTCATAGATTTCATAGGCTACATTTGAATTATTATAATATACAAAAATATTATAGTAGGCATACAGCAAAGCTAGCAAAATTAATATGCCGCTTGCTTGAAACTCTGAGAAAATTGTAATGCAATAGTTATATAATAGATGACTGTAGTCGAATTCTTTTTTTTTGTAATAGTTTCTAGTTTTATTAAAGTAATAGCTTTTGTCCGCAGTTTCACCTTCGTAGTAACCTGAAATAATATTTTTGTTGCTACAACTCAACACTAAAACGATTTCTTTCGCGTGAAATTCAAATTGCTTTTGACATGACACACATAACATCCTGTAACTATTTATATATCTAACTCTTTAATAAAGCACTTCAACTTTAGAAAATTAAAAATAACATTTGACCGAAATACTGATATCGCTGATATAATAGCTAAAATTACTGGTTTAAGGACGCAATTTGATGTTGCACTTATTACAGTTAATAAGGAGGATTTAAATGGTAGATTATTTTTGGAAAAACCTATGCTCATAAGTTAACTAGCAGAACAAGACATACTAAATACCAAAATATATTCAAATTTAGTTATTTTCTGGAGAATTAAATATATTAATTTTTGCCACATATGAAATTCAATTTTCGTTAGTCACATATTTTTTAATTTACTATCTTTTCGAATATAGGTTCCTCAAAACAGAGAAGAAACGGTAACATAAACTCCGCAACTATTTTTTGTCATTCTTTAGGGTTCCACATTCTAAAAGAAAAATACAGAGCCCTTAGAGGATCATTATATCCTTTATAGCTTTATCAGATCTATCCATCTGTGCGTCTGTCCGTCTGTCCGTCTGTCCGTCTGTCCGTCTGACCGTCTGTCCGTCTGACCGTCTGTCTGTCTGTCCGTCTGATCGTCTGTTCGTTTGTCCATCTGTTCATTTGTGCGTTTGTCCTCATATACGTTGATCCGTCTGTCAGTCATACATCAAAACTCTAAAGATACTTCCCCTTTTGGTAGATTTATGAAACATGGCTCGCAGAAGTAAAAATTAAGTTTATCTTTTAAACCGACTTACTTTTCGTATAATTTTAGTTCATATAAATCTTGATAAATACCTACTTACCTAAGTTTATACGGATATCTCCGGACGCGAGTTCGACAAGCACTCTAAGTCGAGAACAGGCGGAAGGCCAAAGGCTTTATGTGCTTACTGAGGCACGGTAGTCAAACACTGCCAGATTGCTGACTACTAGTTGATACTGGGAATTTTTTTAATAGAAAAAACTTATCAATGGCTTAGGTCCGTCCCAGAATTTGAACCCGGGACCTCATGATCAGCAGTCATGCTTCTTAAGACCACTACATCCACAAGATAGTAAAATTGAATAGTAGAAATTCGAATAAACGCTCTAGCATTCAATAGAAGAAAATTCGGTTTGCGACGTCTGACAAGTGATAACATGACGAGAAGTACAATTTGGCTTGAGTACAAAACAAAGCTTCCATGATAAGTACAAACATGTTTTATACTCGTTTAGGAGAATATAATATTCATTTTAGGCATTCATATTAACTGGCTATATTTTCATCATACAATTGCTAAATCGTATATTAATTCTAGCTGACCAGGCAGATGTCGTTCTGCCCTTTCCAACGATCATTTGCTTTCCTAAAAAAAACACCTGAAGGGTCACTTATCGGGATAAAAACTATCCTATCTCTCAAGTTGGATCAAACTGCACACAGTGTGCTAAATTTCATTGAAATCAGTTCATTAGTTTAGGAGTGCATCGCGGACAAACAATGTGACACGTAATTTTTATATATAAAGATTACTTTTTTCCTGTTAAGGATAAACAAGCCTCCACATCCATCCTCGATTAAGAATGAAAATGTAGATGCGTTGTCACCATTGAGGAGAAAGTTGAGTACCTCGTAGTAGGGATAGTTAGTTCTCTACGCTCACCATACAAAATACAGCAGCATTGAGCTGCTATTTTACGCTGATATTTCGTGGAAGGATCAACCTCCCAGCGTAGCAAAAGCCTGCTTACTATACTGATATAAAGCACGGTATCGAGGTATTCACATCCATTGTCACCTTACAGTAAAGTGGTCATATGAATATAGATATAAAAAAGAATACTAACTTCAATATTTAAAAAGGAATTTACATCATATTGTCCTTAATATAAACTAGAAACTGGTTATTTACTAACTAAGACAAATATTACCCAAGATCCTCCCATGTTAAAATATCATGAGAATCACTTTAAATATTGAAGCCTAAAAGTATTCAATTTTGATACCATGTTGGAGGTAAATTAGTTGCACGTATAATGTAATAATGGTCTAAAAAGTACGTGAGCAAACCAATTTCGATCGCCGCCCGCGTCATTGTACAACTGGTTCGCGTGAACGAGGACATTATGTGAATTCTGCCAATATGCATTAGGGCTTACATAATACCCTCCGAAAAATGAGAAAAGGCATTTGTTCAGTGTGTTTGGGTGCCATGTCACGTATATAGGATGTTTTTCTTAATTTCTTCATCACCAGCCCATAAAGTTCCACCGCTGAACATGGGATGCTCCTATTTTAGGGATGATTTACTTTAATCATCGGTTGCCCTTACCCAGTCTAGATCTACGTCTGGTTTTTTTCTATAGAAGAGAAGGCAAACGAGTATGCAGCTCACCTGATGGTAAGTGACTACCGCCACCCATGAACAACCGCAACACCAGGGGAATTGTAGATGCGTTGCCGGCCTTTTAGAAAGGTGTAAGCTCTTTTCTTGAAGGTCCCTAAGTCGTATCGGTCCGGAAAAATCGCTGGTGGTAAACTATTCCACAAGCAATTTGTGCGAGGGAGAAAACTTCTTCTAAATCGCACAGTGGTGGACCGCCAATCATCCAGATGGTATGGATGGTAACGCGAGATTTGTCGCGATGTGCGATGGTGAAATTAAGCAGCTGTAATTAGTCCGAATAATTCCTCAGAGCACTCCCCGTGATAGATGCGATAAAATATGCAAAGAGATGCAACATCTCTACGCAGTGCCAGTGTATCGAGCCGATCAGAAAGAACTCGGTCGTCGACGATTCGAACCGCTCTGCGCTGGATGCGGTCAAGTGGAAAAAGCTGGCACTGGGGTGCCCCGGCCCAGAGATGTGAACAGTATTCCATGTGGGGCCGAACTTGCGCTTTGTAAAGTTGCAAGCGATGTGCTGGCATGAAATACTGTCTCGCTCTGCTGAGCACGCCAAGCTTTTTAGAGGCCAATTTGGCCTTCCCTTCCAAGTGACCACGAAACAGCACACTATTCGATATGTCGACGACAAGGATTCTGATACTAGCTGAGGCAACAACAGGCGTGCCTTGAAACTGAGGAGATACGACAAAGGGGTTCTTTTTAGCGATAAACGCGCAAACTTTTGTCTTCTGGGGATTGAACTAGACTAGATTTAGTCGGCCCCAATCCGAGACTTTGTTAAGCAAAGATTCGACTTCAGACACAAGTTTGTCCCGGTACTCAGCGACGTTTTCCCGAGAAATATTGGCACGGCCGGTATATAAGGCATCACCAGTGCTGTCGTCTGCATAGCAATGAATGCTACTAGTTAGCAACATATCATTGATATGTAGGAGAAACAGCGTTGGTGATAGCACGCAGCCTTGTGGAACACCAGCGTTGATAGGCTTGAAATCAGAGCATGCACCGTCTACTACGACCTTGATGCTCCGATCAGCAAGGAAACTGGTGATACATTTGCACAATTTCTCGGGAAGCCCATAGAAAGGAAGCTTCGAAAGAAGCGCTTTGTGCCAGACCCGATCGAAGGCCTTCGCTATGTCCAAACTAACGGCCAATGCCTCCCCCTTGGACTCTACTGCCTCCGCCCATCTATGAGTCTGATAGACTAGAAGATCACCAGCTGATCGACCTCGACCAAAACCGTACTGGCGGTCACTTATCAGCTGGTGATCCTCAAGGTACCTCATGAGCTGGCAGTTTATAATGGATTCCATTATTTTGGAGAATTATTTTGGAGGTGATGGCAATAGGCCTGTAATTGGACGGGTCTGAGCGGTCGCCTTTTTTAGGGATCGGGTGGGCCAAAGCTGTCTTCCATGAATTAGGGACTACGCCTTGGGAGTAGGAGTATCGGAAAAGACGCGTTAAAACCGGTGCCAACTCCGGAGCACACGTCTTCAGCATAATGGGAGGGACTCCATCGGGCCCACTCGACTTGCTGACGTCCAGGGAGAAGAGTGCTTTGCGAACCGAGCGCTGTGTAAACCGCACATCAAGCATGGAGCACTCACATCGCGGGATGGTCGGCGGTGTGTTCCCCCCGTCATCCAGAGTCGAGTTGGACGCAAAAAGAGAGCTCAACAGATCGGCTTTCTCCTTTGCGGCATGGGCCAGTGAGTCGTCCTCCCTGTGCAGAGATGGAAGAGATAGCTGACAGAAGTTCCCTTGGACAGCCTTGGCAAGAGACCAGAATGCACGGGTTCCCGAAGGAAGGCGAACTAGTTTCTCGCCAATTCTGCCGATGTGCTCAGACCTTGCCTTGGCAATGACGCTTTTGAAGGACCTGGAGGCGGAATTATACTTCTTTTTAAGTGCGCTGGTGTTTACATCCCGAGACGTTGATGCATCAGCCCAGGCCCGTTAGCATTTCTGCTTATAGCGTGATGCTATTTTACAGGAGCGATCAAACCATGGCTGGGATCTGCCTCCGATGGGCACCACAGAGGATGGAATAAAAAGTTCCATACCCTGAAGTACCACATCAGCAACAGAATCGGCAACAACGCTGGGATCTTCCGGCGAGAAGCAAACCCGCCCCCAAGGGTACGATGCAAAAAAAGACCGCATTCCGTCCCAATCAGCTGACCTATAGTGCCAAACACGGCGGAAAGCTGCAGATCGCAACTGCGATTGGAGCGTGAGTGGCACCGTACTCCATTACAGACAATGGTCCGAAGAGCCGAGAGGGGCATCGACGGAGACCTTATATCCGTCCGGATGAGAGGTCAGCAGAAGGTCCAACAGGGAAGGTACATGGTCTTCCACATCTGGGATCCGCGTAGGTGAAGTAACCAGTTGTGTTAGACCATATGCCAAAGCAAAGTCATAGACAGATCACCCGCATGATCGGTTAAACGAGAACCAAGCCATTCAGCGTGGTGGGCGTTAAAATCACCGAGTATCACGATCTCTGCGGATGGGACCTGTTGTAGCACGGAATCTGCAGCCATTTGGACGTGGTCGATGAGTCGGTCTTACCATTACCGGCATTACCGCTATGGGACCTATAGTGGCACCCGTAGACGCGGGGATGGTCGTCGCTGTCTACGCGCAGCCAAAGGATGGATAGGTCCGTACCTTCAAGACTGCCGAGGGGTCGAAAACAGATGTCCTCTCTGACGTATACGCAAACTCCAGCTCGGAGCACAAAGGAGTGGTCCAATTTGAAGTATCAGCCGGAGAGGACACCTGAGTCTCGGTTAAAAAGAGCAAGGCCGGCTTCGCCGTCTCTAGATGGTAATGGACAGCGTTAAGGTATGGAATGAAGTCCCCTGATGTTGCAAAAATTCACGGATAGCGTGACAGGGGTCGCCTTGGTTGTATTGCTCCGCTTGCCCCGAGCAGCATTAGTCGCGAGCGGAATTTTGCCCCCCCCCCCCCCCTCCCCAGAATACGCGGGGCAGCCTGAGCACCCACGCTCAGGAGTGAAGTAGTTTGGTCGTGTATTCTCAGCGAGGGATTCTCCAGGGGTGCTGGTACCCTCCTGGGGTAGTCTTTTATTTAATTCCACTACCATGTTGATGGGGGGGGGGGAATTGGGCCTCCGGCCACCTGCACTCACCAAGCGCAACGCAGAGGTAAACCTCTACTTCACGCTGGTATTCTGTGAGGTCGTGGTACCACCCCGGTTCGAGCTAGCCCATCCGTGCGACAGCAAAAACTACCGCTTAGCTCTACCACTGTTAAAGATGAAGGTGGAAAGAAGTTAGTAATTACGCCATAAATCGAAAGTGTTTCAATTTACTAGCATTTCCTGTAGTCCAGCACTAAACGATATATGCTTTATTTTTCTGTTGTACTTTGTAATTGAATATACAATGATGATTTTTTTATGTATTTTCACCGACTTCTCTGAAATTTAAATGATTCACCTGTACTTCGGGTTCGGTACTAAAGAAATTTGAAAACAATTGCTTCCATAAAATGGTGGCAAAATAGCGGAAGACAATTTATTTTAACTATTTAGACGACATTCTAGTTATAATCTTGAACTTGTGGTATTCGATATTCCTTAGTCATTTCAAAAAGGTAAATATTTAAAAAAGGAAAAAACTAAAGTTGGTGCTTGACTTTTTGATATTCTTAAAAATTATTTTATTCTTTTCTAATTCTTGAAAGAGGTTTTTACTTTATATTAAAAGTTTAATTTTTTGTGGGTACTGGACATGAATACCGTCTTCTACCGACTGTTTTAACAAGCATGTCTGAACTTTCCGAGCGCCCGTTAATATTTATGAAAGATCTATTCTTATGTAGTTGCATGTCTTTATGGAGTTTCATAGACTACGTAGGAAGTCATTATATCGGCGAGATGAGGACAAAGCGCTTTAGTTTCATTGATGTTCCTCTTTTCAAAGTGCGTGCAGAAACAACATTATTTCAGCTACCTGAAGAAATATTAGTGTGAGAAAGAAACGTAAACTAAAGCAAAATTAAAATTGAAATGATGTGATGATGATTATAAATTATAACGTTTTATTATAATGTATAATCATCATCACATCAGTCTGCAAAAGACCAGTTTTGGACATTTTCCTCTTACATTGAGAGTATTTACCTTAATTGCCCCGTTTGGCAAGCCGATTGGCGATCGCAGTGCTAGACGTCTACCAACTTTAACACTGTTCTCCATCGTGGGTTTAGATTTTTCACGCTTGGCGTAAATAAATAGATAAACCTCGATCTTTCGGAATGCATGAGATCAATCTGGGGTTTCTATTAGGCACCTCTTACAACAATAATAGACTGAAATGGGGTGATTGGTTTTCTTACGTACTCATTATAGTTTTGAAAGCAAACAAATAATTAATTAACTCCTAAACAATTAACAACAAATCCTGTTTTTACTCCTACTCCTTTTCTGTCCACGCGGTAAGGTTGTGGAACTCACTATCGCCTAATATAAGAAATTCTGCAACATTATTGGTATATTTAAAAAAACGTGTTAGAGATAATTTCTTTGCATCCTGTTAATCAATATATATTATTTTAATGTTATTAGGTTATATATATATATATATATATATATATATATATATATATATATATATATATATATTACATGTAGCTATTGTATGTATTATTTTTATATATGGTATTATTTTATTTTTATTTATAGTATCATTTAATATAATTTACGTATGTTTTTTTGTATATTATTTACAGTAGTATTAGTATTGTACGCACTAAGTTTGCCTTTTTAAATATATTTTCGATTGTGGGTCTACTGGAAGATATTTCAGCAAATTATGAAATAAGTTTGTACAAACTCACTATAAGACTGTTTCTGTATCTTATTGTGTGTACGTAAATACATAAAAAAAAACAAACATCATTATCATTAACATTATCATAACAGCCACTCACAAGTTCACTGCTGAACATACGTCTCCGTCAAAAAATGCCACTATGCATGATCCTGAGCCACCCACATCCATCAACTTTCTGCATCTTTTCTTGACGACTCCGTGGCGAAGTGGCTTAGCAATGACTTACAATGCTGGGGGCCGCGGGTTTGAATCCCGCACGGAACAAGTATCTGGGTCTGGATGTTTGTCCTTGTGCAATTTATTTTTGTAAACTGCCTCTGCGATACAGGAGAAAATCCTAGTGTGGAGGTAACGTTTTTCAAAAGAAGAAAAAAATCTTTTATCAGATCGCCACTTCATGTAGTAGGGAATCGCCCTAAACTCCTTTCGCTGGTACGAGACTGACGCTGTAGAATATTTCTTCCCTATCGATTGCAGGCTCTTCGAATTATTTGGTCCATTAGCCTTATCGATTTTGAATATACAATATGAGGATATTTTAATAATGAAGTTCTCGTAATAAATTTCGACAACTTTAACAAAATAAGTTTCCATATCATAATTACTTTACTTTCGATGCCATTTTTATGTGATTAGATTGACGCTAAGATAGAATTTAGTGTCAAAGATACGAATACAATAACAACACATCTGAATTCCGCTGACCTGGCAGACGTAGTTCTGCCCTTTTCGCTAGACGGCGTTTAGTTTCACTTCCAATACACAAAATAACTTCATCTCAGACCCGTATCGGCTCCAGATTATGTATTTTCTTCTTGATGACATTAAATCAACACATTATATTGTGAATATGATTCAGTTTGATGCATACATATAGAATTTGTTAATAACTTGACAACAGTGCCACCTATCGGAGCCTAGCATAGTTCTGCACCATCGCACAGTGAAAGCCCCATACAGCCGTCTCATAACTGTTTTTAACGAGTCGTTGTTACGTGATAAAAATTATAAATTCACGTACTACTATAGATAATTTTTTTTAGGTACGAGTATTTTTATTTTATTTTGACAAATCTTAGTCATGTTCCATTAGATGATTGTGACGAAATACTTTATTACGATTCAATACCACATTACTTGAAAGTTTTCCATATAAGTATATAAGTATTATATATTTTTGGAATGCTTGTATGCTTTTCCAAATTTTTGGTAAATAATATTATATTATATTAGTTAATTAAACAAAAAATATGAATATAGTTTAAGATGGTATATTTTTACACTTTTTTTTTAACAAGAGATTTACCTGTTAGCGATGCTTGCTGATGTCGAGGTAGATTTTATTTATAGGATAGGGTGACAAACGAGCACACAGTCCATCTGATGGTAAGTGGGTGCTATGACCCATAGACATCTACATTTATCCTCAATAAAGAATCAAAATACAGATGCGTCGTCACCCGTGAGGACTTAGATGGAATGCCTCTTTTCCAGTAAAATGGGTCACACACATTACTCTGTTTAGGGATTAAGAAATGCTCTTACTTGCTCCTTTTTTGATACGGATCAAAAATACATCGCAAGATAAAAATAGTTTTTTTTCAATTACTTTTGTTTCATAAAATAGCATGGATGACGGTGTATTTATAAATTTATTGAAATGAGATATGTTAAAAGTTCTCAAAATTTAATTAACCTGTGATCAAAAAAAAATATCTTGAATTTGATATGGTTTGTTGTCAAATTTCAAAAAAAAATTCAATTATTACCCTATATATCCAAGTATACGTATGTAAAATTACAGCTTAATTCATTTTGAAACAACTGAAATATGAAATCTTCAGGCGAAACATACCCGGTTTTTCCATAAATTGCCATAAAAAACAAACATATGGTGTGAATATGACCTCAATCGGTCAAGTCCTATTTTTAAGGGTGATTATTTGAAAACGAGGATTTTCGACTAATTGGTCTGGCTTCAAGTTTTTTGTGTTATTTGGTAGAAATTACTATATTACTTTATCCTGGTCATAAAATGTAATAATTATATATTGAAAGCACTGATTTGCTTCCAGTAGTTTATAAATTAGTGTATCCTGATGACTACTTTGTTAGTACTAAGACTATGCTGAGTTGGGTACCTTTTTAGTAACCGTTTATCTTAATATGTTATTATGGTTAGCAAACTTCTAAAATGTGTTACTAAATGAACTTATTTTCTTTCTTCTTTCTTTCTTTCTTTCTGATGAATTAATCAGCCAGATGAATGATGAGAAAGGTAGAAGAATGAGACCTTGCTAGCATATTAATGAGAATCGTAGAGATAAATGATAATTTCATGTTATTTCCAATCAACTTTATTATGAAATGCGGAAATAATTACTTCAATTTTTTTTTGTTCACTTAATTAAATACCACTATATGAAATGTTTTCATACGTTAGCAATTAAAAATCAATAATTCAAGTAACTAAATTTTAAGGTTTATTCATTTTTAATAAGCTAATATGATTGAACGTAATGCCATGGAATGAAACAAATTATAAAAAATCCGTTATTAACTAAATCCGTACAAAATATCTCTTATAACATAACATTAAATGACTAATCTTTCAGACTTAATTTTGGATAGGATCTTCAATCATGAGATCGTAGAAAACTTAATGTACCTAAAAACGTTTTAAAAAATATTCAAATCGTCATCATCATCAGTGTCCATTAAGTATGGATTAACATTTTCTATATCAATACTAAATTCTTTATTACCATCTCTTGAAAACGTTATCTCGGAGATATCATCGAAATCAACATATTCTGCCGATTCGATATTTTGTTCTTCTTTAGCCTTCCTTCTTCCTTTTTCTTCTGTTAAAGTATTTTTTTCGTTAGTCTTTGGTGTAAAATATTTGATTCTATCTTTCTGTGGTGACGAACTTGTGCCCTTTTCTTTATGTATACCTTTGCTTCGTTTAGCTTTTCGAATTTTCTCTTCTTTTAGATCTGTTTAATTATTTATTGTCCAAAAGGATTCATCAATTTTTCTCAATTGTCTTTTTAAATTAGCTAGGGGTGTGACCATTAAAGATTTCTGACATCCGTCTTCCAAGTGATAAATCAATCAAGTGACAAATCTTTCTATGTATGTAGTTTTGCCTATTTTTTTATTGTTTTTCTTTCCATAAGGCATCATTATTTTTTATTCTTTCATATCTCTTTTTTTCTGCTAGCCTCTTTTTTCTAAGCGTTTTAATTGGATATTATTTTGATGTGTTCTTCAGTGAAAATCATGTCAAAACTGCGTTTCAAAGAATCACCCTTAAGGGATCACTTACAGGAGCACCAATACTTATTTTATATATAAAACTGATTTCGGTTGGGATTCAAACCCAGGATCTGTGGCGTAGCACCTAGTTGAACAAAGAAATACACTGTCTTCTGACATTGAAACATAATAACAAATGTGTTTTCCTCAAGAAATGAAGAATATAGCATTTTATTAAATTTCAGTACTTACTCATAATGTATGTGCAAATTAATTTAAATTAGTGATGACAAAAAGAAAGTAAAATAACTGTAATAATTTTTATTTCTAGTTAAAGTTATGCCGCACTCTCCATTAGCTCATTTATCCTCAGTAAACGTCATCAGGAAATACTAAAAATCACATACCAATCATGTAGGGGCGGTGTAAAGAGGGAAACAAACCAGGAGACGGGCATTCAGATGGGTAAATATGAGTCAATATGTGCGGGAAACAACAACCGACAACCGATGGGGAAGAAAGGTTCTCGAGTGGCAGCCTCGTACCGGCAGGCGAAGTGTAGGGTGACCCCCCACGAGATGGAGCGACGACCTGGTAAGACATGCAGGAAGTCGATGGATGCAGGTGGCTCAGGACCGTGCTTTGTGGCATTCTTTGGGGGAGGCCTATGTTCAGCAGTGGACTTGTGAAGGGCTGTAATGATGATGATGATGTGCGGGAAGCAAGCTCAAGCTACGTAACATAGCTTCTTAGAGCTCAGTTCTTTCGATGGACTGTGACGGTAACGGTCATGGTAAAAAATCACACATTCTGCTTGATTGCCCAGTGGTGAAAGCTACAATGCTAACTATCCCATACCCACCCTAGGTTGTTGGAAATATTGTTGGTGATATTTACTAGGTGGTAGGATTCTTCTGGCTAGAGGAGTACGTTTAGGTAAGTACTCGTCCTGTTAACTATTTAAAACAGCATTGCGTGCACTGCTGTGCTCCTGTATAAAGTTCAGTATAATTACAAGCTAGAATAGAATAGAGTATATTAGAATAATTTTTATTCAACATAGATTATACATATTAAAAGTATTTTTTTATTTACCACTGGTTCGGAAAATACTTCAGTCCTGGGAAGGACCAGCAAGAAACCTCGGAGTCGGTCGGAGTTTTACTGGTACCATCGATCTCCGGTGGCTATGCGAATTAATCTATTTTGGATAACTTGGAGGTCGTACAAGTGTTTATGGGCCGCTTGCGCAAGACATAATTGTTAGAAAGAAAGAAAAGAAAGAAAGAAACAGATTTTATTTGACACATGCAGCACACTCAAGCGGATTACATAAAACACATAACATTTAAGTAGTCATAGAAACAAACAAAAAAAAAACAAAAAAATTATACATAGAAATCATGAAACAGGACATTAACTCCTGGTTTATAGATATGGTAAAATTAACAAAAAAAAACAAAAAAGCAAACAATAATATTGAAAAAATAATAATAATAAAGTACTAGAGAATGAGGAGTAATGCATAAGGTGTATTATAAAGATAATCCACCCGTTAATGCTGCTCTGCTCCAAAAAGGAAAGCCACTCAGGATATGTTGGAATGTATCAGAAGCACCCCAACCCTGATTTTCAGTGGCACCCTTATGTATTTAAAATAAAAATACACAAATAAGTATAAAAAAATATATATATACATATATTATATATTCCTTATGAGCAGAGGGCAGTTCTATTGTGTTAAACCAAATATAATAACAAAAATTTATTTGTTGTAATATTGTCATAATTCTTATAAAATATTCTTAATACTGTTAATACTGTAAGAGGTTGCATTGAAATTCACTCAGAAACATAATTAAGTTTAACTTACAAGCAAATACACAAACCAGCTGCAGTACACCGCTTCAATACATAATTTCGATAAATAATATTTACATACTCAAACATACACACATATACATATATACATAAACATACACATACATATATATATATATATATATACATATATAGACACATACAAATACACATATGTATGTACATATATATACATAAACATAAACAAGCACACATAGATACACATATATACGCTCATATATTCTTTATAAAATTACATACTATCAAAATATCTGCACTATTTAACTTTGAGATTGCTGATCTAAGAGGAACAATTTGTTCTTACGCACGCTTTGTTTAGATGGAGCTTGTGTCTTAAGGACAATTTGCTCTTGCTGTTAACGAGTGGGTGGAAGCGACTTGTGACGAATTTTGTACGGTTTCGTTTTTACATTGCGAATGTGTTTCGTTAATGTCATACCTATGTCGAATCTGACGACGATTCAAAGATCTGGCTGCCATACAGGGTGATCGTACCTAACGCTTTCTCGGAGTTTCTTATTTGACGATTAGAAGTGGAGATCCTTTGAAAGTGTATGTCCTATTTGGATCTCCCCGGTGCGGATTCTTTTATTGTGTTTGGCGACGAAAAGAATGCTGTGTCATCGGCAAAAAGAGCAGTATTCACTACTGGGTCCTTCAGGATGTCACTCGTGAAGAGTGTAAAGAGTAGTTGGGAGAGGATGAAGCCTTATGGGACTCCAGCCTTGAGATTGCGCTTTGTAGAGCGAGTACCCTCTATTCGTCGTGCCAGACTTTGTCAAACGCTTTTGCGGCATCGAAGAAGAGTACACCGGTCATGGTGTTTCTGCAACTTTTTTGTGGGAGGTTGAATCCTTTCAGAATATATTCTGTGCGGCGATGTAATTGGTTGGTGCACGAGTCTTCAGGTCTGAAGCGGAACTGCTCGTATGGAAGAAGTTTGTGAGTGAAGACGTGTTTACGAAGGCGATTCAGTATGAGCCGCTCGTAAACTTTCCCCAGTGTGTTAAGGAGACTTATTGGTCTGTAACTAGAGGTTAAGTTGCGGGGTTTCCTATTACGTCTACCTCTTTCCATGTATTAGGGTAGGAGCAGCTTGAAATAGGAGCGTTGAATATGCCTATTAGAAGGCAAAAGAGCGGCGCGGAAAGGGATTTCAGTACCCTATTGCTAATGTCATTGGGGCCGGGTGTTAATTTCTTTTTGAGGTTTTTTATAACTTCTGTGACTTCGTTGGCTGTCACAAGATCTAAAGGGTCGCCCACAGGTGGTAGTGCAGACTTATACTCGACCTCCGCTTCGACCTCTGCAAGATGAGTGGGATATGTAAGTTCACTAGAGGGAGCACACTGGCTCTCTAAATTGTCCGCGAGGGTTCGGCCTTTTCAGAGTCGTATTCTCAAAGTTATATGATATATTCAGGTAAAATCAATTAATTGTTATATTATTTAATCATAAACATGATTAATTATTACATTCATTTTAAAATTTATAAATAGAGAAACACCTCATAGAATTCAGATTTAACTGAGGTTTTCTAATCATACAAGTTTTAATTTTTACTTTCGTTTTTCTCTCTCTGTTTTTATAGATTACATTTTAGAGGCTGTGCACTAAAATTAGACCATAAAATTGCTCCAACCTTTTTAACAAGACGCAAAGTGGACTTCTTACCTATCGTAGTGGTCTTTGAATAGTATTGTTTCGACTGTTATAATACATCGATAAAAATAGAACAAACTATTGGAATAATAATATAATATATAAATCTAGTAAAAATAAAAATTATACCATCACCGAATTGTGTTCAATTTTTCATGAATAAGTCCGTAAGAGTATTAATTCTCATTTCATAAAATATATAAATTATTTACTTAATTCTACATTACTTAGAGCATTCAAATGAAAAATTGAGGTGTTGTGGGACACACGACAAAATCGAAGCTCGTGATGCTTTTTGTATAAAATCAATTATGATATAGTAATACATTATTACGCGGACATTTTTTTTAATTACTGAAATTTTGTTGTTTTAAAATTAATAAAACAAAAATTAATATAACATTTACATTAAATATAAAAAACGATAGTATAGTTACTATAAGTCCTGCCCGGATGCTTGCTCTCCAGTGGGGCTAAGGGCCCCAAGGCCTGACCTCCCAACTTGGCCAGTCAAACGTTTGTCACTAAATTACTGAACTGTCGTAAATAAAAAAAAACATATGCCTTAACGTCGAATCAATACAAAATTTGGTTTACTTTTCAACCAGCTATAAAAATTTCGCTTATATTAATATTCGCCTTATAAAAAAGCTCATTTTTTAAATAAAAGTAAATAAAATATTAACGTGATAAATTCCGTAAACTATATATTTACGAAAAAAATTACCTTGCAACAAATTTGAAACAAAAGCACACACAAATGCAACTTGAACTACGACCTGCTAAAAGACTAATGGCCCGAGCAGGATGTTGCAATGACACCATTCTGCAGTTTAATAGCTCCCAGCAGGAATATTATTGTTCTATGTTACTAAGCCGGTCAACGTTAACAGAGGCTATTATATGTCTTATGAAACATTATAATACGTTCATTTAATATAAGACCATTTTATTACATTTTGTTTTTTTATCAAAACATTTGAAATAGTTGTACACGTGAATCCAATACGAATATGGAGTAATTAAATGGCAAGAGATGATCATTGAAAGATGCTCATTCCATGGAAAAATGTGTGCTCCTTAGTATGGGATGCGACTTATGTTGACAGATTAGCGCCATCACATCTTGCGGCGACTGCCAGGAGGCAGGCATGACTGCTGCTATTGCCGAGTCTAACAAGCGGCGCAGATATGCAACCCTCGGAGGTCAGCGGGTCAGACTCGCAATACAGCGAGGCTGATCCCCTGACCAAAACTCAGTTAGTCTTCTGGGCACACTGACAACAAACTGTGGCGGTTTAGCAAGTATATTTTACTTAAGTTAACCTTTTAATACTATATTATTTTGTAAACATATACAATAAATATAATCGCAGACAAAAAAGAATAAATTTAAATATAACATAATATTATTATACTTGTTTTGTTATCTCTGCAGATATTTATATAAATATTTAATAACATTAAAAAAGACACGGGATTAATTAAACTTGTAAAGCGTTAAATACCATTGTGAAGATTTTTTGGTAGTTACTGGAGCATCGATTGAGCAGAAAAACTTTTTCATTAACGGTCTTATACGTGCATTGAATAAATATGCCCAGTTGGCGCAGTCTTGGGATCTTGACGACTTCTTTGCACTTCTTAAAGTATATTATAATTATTTTTTTTTAAATGGGAAATCTCATAAAACTGTTTTTATCAGCCATTTTTTATTAAAATTTGTTTATATTAATTAAGTTCGGCAGGCAGGCTGGGGAGTGTGTACACAATGCACAGTAGCTATATACTATGTAGCTATACACTGTAACACAGTACTGAATATATAAGATCGTCAGACCCTTAATGCTTTAAAATATGTTCATTATAGTTAAAATTGTCGAAAAATGTCTATAGCTTAAAAGCATATAAAATATAATAAAATCTTGATATCGAGATTTAATCAAATTAAAAAAAAAACATTCTCCAACGGTATACCTAAAGTAAATTTCAACGAGACCAAATTCCTAAAATTTAATTTAGAGTTAAACGTTACACAAGTGCTTAGTTGTGGTCTAGAGCATTTTGAATGAAATGTTACTGAAATTTATTTATGAAAATATCACATATTCTACTATATTGTAGTTTTTTAGTTACTCTTTTTAAAGTAGATATTTAAAGGAGCTACGTTGATGGAATATTTTATTGTATTATTAGAAACAATAAGTACTTTGTGTTTTCATGTTTTTTTACACGTAATTATATACTGTACAGTGTACACTAATTCGCTCCGTCACACTTAGTCAATGCCCTACCGAAACGTTGTTTTATGTTTAAAGCTACGCTGTAATTTAATAATTTATTTCGAAGTCAATGTATACTTAAGCACGTATTAAATTTAAAGGACGCTACTTTACTCGTAACAGTAAAATACAGCCTATATACGTTTCGCAGCTGTGCATAGCTCTTTGCTAAAGGGATATATCAGCTCAGTTCTACTAGGGCAAGGAAGTGTTGACCGCTCGGCCCCATGCATATTAGCAGACTTTACAGGCGTCTTCAGAATATTCAACTACTTTAGTTCTACTTCAGCTACTGTAGTATTTGCTGCGACTTTAGTACTAAGCTATTATTTAAAACTTGAATATTCAACTTTGAGTAGGACTTGGACGCTAGCCTATTCGTTGGTACCAGAGAAGTGATCACTGAAATTAACTCCGATTTATAACGCGGTTATTACTTATAAAAATATCTTGGGGAAACCGTCTAGCATTATCTTTATATATAAAAATTACGTGTCACGTTGTTTGCCCGCGATGAACTCCTAAATTACTAAACGGATTTCAATGAAATTTGCACACTCTGTGCAGTTTGGTCCAACTTGAGAGGTAGGATAGTTTTTATACTGATAAGTGACACTCAATATTTTTTATTGCGAATTTAAGGATTTTTGTATGAAGGATCGTCGAAAAGGGCAATACAACGTCTGCCTGGTCAGCTAGTATACTTATATAGCTGATCTATTTGGCATATCCCATAACCACTCTACTCTTAACTCTCTACGATACCTACAGCCCATGAACCGAAATAGGGTGTTGGATGGATCTTACGCCGCCAGATATTTAGTAACAAACATTAAGAAATTATAAGTATAATGTTATTTACAATAACACATTTTTTATGAAAATAAATACCAAAACTTTAAAAGAAATATATTATGAAAATAGATTGGTAAATAAAATATAAATATCTCTGTCTCCGTAAACATGTATGGATATCTTAATTACGTAAACAACGTATAAAATTTATTTAGTAACAGTAATAAAAACAAGTTTTTAATAGATTAGTGTATGATGGGATTGGAAAGGCATCGTTTATTATAAGCTTTTACCGCCAGGCAAAACCATCGATTCGGATCACTACTGCCAGCAACTAATAAGATTCAAGCAAGATTTTTTTTTATAGAAGAGGGGCCAAACGGGCATGCGGTTCACCTAATGGTAAGTGACTACCGCCGCCCATGAACAACCGCAAACCCAGGGAAACAGCAGGTCCGTTGCGGGACTTTTAGAAAGGTGTTAGCTCTTTCTTGAAGATCCCTAAGTCGTATCGGAATTGTTTACCACCGGAAAAATCGCCGGTGGTAAACAATTCCACAGAGAAGTTGTACGAGAAAGAAAACTTCTAGTAAAACGCACAGTGGTGGATTGCCAAGAAACAGAAACAGAAAATATTTTATTCAATATAGAAGATTATACATAATACTTATGGCAAGTCACTCTTTTGTTTAGTTACCACTGGTTCGAAAAGAAAACCTCTGTCCTGGGAAGAGCCATCAAGCGGGACTTTTTTTTCTAAATAATAGCTTACAACCATGTAATCACAATTAACCACACAAAACAAATTCGAAATAGCTTGGTAGTGATCACCTCATTCCCAGGAGTTATGATCATCCATAAATTCCTTAACATTATAATAACCCTTTCTATACAAACTTTGTTTAATAAAGTTTTTGAACTCTGAGCAGGTTAAATTTTTTACATTTTCTGGGATTTTGTTGTAAAAGCGTATACATCGCCCCAAGAATGTAAAACTGACTCGGTGGAGTCGAGTAATTGGTACTACTAACTTGTATCTGTTCCTAGTGTTTACAGAATGAATATCACTTATTTTTGTATAACTATCTTTATTTTTATGTACTAAAAATTACATTTCATAAATCTATTGAGAGGCCAAAGTTAATATATTAATTTTGTTAAATTTTTGTCGGAGCGACTCTTTAGGTTGTAAATCATAGATTGCTCTTATGGCCCTCTTCTGTTAAATACAATTTCAGTGTCAGTCGCGTATCCCCATAGCATAGTACCATACGACATTATGCTATGGAAATAGCTAAAGTAAATAAGTCTAGCTGTTTCCACACTGGTAAGATTTCGAATCCTTTTACAGCATACTCGTATATTGCAGAACTAAGTCTGCTTGCTAATTTTGATATTTGAAGGCTCCATTAAAGCATCGCGTCTAGTGTTATTCCAAGAAAAATGCTGATATTCAACTCGGCCCCATTTAAAATCACATTAGTATTTAATTGTTTGACATTTGGAGTCATGAATTTCATACATTTCGTTTTAGTACCGTTTAAATGCAAGTTAATGACACGTATATTTTGTACAAATCATCTTGTCTTATTTTTTGTGCAATAAAAGTATATATATATATACTAGCTGGCCAGGCAAACGTTGTTCTGCCGTTAGCGGCGAAACTCTGTATTATATAAATACTTAAATTCGCAATAAAAATACTGAAGTTCAAACCATCCTATCTCTCAAGTTGGACCAAACTGCATACAGTGTGCAAAATTTCATTGAAATCAATTCAGTAGGTTAGGAGTTCATCGCGGACAAACAACGTAACACGTGATTTTTATATATACGGATATCTTCTAATGAATAAAGTTTAAAATATTTACAATATCATTTACGTTATTTACGACCCCAAAACCTTAAAAATGACACCCAAGTCACCCAACACATGGTGATTTTTACATACAAACCTACTTCCATCCATCCTTCCATCCATGTTGGTTTCAGACCATTATCGATGCCATTTTCGTAATTAAAGTCCCAAAAAACCATAAAACGACACCCGTATTAACATTTCAACCACATCGCACTTTCACAGGGTATGATGGTAGGTATTTCCCGTTTGCTACGTTGGATATTGAAATAATTGTTGTTTTCATATTGAGTGACCCGATAAACCACAAAAACGATACCCATGTTGATTTTCAGAATTTGTCACCACTTTTCCATCTTTTAGGGGTTGAATTCTGAAAGAACCTGAGACTTGTTTACTCATTTATTGGTAGAAGTACTCCTGTGAAGTTTCGAATAAAATAGTTAAACTAATCTTGTTTCCCCAAACAAACTTTCAACCCCTTTCTCACCCGCTTAGGTGTTGAATTTTCAAAAACCCTAGGACACGTTACGGTTTATTTCTAATCGTCAACTTAAAAACAAAGTTTCAGGTTTCTAGCTCCAAAAATGACGGACTTCCATACAAACTTTTAACCCCTTTTCACCCCCTTAGGGAGCGAATTTTTGAAAATTTTTTCTTAGCGTATGCCTACGTCATTATAACTGTCTATATGCCAAATTTCAGCGAAATCCGTTCAGTAGTTTCGGCTGTGCGTTGATATCTATCAATATATATCTATAAAAGGCAAACCCTGACACATCTGTGTCAGTCAGGTTTGCCTTTTATATATATAAAGATATGTTCTAACGTCTGTTTATAATTTTTAGCTTCAACCCAAAGATGTTGTTTGTGAAGAGTGATCATTGCTTCTTAGCAAACATGATAAAATTGGAAATATAATGCTGAAGAATAATTGGGTCACACACGTTTGCCTAGGATATGGACGCTCTGTCTTGGAAGCTAGACAACGTACAAGATATCACACAGTTGAAGCCAATGATCCATGCAATATCTATGCTACACATAATGAGGTTTTTAGTCTCTTATATTATACTTTGATTACTTATCCAACGATACCCCACATGATGGAATAGACGGGTAAAAAAATCATCCTCCGTTTACTTATATGGGAAGTACCCAAAATAAAAATGTTTTTTTCAGATTTTATTTCACAGTTTTCTATGCGTGATTAACATCTATAACTTTGCCAAATTACAGATTTGTAGCACCTAGGGTCTCTAAGGCTGAGATCTATAGACCGTACTTGGACTTTGCTCAGACTTTACTTACGAGCTAAAACAATGTCGGTATTTATAGAGCTAACTTCGATGTCGTGCTGAGCGCGCGCTTAGCAAAGCCTGTCAACGATATCGACGACTGACGTAAAACTCAGGATATTATTCAAAACCACCATATTAATTTTAAATTGTTGTTTTTATGTTACTCTAATTAATTTTAACAATATATAAGTAGTTTAGACCGTCTTCTAGTTTTAAATAGCGTTAATCTATTTTCCATTTACGTAATCTTATTTCGAATTTCTTGAAATCTCCTTTTTTTCTTTTTTTTGATTTTGCACTCATCTCATCCGTTCCCGTTTTCATACGCCCGTTTTCTATTTCATGTAATAATAATTTATTTATGAAACACAATTTGGACTGTTTTCGCTTTTAAATAAATATATTTTTTTTAAATTTTATACAGTAATTTTGATTTTAATTATATATATATATATAAATATATATATATATATATATATATATATATAATTAAAATCAATTTTATTTTTTATTTTAATTTTATACAGTAAAGTCAAAACCATAATTCGTGGAATGAAGCATCTATTAATATTTGGACTGTCTGAGCCTTGGCATAAGCTTAGCTTTATCTTAGCCCGATACAACTATAAATTCAGAATCAAAGATTATGCTAAGCATATACTCAGCTAAGTTTTTCGTAAGCTAAGTCTGAGCAAAGTCAAAGTACGATCTATAGATCTCAGCTTGAGTATAACCGCGGACGGCCGGACGGACGGATATTGCGAAACTATAGGGGTTGCTTATTGTGTAACTACGAAACCCTAAAAAAGGTTAGACCTGATTTTTTTAAATTTGAATTCAGTTAAAAATCTTCTATCCTAATACACACATCTTGATGAACAAAGCCCACTAACCCATGGGCTACCATGGCTCTACTTTTCTATCTAATCTAAACTTATGTCCAAACGAATGCTACAATATTATTTTTAAGCTTGGTTAAAATCGCTCGAGTAGGATTTACCGAAATAACTATAGTTCACAGGTGGACTAAAAAGTACTTTACCTGTGACGTTTAGCTTTTTTTTGTTCACGACAAACCACTTAAAAATTTGTAAACTTATTTTTGGGAATATTGCGAAACGTATGGTAATACCCCATTTCATCCCATGGGCGTCGTGAGAGATGATGATTACTTCTGATATATTGCTAACATTTTTCATAGACTTTCGATAGATGGTGGTATAACCATATCCTTACAACAGGAGTAAATCACCCAGACTGGTGGCCGAAAGAAATCTCAAATAAGCGTGAGGTCAGGTATTGAGATCGTCAATTCGCTCGCCAAGCTCGACAATTCAATATATTGAACATGGGCCTCCCCATTTTCAATTTTCATTTGCAATGTATAAGCAACGTAAGAGAATCTATAACTCCACGGTATGATTTATACCGTGGGTGTCGTAAGAGGAGAGGTAGAGAGGGAACTGCAATAGTATATGTGCAGCGGTATCTTCACGATGACAACTCAATAATTATTAAAAAAAAAACTGCAAAGCGTGGTAATTGTGGCAAATATCCAAAGTATTTATGATTTATTATTTTATTTTACGTGATCAGGGAAAGACCACGATCTCACAGAATACCAGCGTAAAATAGCAGCTTAATACTGCTGTGTTTCATAGGGTGAGTGTAGAGAACCGGAGACCCTTTTTACTGGAAACAAGGCATTCCATCTAAGTCCTTCAGCGTAAGAGAATCCACTACTACCCTAGGAAAACAAACTGATAAAAAAACTGAAGATGAGCAGTTGCAGCAGCATTTTCCTGATAACAACTCAAAACTGTGAGGCTATATACGTGGGAAGCCTATGTTTAACTGTAAACTTTTGAAATGGAACCCTCTGAACGGGTTACCATCTTGTCGTGGGTAGTCTTTAGTAGCCTTGGCTTGGTCACCTGCGTTGAACAAACAGGAACCCATTTGGCTGGCCCAAGGTGGCCACTCCGAGTAGGCTTGGTGAGCCCACTTCGGATGTGTGTTGGTGGGCTGCGGTGAGAAGGGTTCTCTCCCCCTACCGCTGCAACCGACTCTGATGGGTCTGCATCGTTGATGCGGTAGTGGTGGGGCTGCGGGAGGACATAAATGTCAGTATTGAGAAGCGCCGCTCCCTGCCCTCCACAGTAGAATCTTGGTTGGTGGTGGAGTCATAGACGTGATCCGTCGCTGGGATCAAGAAGGCTAGTGCTTCTGAGTGCTCGTTTTTTCTGACCCCATTGCCTTCGCGTATTGGACATGGGGGCACCCGTTGTGCTCTAATTCTAAGAGGTTTCTTAACGTTACTTTTCGAGCATAAAATATTTTCAAGTAAATGTTTCAAAATATGGACTTTAAACCTAACACTTAACGCGGACTCATGCAGACTTCGTTTTAGAAAACTTGGTATACTCACATTTACATTTATTTATTGAATTTTCTATGTCCGTTAAAAAACAAAAACTGTCAAAAAATTATCGAATTAAAAGTAAATTGAATATTGAATTCTCAAAGTTTAAATTATTTACAACAGGTCTCATACGATGATAAATAATATTATATATAATAATGTTCCTAATAACCTTAAACATATGTCTCATTTATAATTCATGTAACTGTTTTGAGAGAAATAAACATTTTCATTTTCATTTTCATATAGACAGCACGTAAGTCTTTTTATAAAGGAATTAAAGTTATTCTTAACTGATGAATGTTGTTATAATTTAAATGAATTCTTTAAAGATGTAAATACATAATAATGTATAATAATTATAGAAAATAATATGTTAGAATTAGTAATGCTAAGATATAAAATGTCGGTATTTATTAGTAGTTAATATTTAGTATTTACAACAAATACTGCTATCTTTCAAATAACAATGCCCCTTTTCGTATACGCGCAACGATTTTCAGATGCTTTTACACAAAATGAAGGCACTACCACGTATTACGTAAGTTGATGACAATAATTTAAGTAAGTGTATCCTTAGACTTTTCTAAAAATATGTAAAACAGGTTTTTTTTTTAATTTACTAGATATTTTAATGACGCTTAAATTAAGAGTTAGCATTCAAAACAAAATAAGATATAACTCATAAACTGAAGTATGAAAAATCAATTCGTTAGAGTATAACTATTCAAAGTCCTTGTGAAGGCGAACTCTGGCCGCATAAACTTTGCGAATCCGCATATGACAAAATAAATGTATGCCGTATTTAGACAATGTGATAAAATTTAAGCAACTCCTACACCTAGAACATATTATTCTGTGTATGATTTCACAGTGCTTCGGTCTTTTTAAATGTTTTTAGTAAAACGGGTCGTTTTATTGGAAGATGAAAATTACTAAGATGAAATGCCTCGTCATTTCATTTCAGTCTTGTCAGTGGTGACAACCACTGAAAGCCACAACATCCACATACCATCTGACGTACTCTGTGATCGTTTGTCACCCTTATTCTTAAAAAAAGTTAAACTATACGGGTAGTTCTAAGGAATACTACACTCAGGTAAAGTATCTGTAACGCTGTCATGCTAGCGATTACTAGCGTATTATGTTCCCGATAAGAGCTCCTAGACCCGAACGCCACACTCATACAAAATACCAGCGTTTAAAGCAGCATAATGCTGCTGTGTCTCGTATGGTGAGTTACCAGAACTACAGACTTTTTTTCTGGTAAAGAGGCATTCCATATTAGTCCTTATTTAACAACAGATCCGCATGTAAATTTAATGGAGTTGCAAAAATGTTGCAAATTAATGATGTTAAAAGGAAAGGAGGGCTCATAGGAATTGCTCGGATTAATACCAGCTGCCAAATTCCACTATCACACATCGCGATATAACTTATGATACTATCCACACCATCTCGAGGCTTGACGGTCGAACGGATGACGGATTTTTTGAAATTTCTTTCTCGCACGACTTCTTTGTGGAATAATCGACCGCTGGCCATATTCCAGATTGACCGATAATATTTAGGTACCTTCTATAAACGAGATTTTCAACCAACGTCAAAAAGGAGGAGGTACTCAATTCGACTCTATGTTTTTGTATTTGGGTGTAGTCGACACTTACCATCAGGTAAACCGCATGCTTATTTGCTTTCTCTTGTATGAAAAAAATATTTAAAAAGTTAAAAAATAATAATTTCTAAATTATAGATATAATCACTAGCAAAGTTTCATGCACCGTCGCATTTGTGAATACGTAACAAGAAGCGGGAAAACATACTCGACATTTTGCTAGTGTTACATTTATTGTCCTAGACAGTAGGGAAAAATATATATTTTAGTATCAGGTTGATTTAGTTGAGTGCATGAGTTTTATATTTTGACAAAGCTTGCGACTTAAAATATCACGGTGGATTTATAGATTTTATATTTTTATATTATTATAGTACATTCAGTCAAAAAAGTATCGGAAATGGATGATTTGTTTATGTTTCCAAACGCAAGTTTTTTTTGTTGTTGTTGTTAGATTGGCACAACTGTTTTTCATATCGGCGCGGAGTCTGAGTTACATATGTTATTTAGATTAAATACAGTGCTGTTTTTAGTTATGTCATATATAGTGTGTAATGTGAATTTTAATGAAGTTTCCAATGAAATTTCGTGTACGGAGTCACTGAAAATGTTACAGAAGGCTTTTGGTGAATCGACTTTATTAAAAACACGTGGTTATGATTGGTACAAAGCGTTCAAAAGCGGTCGAGACGTGATGGAAGATTTGCCTCGCTCTGGTTGGCCATTAACATCTGCAACTGATGTTAACATCGCAAAAGTGGAGGAAATAGTAACTGAAAATTCTCATTCAAGTTTGAAAGAGATAGACACCGAACTTTCTGTGTATCACCAGTCGATCCGTATCATTTTATATCACTTGGTTAGGAAACATGTTGCCGCTCGGTTAGTCCCAAAAGACCTGCATTTTCTCCAAAAACTCAATCACATAAGAGTCCCCGATAACGTGCTAGAATGAATCATTTCTGACCCTACATTCATGGAAACGCATTGTTAATGGTGACGAGACGTGGGCTTACGAGTTTAACATGAACCGAAAAAACCACGCCAATGTCGATCAAAAGTCAAAGTCATGTTGATTGTTTTCTTTGACTATCGCTGTGCACTCGGAATTCTTGCCAGGAGGTCAAATGATAAATAAAGAATATTATTTGAGCATTAGGCGGCGTTTAAGAGAGCAAATTAGATGAAAAAGGCCAGATATGTGGAAAGAATATTTTTTTGCGCCACGATAATGCGCCTTCGCAGAAGGTCATCATTGTGGACGAATTCTTGACCAAAAACTCAAGAAATACCATCGAGCAACCACCTTTTCACCAGATACGGCACCAGCTGACTTCTTTATTTTTCCTGAACTCTAATTATCACTTCGTGGCACCCATTTTCATTAGGTAGAAGACATAAAGGAGAATTCGCAGCGAGAACTGATGTAGCGGTGATCCTTCTCCTCTCAAGCTGACCCATTTTTACTACAACCATAATACAGCTGCGGCATGGCTATAGCACGTATAAAATACAGTCCAAAAGTTTTCAAAAATTCATGTAGCATTGTTGAATTCTGCGGGCAAAATCGCTAAGCACTGCAATACATCACAAATATTATGTTTTCCTTCGAAAGTATAATAGATTTTCACAATCTACATTATGATTGTAAATCTATTGGCGTGGTAGACGCTAAAGTTTGATTGAACATTGACTCAGAAAGAACTTTTTCACTTTAGGAAAAGTGATTTACATATGTATGTACACTTTTCTACGCGTATACAATTTGAACTTGGATGTTCGGAACCTAAATAAGAATTTGTAATCGTAAACTTTTCTTTTTTTATATTACGACAGAATGCATAAAATGTTATTGTTACTAAGATGTTACTTTACTGTACTAGAATAACAAACGAAGAGCGCAATTTTCAGAGCATTTTTGCTAGTAGCTGAAATAGGTTTAGTTCAGGTACTAAGCCTAATACAATATAGGCTCTACGTACTCGGGAAAAAAAAGAAAATTACGAGTATTAATAAATTATTTTATTATTCCTTATTTCTTCTTCTTAATAACTGGTTTTACGGCTCTGGGATCTAGCCCTACTGAGCCCGAAGTTACAATATATTATAATACTTATCCTTCATAGTATACTGCTTTACAATATGTTGATGCGTCACATTGTGCAGCCCTTGGGAGATTTTGACGGCAACTTGAGCCAGCAGACAGCTGACGGTTGGCGATGGTATCTCAAGGCGCCTAAGCAGACAGACACCTTATTTTGAGAATCACATCACCATCAGAGCACTTGTTTCACAGTTTTCACTAATAGTTCACATGCGCGGATACTTAATAGACAAAATCGCCCAACTTTTACATATAAAAGTCCACTTCAAACCATTATTTAAATAATAATACAGGAGCAGCAAACCGACGCCGGTCAAGTTCCCGCCAAAACTTTTTTTTTATATGAGAGGGGGCAAACGAGTATGCGGTTCACATGATGGTAAGTGACTACCGCCGCCCACGAACAACCGCAACATCAGAGGGATTGCAGAAGCGTTGCCGGCCTTTTAAAAAGGAGTAGGCTCTTTTCTTCAAGGTCCCTAAGTCGTATCGGTCCGGAAAAATCGCTGATGGTAATCGATTCCACAAGGAAGTCGTGCGAGGAAGAAAACATCTTCTAAATGGCACAGTGGTGGACCGCCAATCATCCAGATGTTGTGGATGGTATCGGGAGTTCTGCCGCGATGTGCGTTCGTGAAATTTGGCGGCTGGGATTAATCCGAACAATTCCTCAGAGCACTCCCCATGGCAGATGCGAAAGAAAATGCAAAGAGATGCAACATCTCTTCGCAGTGCCAATAAATCGAGCCGATCGGAAAGGGTTCGGTCGTTGACGATTCGAGCCGCTCTGCGCTGGATGCGGTCAAGTGGAAGGAGCTGGCACTGGGGAGCCCCAGCCCAGAGATGGGAACAGTATTCCATGTGAGGCCGAACCTGCGCCTTGTAAAGTTGCAGGCGTTGAGCCGGCATGAAATACTGTCCCGCTCTGCTGAACACGCCAAGCTTTTTAGAGGCCAATTTGGCCTTCTCTTCCAAGTGACCACGAAACTGCACGTCATTCGATATGTCGACGCCGAGGATTCCAATACTGGCTGAGGCAACATGGGGAGTACCTTGAAACTGAGGAGATACGACAAAGGGGTTCTTTTTAGCGGTAAATGCGCAAACTTGTGTCTTCTGAGGATTAAACTGGACTAAATTTAGTCGCCCCCAATCTGAGACTTTGTCCAGCGACAACTCGACTTCAGACATAAGTTTGTTCCGGTACTCGGTGACGTTTTCCCGAGAAATATTGGCACGGCCGGTGTATAGAGCATCACCAGTGCTGTCATCCGCATAGCAATGAATGCTACCGGCTTGCAACATATCATTGATATGCAGAAGAAGTAGCGTTGGTGATAGCACGCAGCCTTGTGGAACACCAGCGTTAATAGGCTTGTAGTCAGAGCATGCACCGTCTACAACGACCTTGATGCTCCGATCTGCAAGAAAGCTGGTGATCCAATTGCATAATTTCCCGGGAAGCCCATAGGAAGGGAGCTTCGAAAGAAGCGCTTTGTGCCAAACCCGACCGAAGGCCTTCGCAATGTCCAAACTATCGGCCAATGCCTCCCCCTTGGACTCTACTGCCTCCGCCCATCTATGATTTAAGTAGACCAGAAGATCACCAGCTGATCAACCCCGACGAAAACCGTACTGGCGGTCACTAATCAGCTGGTGATCCTCAAGGTACCGCATGACGTGGCAGTTTATAACGGATTCCATTATTTTGGAGAACAAGGGGTGATGGCGATATGCCTGTAGTTGGACGGGTCTGAGCGGTCGCTTTTTTAGGGATTGGGTGGACCAAAACTGTCTTCCATGGTTTCGGGACTACGCTTAGGGAGTAGGAGTACCGGAAAAGACGCATTAGAACCGGTACCAACTCCGGAGCACACGTCCTCAGCACAATTGGGGGGATTCCGTCAGGCCCACTCAACTTGTGGATGTCAAGGGAGAGGAGTGCTCTGCGAACCGAGCGCTGTGAGAACCGCACATCCGGCATGAAGCACTCACACCGCGGGATGGTCGGCGGTGTGTTCCCCCCGTCATGAACAGTCGAGTTGGACGCAAAAGGGAGCCTAAAAGGTCGGCTTTCTCTTTTGCCTCGTGGACCAGTGAGTCGTCCTCCCTGTGCAGAGATGGTAGTGATAGCTTACAGAAATTCCCTTGGACATCCTTGGCGACAGACCAGAATGCACGGGTTCCCGAAGGAAGGCGAACTAGTTTCTCGCCAATTCTGCCTATGTGCTCTGACTTTGCCTTGGCTATAACTCTTTTGAAGGACCTGGAGGCGAAGGTATACTTCTTTTTAAGTGTGCTGGTGTTTACATCCCGAGTCGCCGAAGCCGCAACTCAGGCTTGATAACACTCCTGCTTACTGCGTAATGCAGTCTTACAGGAGCGACCAAACCAAGGCTGAGATCTGCCTCCGATGGGTACCACAGATGATGGAATAAATAGTTCCATTCCCTGTAGCACCACATTAGTGACAGAGTTAGCAACAGCGCTGGGATCATCCGGCGAGAAGCAAACCCGCCCCCATGGGTAGGAAGCAAAGAAAGACCGCATTCCGTCCCAATCCGCCGACCTGTAATGCCAAACACGGCGGCAACCTGCAGAACGCAACCGCGAGGGGAGCGTGAGTGGCACCTCACTCGGGATCATACAATGGTCCGAAGAGCCAAAAGGGGCATCGACGGAAACCTGATATTCGTCCGGATGAGAGGTCAGCAGAAGGTCCAACAGGGAAGGTGTATGATCCTCAACATCTGGAATCCGGGTAGGCGATGTAACCAGTTGTGTCAGACCATATGCCAAGGCAAAGTCATAAACAGATCTCCCCGCATGATCGGTTAAACGTGAACCGAGCCATTGGGCATGGTGGGCATTAAAATCGCCAAGGATCACGATCTCTGCAGATGGGTTCTGTTGTAGCAAGGAATCTGTAGCCATTTGGACGTGGTCGATGAGTCGAAAACTCCATTATTCCTTATGAAAAATTTGTTACACAGTGTGGTGGCGGTGTTAGAATATCCACTATCTCAAATCGTGCCGTGTGTGTCGTAAGAGGCGACAGAATGAAACTGAAACAGGAGACGGACAGCAGCATCTTCCTGATAGCCACTCAAATAATAAAAATCTGCGGCTTAGAGTAATTACACATAGAGTGATAGTGACATTCAAAATTCTGTTCAAAGTTGAAGCAACAACACAATGAATGTGTGCATAAGTGGCCTGTAATTACATTTGCCCACACGCACACAAGCAAATGAGTAATGTTTGCAAGTTAATGACATTTGTAAATATAAATTTTTATATAACACTCAATGGCCTTATTCTAATACTCGTATATAGAGAAGTGGAAGAAATGGAGGAGGCAAATGCTTACGTCTATTTCTTCCAGTTTTCCCACTCCAGTCCCACTTACAATTAACAAGTGAATAGTTGTCAGATAATTATTTTAACTGTCAGATATTTTTTCATTAGTTATTCCTTACTAACTGTAGCTGTGGCCCGCGGCTTCACCCGCATATTAAAGCATACACTGATCTCGATTCTTGCCATTCTAAGAATCTACGTGATATGTTTAATTTAAATCAGTTTCAACGTAAAGGTTACAACATACAACCTTCACAGAATGGATATAATATTAGAAGAAATCACGAGACTTAACAGTACTGTCAGCTTCAAGTGATTATTTATATTACTTTATTGGATATTATGTTTTGAATTAAAACAAAATAAGATTCGGAAGAAGATAGACCATTCAAATAAAACATGAAATTAAAAATGTTTTTAAATAATATAAAATATACCCAAGTACTTAAAAATATATCTTAATGACCCTGAAACTGCAACTGTTTTCTAAACAACTGCCGCTTTGATGACGCTATCCTCGAAATGTTATCTTATTTAGATTCATAAAAGAATCGAACTAAAAATGTTAAACATATGTAAATTAGAATTAAAAAAAATCATCATAGGCTATGTTATTCATCTTAAAACACATACAATAAAAAGGTAAAACCAACTGCACATTATCAAAACAAAATAAAATCAACATATTTTTTTTCGTGGCAAATGGAAACCCTAATAATATTTGGTAAATAAAAACACCTACTTATATGTGAATGAGTTGTGGCAGTATGTGTGTACTTTGCCTAGCAACATTTTCATTATATTGGCGTCTGTCAAATTTATCATTTGTTATTTTGTTTTGATGAATGTTTTTACAAAAATATAAGATGCTAGGCAGTATTTAACCGTGAAATGAGATTTTCACATTTTTTTCGTGATTATGTAATGAGTTGTGACACCTTTCACAGTACAGTACGTCATTTTTTTTTTAAATTGTGCGAGTGTTTACACGACTACGTGGACCCGAGTACTAACGCGCCAAAAGTCGTAGTTAGCCTTTAAAGGCTAACTTGAAATGGCTTCACTTTGCGTGCGCCTACTGCGTTTCTAAGCCTAATACTTAGGGTTTCCAACCCACATGCTAAGCGTGGCAACTATGGAAAAATACTCCCCATGAGTCAATCTATGGGGGAGGCCTATGTGCAGCAGAGTATTTTTATAGGCAGTAATGGGTAAAAGATATGTAAAAGTTAGTTCTTACTTTTGAGTAAATAATATCAATAGCGTCATATTTATGAAAATTATTGTCGTGTTTGTCTTTTCTCGCTTAGTCTAGATTAAACGTATAATTATTAAAGCTATTAGAAATATATTTTATTTCTCATTTCCAATTGTATAACTAACATGTCTTGACAGAAGTAAATGTCCATACAATTTTCATCATTCATCATTACAACCCTTCACAAGTTTAGTGCCGAAAACAATGCTAAACCATCGATTTCCTGCATCTGTTACCAAGTTGTCACTCTATCTAATCGAGGCCGTCTCACACTTACCGGTACGGGGCATCCATTTGAAAACCCTTCATTCTCATCGGTTATCGGTTCTTTTAGTTATATGGCTGGTCCATTGCCACATCAGCTTACTGATCCATGTACAATCAATCACTACAATTTGACCACTTTTAATTTATGATAAACTCAGTAATGGTGCATCATGTAATCAAATGCGCTAGATATTGCTTATTGATTATGAAATTTCCATAGGTAGAATCCCAAAAATTCTCAGAGATTTTTCACTAAGTTTATTCTGCAACTATTTAATTGGATTGGATAGAAACAAATCAAATTTTTTATTCGGGTGAGAGGTTAATTTTGCTTCAAAGCACAAATTATCAGTTGACGACTCTAGCTGACAAGAAAAATAAAATAAAAGTAGCAATATGTAATTCCCATCTCTTTTTGTACACATGGGTATAATTGTCATCTTTCAATAATTTACAATTAAGAGCATTTCCATTTTTGATTCATTCTTATATGCATTAAAACCTGCCAAAGTTCACTGCTGAACATAGCCTAGCACATAGCGGGCATGACGTGACATAGGCTAAAATTGATGAATTTTTAAATGTATGTATTAAAATTAATGAGCATATATATTATTTAAGATTTTGCTTTAACTTATTATATCAAGTGGTCCCTTTAATAATATATTAGAAGTTATTATGTCTCTAATGAGTTTTAACCAACTGGCGTGAAGCATTATATCGCAACGTTGGTGAAACTGGAATTAGTGCAGTGCGGTAGAATGCCCGCTTTTGACAATAAAACTCGGTTTTTACGATTATTATATCGCCTATGGTTTGTTTTGGGTTCTTATTTATATTATCGTCAAAATATTTAAATAGGAAAATAAGGTAATTTTAAAATAATGCCGTTCAAAAACTTTGTGTTAGCCCTAATGTTTAAATAGCTACAACATGTTCCTACTTAGAACATTGTTATTAAAGAAGAAGATTACAATGATGCTTGCTGCTTAATTCATCAATGCTTTTTACCCTTTTAATTGTTTAATAAGTATTATAATGATCATTTAAATTATTAATTGGTACATTGTTTGATATTAAAAGTAAGAATTAAAAAATAATGTTATAAATACACCCCACACCCGGGGGTGTGTCTCTCTTTTATGATAATCGAACTCTCTCTTCTCCTACTCTCTCTTCTTCTAATGATAATCGGCAGCATCGTTGCACGTTGGCAGACATCGCATAATCTTTTAAACTTTTAATATTTCTCAGGCATGCGGGTTTTCTTACGACGTTTTCTTTCACTAACGATAACGTGGTAAATAAGCACTTAAATTGTAGTTTACAATTTCAGAGAGGCTGACGGGATCTGTTAGCTCGCGTGTTTCTCTTAATTTAATTTGCCGACTTCATGGAGAAAGAGGGACTCTTTATGATGAACTCTTTCTTCCAGAAGCGGCCCCACAGGAAGTGGACCTGGTCGAGCCCCGACGGTTCGACAAAAAATGAGATTGACTTCATTATGACGACCAGACGACAACTGTTCAGTGATGTCTCCGTGATCGCGAGGGTGAAAACTGGTAGCGATCACCGAATGGTTAGAGGCACACTGAACCTAAACGTTAAGTTGGAGAGGTCTCGTCTAATGAAGTCAACGCTCCGTCCCCCTCGTGCTTTGTTCCAAAGTCCCGAAACCTTTCAGCTCGAGTTACAAAACCGTTTTCAGTGCCTAGAAGACTGCAATGAAGTGGACGATATGAATAACAAGCTCGTGGAAACTGTCCATGCGGTCGGAGCTAAGTTCTACAAGACCCGCCGCAGAAGAACACAAAAACTCTCCGATCACACTCTTAATCTCATGGCTGTTAGACGGGAGATGAAGCTACATTCTTCAACAGACTTGACAGCATACAGGCATTAGGAACAGACAGATCTCCAAATGCATGCGGCGGGACTTATGCAACTTCAATACAGCTCGTATTGAAGAAGCGATCAAGCGGAACCAAGGCTCCAAAGTCTTTGCCAGAGATCTGTCTGCCAGAAAGAGTCAACTGTCAAAGCTGAAGACAGAATGTGGCAGCATCGTTTCCGGGACACCTGAGATTTTGAGTGAGATTGAGAGGTTCTATGGGCAGTTGTACACGTAATCGTTGGAGCCACACGCAAGTGTGAGTAACGATCCAAGAGCGAGTCTCATCCGACACTATTCCGAAGATATCCCGGACGTCAGTCTGAGCGAGATTAGAATGGCTCTCTAGCACCTTAAAAACGGTAAGGCCCCAGGCGAGGATGGAATTACAGCGGAGCTTCTGAAAGCGGGTGGAAAACCGGTACTTGAAGTCCTTCAGAAGCTCTTTAATTCCGTCATCCATGGTGGCATTACACCGGAGGCGTGGAGCAGAAGTGCGGTGGTCTTGTTCTTCAAGAAAGATGATAACGCTCTCTTGAAGAACTACAGACCGATTTCCCTTCTGAGCCGCGTCTACGTGCTGTTTTCGAGAGTCATTACGAATCGTCTCGCGCGCAGACTTGACGACTTCCAGCCTCCCGAACAAGCCGGTTTCCGAAAGGGCTTTAGCACCATAGACCACATACATACCCTTCGGCAAATTGTACAGAAGTCCGAAGAGTACAATTTGCCACTATGTCTGGCGTATGTGGACTATGAGAAAGCCTTTGATTCCGTCGAAATTTGGGCGGTGCTGCAGTCCCTTCAGCGGTGCCAAGTTGACTGTCGGTATATCGAAGTGTTGAAGTGCTTGTACAGTAGGGCAACGATGGCTATCCGAGTACAGAACCAGAGTACGAAACCTATCCAATTGCGGAGGGGTGTAAGACAGGGTGACGACATATCCCCGAAACTCTTCACCACTGCATTGGAAGACGTTTTCAAGCTTCTGGACTGGAAAGGATACGGTATCAACATCGATGGCGAGTACATCACTCACCTTCGATTTGCCGACGATATAGTCCTTATGGCAGAATCGCTGGAGGACCTAAGCACTATGCTCAATGACCTCAATAGTGTTTCCCAACGGATAGGTCTTAAGATGAACATGGACAAAACAAAGATTATGTTTAATGTTCATGGCACACCTACGCAGGTAGTTGTTGGGAACACTAAGCTCGAAGTTGTTGACGAGTATGTTTACCTGGGACAAATAGTCCGACTAGGTAAGTCCAACTTCGACCGAGAGGTCAATCGACGGATTCAACTCGGCTGGGCAGCGTTCGGGAAGCTACGACACATCTTCTCGTCAAACATACCTCAAAACCTTAAAACGAAATTGTACAACCAGTGCGTGTTGCCAGTGATGACTTACGGAACTGAGACGTGGTCCTTCACTGCTGGCCATATGAGAAAGCTCAAGGTCGCTCAGCGATCTATGGAGAGGGCTATGCTCGGAGTTTCTCTGCGTGATAAACTTAGGAATGAGGATATCCGCAGTAGAACCAGACTAACCGACATAGCCCAACGGACTAGTAAGCTGAAGTGGCAGTGGGCCGGCCATATAGCTCGAAGAACCGACAACCGATGGGGAAGAAAGGTTCTCGAGTGGCGGCCTCGTACCGGTAGGCGAAGTGTAGGGCGTCCCCCCACGAGATGGAGTGACGACCTGGTAAGACATGCAGGAAGTCGATGGATGCAGGTGGCTCAGGACCGTGCTTTGTGTCATTCTTTGGGGGAGGCCTATGTTCAGCAGTGGACTTGTGAAGGGCTGTAATGATGAATGATGATGATCAACATTTTTGACTATTAGATTTGTGAGAGCAGTAACTGCATCTTCCGTTGATATTCCACGTCTAAAGCTAATATAGTTAATTAATATAATAGCCAATATATAATATAGTTGCAATGTTCTGACTTCTGACTCCAACTTCCGACTATTGAATGTTATGGAGTAATCAAACACCAGATTAGATAGATATTCAATGGGTAAAATATTGAATGATTTTATGGAAGTAAGAGTGATAAAAGGTAATTGAATCCACCTGATGGTAAGTGACTCTTTATATAGTCCTAATAAACATTTACATCTGTATTCAATTAATAATCTAAATGCGTTATCAACAACGAGAATCAAGATGGGATGACGCCGAGTCTTTGATTCTTGTCACCTGAACAAAACAGAGTATCATTATGCCAATATCGTATTTTACAATGGTTTTCTAGAATATTCTATGATTCATCAAAAAACGTATTAGTCAATGTAGTCTCTTTCATTATAAAAAATTCAGGTTCATTCTATTTCAATTTCGTTTTGTTAAATCAACACGTTTAGAAGGCTATCTCAAATGGAATTAAAGAGAACGATTTAGTAAAAGCTTTTACAAAAATTTACTTCGCAAATATCCGCGTTATAAAATAAAATGATGTGTCTTACCTAGTATGAAGAAGCACCTCCCGCCCTCCCTCAATTGCGTGCACTAACCCCGTCACCACTAATCCCAGCACCGCTACTCCCAATACCACTACACTAGGCAAGACACACCACTGACGATAATACGACACGTGTTTCGCCTCTACACGAGGCATCCTCAGGTGATATAGACTCTACGGTGGCTAACCGCTAAGTGAGCGGCGAGCCAAAACAACTGCCTTTTATACAAACCGATGACGCAACCGCTCTCTACCTAAGAAGCGAGCGACTGCGTCATGCGATAAAACATGCGACCAATCACCGCTGGACTTACGCAGCCGTTTGTAAAATTAAAAACAAACCGCCGCGCAACGCCCACATTATTAGAGAGCAGGCTTGAAGATATTTAAGAGAGGTGAGTTAGTAACATTTGTTTGTTCATTCAGCAATGCAACGGTATTATTATTACTTTTTAATATCTCTAACTGTTCCAGCACACACAGCCGCAGCCCTTTATTACACGTATGTAAGACTTTAAAGGAGTGGTCGTTGGCTAGGTTGTGTCCAGTGTCCAAAAGATGTTTGGCAAAATGGGATTTATCGGGATTGCAATTCCTGTACGCGGCTAAATGCTCTTTATAACGTGTCTCGAAATTGCGACCAGTTTGACCCACGTAAACGGCGTGGCATTCGTCACAAACAAGTTTGTAAACACCTGACTTTTGACGAATATCCAACTTATCTTTACTATTACAGATATTTCTAAGAGAATTGTTTGTTTTAAACGCCACATAAACGCCGTTTTGTCGAAGAGTATTAGCTACTTTTTCAGATATGGGGCCTAAGTAGGTCAAACTGCTCACATATCGATGAACACTTTGAGGTTGAACCGCGTACAGAGAGTTGCGAATAACATGCTTTTGTTTCTTTTTAATTAAATTGTTAATGAGATTTTTTGAAAAACCGTTAGAGACCGCTATTTGATTCTCTAACGGTTTTTCAAAAAATCTCATTAACAATTTAATTAAAAAGAAACAAAAGCATGTTATTCGCAACTCTCTGTACGCGGTTCAACCTCAAAGTGTTCATCGATATGTGAGCAGTTTGACCTACTTAGGCCCCATATCTGAAAAAGTAGCTAATACTCTTCGACAAAACGGCGTTTATGTGGCGTTTAAAACAAACAATTCTCTTAGAAATATCTGTAATAGTAAAGATAAGTTGGATATTCGTCAAAAGTCAGGTGTTTACAAACTTGTTTGTGACGAATGCCACGCCGTTTACGTGGGTCAAACTGGTCGCAATTTCGAGACACGTTATAAAGAGCATTTAGCCGCGTACAGGAATTGCAATCCCGATAAATCCCATTTTGCCAAACATCTTTTGGACACTGGACACAACCTAGCCAACGACCACTCCTTTAAAGTCTTACATACGTGTAATAAAGGGCTGCGGCTGTGTGTGCTGGAACAGTTAGAGATATTAAAAAGTAATAATAATACCGTTGCATTGCTGAATGAACAAACAAATGTTACTAACTCACCTCTCTTAAATATCTTCAAGCCTGCTCTCTAATAATGTGGGCGTTGCGCGGCGGTTTGTTTTTAATTTTACAAACGGCTGCGTAAGTCCAGCGGTGATTGGTCGCATGTTTTATCGCATGACGCAGTCGCTCGCTTCTTAGGTAGAGAGCGGTTGCGTCATCGGTTTGTATAAAAGGCAGTTGTTTTGGCTCGCCGCTCACTTAGCGGTTAGCCACCGTAGAGTCTATATCACCTGAGGATGCCTCGTGTAGAGGCGAAACACGTGTCGTATTATCGTCAGTGGTGTGTCTTGCCTAGTGTAGTGGTATTGGGAGTAGCGGTGCTGGGATTAGTGGTGACGGGGTTAGTGCACGCAATTGAGGGAGGGCGGGAGGTGCTTCTTCATACTAGGTAAGACACATCATTTTATTTTATAACGCGGATATTTGCGAAGTAAATTTTTGTAAAAGCTTTTATATAATGGATTTCCGCAAAGTAACGCCTGATTCTATTAATTAGAACGATTTAGTATTATCCGACAGGCAAAAATCCACTTTACGATTTCTGACATTGGATAATTGAAAATGTCTCTCGGGATTTGTCTGAATAGAATTAAAATTTTACTATACACATTATATCAAACACAAAAAAAATCTATATATAAGAGAAACGAACAAAAGTTTTGTTTGTAATTTTTTATAATTTGTCTTATCTGACTTAATTGTATGATAAAAACATAATGTACTTATATTAACTAGCGACATTTAACTTTTGTACAAATACGAAGAATGTTTACGTACTTTAATTTGTTTTTAGTCTTGTAATAAACTATGTAAGTATAATATGCTTCATATACCTTGAAGTAACAATACTTAAAACATTTATTTATTTTTATATTAATAAGATATAAATTTACATATAAATAAGCAGATATATAATGTAAAAAGTAGTTTTAGGTTTCATTTTTATTTAAGGCACATATAAAATGTATAAAAAATAAAATATAATCAGATACTTAACTGCGCACGCAAAGTCCAAAGACTTCATAAAGTATAGTTTAAAAATCTAAAAAAGTGTTAAAAGCTACAAAATTATTTTTTTAATATATATTTTTTTAATATTTCAAATAAGAAGTGAGACTTAATTGCCAGTAAAATTTTACAAAACACCGAAAGCAATTTCATATCTAAATATTTTTATTCGATATCACAACTCTGACGAATCATAATGATGCGATCAATTTTCAATATAACGAGTTCCAGCAAAAAAAAATATGAAGACGAGGTGTTTTGAGAATATTTATAAATTTAGAAGAGTATAATATTTAGGAAGTAAGCCACGTTACATTGCGTATCACCAGCTTTATACCCAAAGATGCATTGCTTCCTGCAGTCTTAGGCCTAAAATAATTATCAAGCCTAAATTTTCACTATTCTTTTACACCGCCATAATCCTGTTTGAAAAAATATTCATTGTAACTCTTAATTTGAAACTTTCCCACATGGTGTTACTTACTTACATTCTATATTGTACGTGGTAGTCATGCTGCAGCTATGGTTCTTGCACTAATGGATTGGCTCGACCTGCGTCCACGACCACGCTTTCACAGAACACCAGCGTATTAATTGCAGCTAAATGCTGCTGTGTTTTGTATGATAAGTGTATAAATCCGGGGCACCTTTTAACTATAAACGAGGCATTCCATCTTAGTCCTCAGTGGTGACAACGTATCTGCATTTAGATTCTTATTCGTCGATATATGTAAATGTTTGTGAGCCACAGCATACATTTACCATCAGGTGGACTCTGTCTTCGTTTGTTATCTTATTCTATAAAAAAATATTGTACATGCACTTTATGTATAGATGTAGCACAATCTAAAGAACTCTTTTCTAGAAGCGCTCTAGTGCTACCACTACTGCAACAACTCACACTTAGATATTCAGTAAGTATAAGTTGACAGTTACTCATTATTATTACTTAAATATAATTTATTATTTATTCTTTACCTGCAAGATTTAGCCTTACACGTCATAAGATAATAAGCCAAAAATACCAAACAAAATAAATAATTATACTGTGCAATGAAATTTTGTATTTGGATAATGTTTTATTTTCCAAGTTTACTTCGATAGGTTACGTCCTAAAGAAGAGTGTATTTTTTCTTAATAAAATTACATGTTAAACATAATTTTTAATTATAAAAATATTTTTTCTTAATGAATTACCTATATCATGTCCTTCACACGTAATATCGGTCACGGCGGGCTGACCTCAACCGAGAGTACCCATCTGCGAAGCATAGGATTATAGTGTGTGCACAAATACTGGTGCACTCTATTTCCTCACCCTCATAGCCTGATGGAGTGTGAATCCAGAAAATATACAAAATTTGACTCGCTCAAAGTTCTAAAACTTTATTAAACTAAGTTTGTATAAAAAGGTTTATTATAATATTAAAGAATTTATGGATGATAATAACCCCTGTAAATGAGGTGATCGCTACCAAGCTATTTCTAATTTGTTGTGTTGTTAATTTGTGTAACATACATGATTGTAAGCTGTTATTTAAAAAAAAAAATCACGCTGGGTTTCTTTCTGGTTCTTCCCAGGACAGAGGTTTTTTTTTCGAACCAGTGATAATTAAACAAAAGAGTGACTTTCAATAACTATTACTTATAATCTATATTGAATAAAAGAGTTTCTGTTTCTGTTTCTGTGTCCAATACGACCGGAGAGAGATCACGCGCAGAACTATAGACGTTACGTGCTTTACGAAGCATGAGGGTGAAACACCACCAACTTTCTGACTTCGGCCCGTACTTAATTTTTTGACAGAAAGACCAAATAACTAATTTTGGCCCGACCTAGTATTTGAATACCGGACCTAATGATTAGCAGTGGCGCTTATAGCTACTGGATCAACGAGTCAGTCAACATAATTACTATATAATGTAGTCGCCGAGCTAAGGAGCCAAGATACTGGTTGTTTAATTGGGAAACTAATATAAGATCAGCCAATTTAATTCTAATTTATTTTAATCTTTTAAAACATTGAAACCGCTTTCATTATATTCTTATACATTTTTGATTGATATTCTAGTTAACATAATTTTAAAGAAAAATGCGATGAAGAAATATGATCGAGAGTCCATATTTACAGTTCCCGCATATCAAGCTTTATATCCTAATCAATAATACGTGTGAAACATGGCCGTCTCGTCAACGTACAATACATGAATGACGAGTACGTAAGTGTTCTAAATATTCAGAACTTCATATTAATGTATGTCCGATAAAATATGCTATGACTTATACATCACAATTCAGTTTCGTACCAATTTTCCGTTATAATTTAGATATATTAAAATCACTTATGTTAGGATTCCAACAACTAGCATGAAATAAAATCTTATTAGACCCGTGTTCACTTACACTCCTATGACGCAGTAACCTGTGCCATCTCTCGCCAACAGTAAAAGCGCAGGTCAGCAACTTTTAGTTGTTAATCTAGCGATATTAGGGTCTACCAACTGGACGTCGATCAATCAGTCGACCCACATTTTATGCTCTCTCTACACTCCAATCCTCTCCGATCCGTTCTACATAACCAAGTCACCAAAGGTCATTTATGACGCCATCACTCAGACCTATATTATTGCTTGCCTTAAGCGAAAGCGCAAGGTATGTTCTACTATCGCCTAAAAATTAAAGTTTTATTGAATGAATTCGTATCTAGCAATCTTATTATACATATAAATTATATAAAAAGCACATTGTCAGAAAGGTAAATGATTGTTGAACTTATTAATATTTTTTTAAATCGATTAATTGCTATTTTGAAATAAAAAAGGGGTTTTAGTGGCTTATGGTGTGGTTTTTTATCAAGTCCGCAAGCCTTGTAAACACCATAACTTTTGAAAATATCAATTGTTTAACTCAATCTATTTTTCAATCTCTCCATCTATCATGTGGGAAGCCACTGAATATAAATGGAAGTGCAATTTTGTTTTGTTTAACTATAATTAATTTTTTTCGTCTCCAAAATGGCGAAATTTTCGTTGATTTGGTAGCCTTGTATGTAAGTTATTTTTCTAAATAGGCGGAAGCCGCGCTCCGAGCTACAGCCACAGAGTACTTTACTCACTCATTCAGTGCGTCAGTCGCCGTCGTAAGTAGACATTGTTTCGGTTGTATGCAGCGGCTCAAAAAGATCGTTGTACAAACACACAATATTCGAATAACCAAATTTCTTAAATACTTGATTATAATAATAATGAGAGATTTTTTATTACAATATTTTAAAAGCACAGAATAAATAATAGTAGTACTTTCTAAAAGTAAGTGGTATCAATTTTTTTGTCATGGGTGACATTTTCATGGTTTTCGAGGGTGTTGAAACCGATAGTGCTGTCGAAATGTAAATCCAAGGTGGCGGCTGCAATAGGTATAAATGTTTTCATCGTGGGTATCATTTTCATGGTTTTCGAGGGTGTTGAAGCCGAAAGTGCTGTCGAAATGTAAATCCAAGATGGCGGCTGAATAAGTTACCAATTTTTTCATCATGGGTGTCATTTTCATGGTTTTCGAGGGTGTTGAAGCCGATAGTGCTGTCGAAATGTAAATCCAAGATGGCGGCTGCAATAGATATAAATTTTTTCATCATGGGTGTCATTTTCATGGTTTTTGAGGGTGTTGAAGCTGATAGTGCTGTCGAAATGTAAGTCCAAGATAACGGCTGCAATAGGTATCCATTTTTTCATCATGGGTGTCATTCTCATGGTTTTCGCGGGTGTTGAAGCCGATAGTGCTGTCGAAATGTAAATCCAAGGTGGGGGCTGCAATAGTATACGAGCACAGCAAGGCTTGCAAAATTCATTTAGTGTTTCCTTGGAACTCAGAGAAAATTGTAAGGCAAAAGTTAAATAATAGATGACTGTAGTTGAATACTTTTTTTAATAGTAGTATCTAGATTTATTCAAGTACTAGCTTTTTCTGCACCTACGTCGAGTAGTAGTTGGAAATAATAGTTTTGTTGATACAACCCAACAATGAATGTTATCATTTCAAGTTATGGTTTACGATTTCTTTCGTGTAAAGTTCACACACCTATAACATTACATTATAACTAAATTAGGTTGATTTTATATCATAAACTCATCAACAAAGCGATTTAACTTTAAAACATTAAAAATAACAATTTGCCGAAATACTGATGTGCCTGTTATAATAGCTAAAGTGACTATTTTAAGAATGCAATTTGATATTGCACACATTACAGTTACTTTGTCCTATGTTCATGAGTAAACTAACAGACGCACTAAACACCTGAAAGAATATTTTAATTTAGTAATTTTCTTGACGATAACATTAATGAAAGGAAAAATATTAATTTTTACCACGTATAAAATTGTATTTTCGTTTGTTAGAATATTCTTTATTTCAAATTTACTACCTTTTTGAATATAGGTTCCTCAAACCAGAGCAGAAACGGTAACATAAGCTCCGCAACTACCCTTTTTTGTCATTTTTTAGGTTTCCACATCCCAAAATAAAAATACGAAGCCTTTAAAATAACATTAAATTCCTTGTAGCCTTATCAGATCAATCTATCCGTTTGTCAGTCATACGGCCATTTATGTCACATTTTTTGATACTCACAAAACTCCAAGATCACTCATCAAAACCCTAAGGATACTTCCTTTTTCGTAGAATTATAAAACTTGTCACACAGCACAAGTAGAGGAAAAGTTAAGTTTGCCTTTTAAACTGATTTACTTTTTCGTATAATTTTAGTTCATATAATTATCTTGATGAAAGTAGATACCTACTTACCTAAGTTTATACGGAATTTTCCGGAAGTCAAGACCACTTCACCAACAAGATAGCCAAATTGAATAACATAGAATCGAATAAATGCTATAGCATTCAATAGAAGAAAATTCGGTTTGCGATGTCTGACAAGGGATAACATGATAAGAAGTACTATTCCGCTTGAGTACAAAAGAAAGCTTCCATGATATTTACAAACTTAAATGTTTTATATTCGTTTAGGAGGATATAATATTTAGGATATAAGCATTTATATTCACTAGCTATATTTCCATCACACACGTATAAATTGCATATTAATATTATCTATTTTTTTTATTAAGGACTAGCTGTTTCTCGCGACGTCGCCCGCGTGTTATTTGGGGTTTTAATTTTTTTGCGCGGAACCCTGATTCTTTTTCTAAAATAAAAGTAACCTAATACTCCTTGTGATATCAGCTATCTGCCAGTGAAAATCCCGTCAAAATCGGTCCAGTCGTTTCGGACATTAGCCGGAACAAACAGACAGACAGACAGACAGACGGACAGACAGACAGACAGACAGACAAAAACTTTAAAAATTGTATTTTTGTTATTAGTACCGTATGTTCTTTCATATGTATTTAGTAAAAAGCTGAAAATTTTGACATTACAAACAGACACTTCAATTTTATTTATTTGTATAGATATCTATTTTTTTTTTATTAAGGATAACAAACGAAGAAATCGTCTATATGATGACAAGTGGATCCTGCGGCCTACCTTCATCTACATCTATCCTCGATTAACAATCAAAATGTAGATGCGCTGTCACGCTTGAGGAGCGAGATTGAATTCCACGTAATAAGGGTATTTAGTTCTCTACGCTCACCATACGATACACAGCAGCGTTTAGCTGCAACTTTACGCTGATATTTCGTGGAAGGATTAACCTCCCTGTTTGGCAAAATCCTGCTTACTATACTGATATAAAACAAGGTTTCGAGGCATCCGCATTCGTTGTCACCTAACAGTAAGGTTGTAAATTAGTAAAGATATAAAAAATAATAATAACATGAATATTGAAAAAGGAATTAACATTAGATTGTCCTTAAAATAGGTATATGTATATAATTTAACTTTGAAACTGGTTATTTATTAACTAAGACAAATATTACCCAAGATCTTTTTTGGTTTTTCTCCCATGTTAAAATATTATGAGAATTGCTTTAGTGTTAAAGCCTAAAAAGTATTCAAACTTGATACCACCTTTCAAATGATTTAAAAATGAATTAATGTACAAGTAAATAGGAAAAATAAAACGAATCTTAACAAAACACATCTCTCTCTCTCTCTCTCTCTCTCTGTGTGTGTGTGTGTGTGTGTGTGTGGGTGTGTGTGTGTGTGTCTCTATTTATGAAATGTCTATCACTAACCCGTAGAGATTTATTGCCATTTCTAAACTTTTCACGTCAATTTACAGGATAAACTTGAATTAAATACCTGATTAAGAATAAATTATTTGTTGACAGTATATATTATACATGCACATATAAAGCATAACTAGCCATTGTAGCTTAAGCCGTAAGCCGTTGTCTAATAATTTAAAAGCACGCGAGCAAACCAATTTCGATCGCCGCCCACGTTGTGGTACAACTCTTAAGAACGAGGACACAATGTGAATTCTGCCAACACGCATTGGGGCTTACATAATACCCTCCCAGAAATGAGAAAATGCATCTGCTCAGCCATGTCTCGTATACAGGCTGTTCTTCTTCTTCATTTATTCATCACCAGCCCATAAAAGTCCACCGTTCGACATGGGGTTTTCATATTTTAAGGAGAATTCTCTTATTGTAAGCACCTTAATCATCTGTTGCCTGTCGCTAGTCTAGTATTTACGTTTGGTGGTAACGAGATGGTACTAACGTCATAGATCGTAACTCTTTAAATTATTTAGCATTTCCTGTAGTCCAGCACTAAATACTATATACTTTATTTTTATGTTGTATTTTGTACTTGGATGTATAATGATGATATATTTTATATTCGACACGTATGTTTTTTATGTATGTTCACCGATTTCTCGGAAATTTAAATAATTCATATGTACTTCGGGTTTGGTCGCAAGTAAATTTGAAAATAATTCCATCTATAAAATGGTGGCAAAATAGTACATGTTATTTTAATGTAACAATTTAGACGAAATTCTAGCTATCATTTTGAACTTGTGTTATTCGATATTCCTTGGTCCACACAAAAGGGTAAAAAAATTAACTTTTAAAAAAGTAAAAAAGCTGAAGCCGGAACTTAACACTTCTATATACTTGAAAATGATTTTATTCCTTTCTGGTTTTGAAAAAGGTTTTTACTTTTTATTTAAAGGTATTTTTTATAGGTACGGTACACGAATACAGTTTTACTACCGACCGTCTTTTAACAAGCAAGTCTCAACTCTCCGAGTGCTCGTACATATTTATGAAAGATCTATTCTTGTATAAGTGCATGTCTTTATGGAGTTTCATAGACTACGTTATATTGGTGAGATAAGAACAAAGCGTTTTAGTTTAATTGATGTTCCTCTTTCTAAAGTGCGTGTAGAAACCACATAATTTCAGGTTCCTGCAAAAATATTAGTGTGAGAAAAAAACGTAACCTAAAGCAAAATTTAAACAAATAAATAAAACATAATATCATCATCATCATCACGCAATTAGTCTGCAAAAGTTCATTTTTGGTCACGTCCCGCTTGGTAAGCCTATTGGCGATCGCAGTGCTAGACGTCAAGCAACTTGGACACTGCTCCCCATCGTAGGTGTAGTTTTTTTACGTCTGGCGTAAACTAGATAGATATACCTCCATCTATCAGAATTCATGAGATCTTTCTGGGGATTTCAATAGTCACCTTGCGACATCGACGGAACATAATGGGGTCATTGGTTCTCATACGCACAAACAAACAAATAAATAAAATTCCCACATGAGCATCATTATTTTTATCATTACAGCAACTCACAATTACATTACTTAACCTACTCCTAGTGAGTGTGCTTTGTGGCATAACCTAAGTAATGCCACAAAGCACACTCCTGAGCCACCCACACCCATCAACTTCCTGCATCTTTTACCAGGTCGTCACTCCATCTTAGGGCATTGCCCTAAATACCGTTCACTGGTACGAGACTCCCGCTCGAAAATTTTTCTTCCCCATCGGACGTAGGTTATTTTTGAACTTTATGGCACATAAATAATAAAATTTTAATGATGAAGTTCTTGTAATAAGTATCGACATTATTAATTTACTATCGATGCAACTTTTATAGTTCAGTAAGCATAAAAAGGGGTCAACCTCGAAATGAGAGATAATAAGCTGAATTTTCGTATACACCTTCATTTTGGCATTTTTAAAGTTGTCTCAAAAGTCTCATAAAATTTTGTGTCTGCGTCGTAAGTTATTCAAGGTCAAACGTAAAAAAAGTTTTCGCGATTGTTACGGCCCTCAGCTGTCCCGGCAAAAGTCGACTGGGCTAGGGCCCATAGTAGCCTCCTCGACGAGCAGCCAAGGGTTCGTGCCCAATGACGACGGTGCCCGCTGCGTTCTCAATTTGTAGGCACTGCTCCTCCAACAACCGCAGCAGATCACTGAAGGGCGGAATATAGGAGGCGCCGTCCCCGCCCTACCTCTCCTCAAAATGTATCCGAAGGTCGAGAGGCAGGCGGGACAGCACGATGTGGAACAACAAGAAGGACCATTTATCCACCGGGTAATCCAGCCGCTCCAACGCGTTACAGGCTACCAAGACTGGATTCACGACGTCCGGGCGTAGTCTGGCCCGGTCCCTAAGCAACGGGAGGCTTAGAAGCTCCTAACGTATTCGTCCGCGATTCGCTGGACGTTGGCGTATCTTCCGGCGAGGAGGTCCCGAGCAGTCTGGTAGGCGTCGTCCGACAATCTCAAATGGCCGACGACGCCCAGGGTCTCCTCATCCAGTGAAGCTAGTGAGGTACGCCATCTTCTGGCTTGATGTCAAGTCCCTCCGGGCGTCCACTAGTCTATATATATATATGCTATAAGATACAAAAGTAAAGGAACAGGCTATGTAACTACTTATGCTGGGCAAAGGGCTCCTCTTACTTCTGAGAGGGTTTAAGGGCAAGGAAATGTCCGCCGCGCTGCCCCAATGCGTGTTAGCCAACTTCACATGTCTTCGATTTTTTTCTTATTCCTCAGATATATGCAGGTTTTCTCACAATGTTTTCCTTCACCGCCGAGCACGTGCTAAATCAGCACTTAAAATTTCAATTAAAAATTTCATTGGGGATCAAACCTTGACGAAATTTACAGCGAGCGCTTAGACCCAGAGCTACTATTAGTCACAAATAAATACGATTTAACATATACAATAAAAATTCTTACGTACCTGAAACTTGAACATTTGATAGCTCGTGATGCCTACCTATTGCTAGACAAAGCTACAGCACCACACCGTGCAATGTAATTGAAGATGCGTTACCGCGACATAATTCTCAGTGATGCGCAAGCATAACAGGCAGTATGTCACTTATACAATTGTCACCTCTGCAGTCTATTAATCTTTGTACATTAATAAGTAATACAGAAAGTAGTCGCTAGACGGTGTTGACGTTGGCTAAAATCTCTGCAATCGCCGTTTCGTCATGGTCATTCAGGCTAGTTAAAGCCTTAATGAAATATAGTCACAAACATTTTTCTCTTATTTTACGTACTAATAATTTCTGTGATTGAATGTGGTAACTATACCGTCGCATTTTATATTTAATGTGAATGTTAGATTAATTTTTATTTTATTAATTTGAAAAAAAAACTGTCCGAATAACAATTTATTACAATATCATAATTAAATTATATCAATTATTTTATATAAAAATAGGATTATATAGGATTTTATATAAAAAGTGTTAGGAGCTACGATTTTGTCGTGTGTCCCACAACGCCCCACATTTTCATTTGAATGTCCTAAATAATGTAGAATTAAGTAAATAACTTATATAATTTATGAAATGAGAATTAATACACTTACGGACCTATTTATAAAATAATAGAACGCAATTCAGTGATGGTTGAATTTTTATTTATACTAGGTTTATATATACTATTTTATTATTTCAATGGTTTGCACTATGGGTTATTAGCTTCGAAACCATACTATTCAAATGCCACTACGAACGTTTGGAAGACCGCTTTGCGTCTTGTTGTCTCATGATATAAAAAGGTAAGGGTAATTTTGTAGTCTAATTTCAGCGCACAGCCTCCAAAATGTAATCTATAGAACACTGAGAGACAAAAACGAAGGAAAATGGTATATTAAAACTGGTATGATTGGAAAACCACAGTTGAATCTGAAATCTATGATGTATTCCTCTATTTTTGTTGCGTAAAATTCCGCTCACTATTAGAAGAACATTCGAACGTTCATTGAGTAAGCCATCCGAAATTCCAGATGTATGCGCCTTAATTTCTTTCCTCGAACGGGAAATTCCCGCTGAGGAAATAACTATTTCTACTATTTCAAACGTTAATTCCGCTAAGAAACCATCGGCGAATGTGAGTAGTTCAGTAAAATTCTCGGGCCGGAGCAACAACGCAAGCGACGGTACGGTGCCTACGGCGCGACGCTCTTTGATTACTAACCTTAATGTACCCATAGAGCATTCTCGATTTAAAAGTAATGGTAATAAGGTTAAAACTTGTTTATATTGCAACGGTCAACATATATTAACTAAATGTTCACAGTTTCTAAATCTTTCTCCACAAGATAGATATTCATTCGTGCAAAATAAAAATATCTGTTTTAATTGCTTACACGTTGGACACGACGTTCAGAATTGTAAATCAAATTTTGTTTGCCGTTCGTGTTATAAACGACATCATACATCAATTCATTTTTCAACGCAATCGTTATCGGTCTTTAGTGAAATGGCGGCGACCGATAGTGCTATACAGATCCCGCCTACGAAAGAGCGAATGAGTGTTATCACGGCTGAGTCACCTGTTAACTTACCTGTCAACAGCAGCGCGGTACATAATAATTGCGCGTCCATTGCGCCTTTAGTTCGCACTAATACAGTCCTATTATCCACAGCACTCGTTGATGTTTGCGTAGGTGAATCAAAGGTATCAACCGTTCGATGTATTGTAGCCAGGCGTCCTTTATCACAGAGGCTTGCGCACAACGTTTAGGTTTAGCGCGTAAACATGTAAATATTCCGGTTTTCGGCATAGGCGATACCGATCCTGTGCGATAACTTTACCGTTAAAAGTTTCATGTTTAATTGTTCCAAAAGGTAAACAGTAGACCATTGTACCCGGGGATGCATTGATTTTGCCAAAATTAGTTACAAAAATACCCAGTGTTTGTGCCAAAACAAACAAAGCGCCTCGGCGAGTCACGGCAAATTGCATTGGCTCGCTTTCGAAAATTAGAGTATAGATTGGAACGCAACGTGCAGCTGAAAACTGATTATCACACGTGCCTCCAGGAGTATGAAGACCTGAATATTATGTACCTCGTTGATAGTGAGCCTTTGCCAGGTGCCAGCTATTATATTTCACACACCACGCGTAGTGTTCGATGCGGGTTGTAGATCGACGAGCGGTTTGTCACTTAATGACGTTCTCCTAACGGGTCCCAAGTTTCACCTTGATATAATAGACGTAATTTTAAAGTTTCGTGTTCCTGCCGTAGCGTTCACTGCGGATATTAAACAAATGTATCGAAATATACTGATTCGTGAAACTGATAGGGATTTCCAGCGCATCTTATGGCGTAAATCGCCAGAAGAACCTATACGGGATTACCGTCTCCGCACGGTCACATTCGGTGTAAATTCGTTACCATATCTCGCTTTGCGTACAATTCAGCAGCTTGCTCACGATGAGGCCGAGCATTTTAGGCTCGCGTCTCCCGTATTATTGAATGACGTATTTGTCGATGATGTTGTTTCTGGAGAGGATACGGAGTCTAAAGCTCTCGCTCTGCAACAAGAGCTTATCGACATTTGTAAAACGGCTGGATTCGAACTACGCAAGTGGCACAGCAACTCATCAGCGATACTCGCTACAGTACAGCCACCAGCTTGTCATGGTGAGCGGCCCGAAAACGGCCCGTTTTCTGAAATGGAGAACGCCAAAAGAGTTAGGTCCTCGGACTCCAATGGAATCCAGGATCTAATACATTTAATTTTAAAGTTCAAGTTACCACTCATAAATGCACCAGAGGTCTATTTTTTCTGACATCACAAAAATATATGACCCTCTCGGGTTGCTATCACCGGTAACTTTGTATGCCAAGCATTTGATTCGGCTATTGTGGATGGCAAATGTAGATTGGGATGATAATCTGCCCATTGATATCATTAATTCGTAGACACGTTTCATAAACGAGCTGCCGCTGCTATCACAGGTATCGTTTCCGCGATAAATTTTCAGTAACAATATCGATTCGGTAGAAGTTCATGGATTTGCTGACGCGTCCCAGATCGCATATGCCAGCTGTGTCTATATTCGACTTACAAGCAAGGACGGCAATATTTATACTTACCTAATTATGACGAAAACTAGTAGTAGGTAGCTCCACTCCGCGTACCCCTTACCGTCCCACGTCTCGAGCTGATGGCAGCTCTATTGCTTTCAAAGCTATTAGATAAGGTAGCAAATTTATACAGGGATCGCATCTGCCGCGAACGGATTTACGCATGGTCCGACGCCACTTTCGTGCTGGCCTGGCGCCGTTCATCACCGCATGAATGGAAGACGTTTGTTTCCAATCACACTAGCGATATTCTATCCCGCGTTCCCGCCAGCTGCTGGCACCATGTTCCGTCAGCCGATAACCCTGCTGACGCTGCATCACGTGGCTTGCTACCTACCGCATGGCTCCGACGAAGTCCCGACTACTGGCCAGTTGAGAATCAATCTGAGGGAAAACGTAACTTAACGCTATCTTCTGCAATGTCTACGGCACCGCCGGTACAAAATGCCAAAATTATAATGCGATTTTTGTCGCTAGACAAACTCGTTCGGATTACCGCACTAATATTTCGTTTTTATTTAACTGAATATAATTTTTCATTAAATCGACTAATTTACCTTACTCAACAATTGATCTTTCAAGACGATATTTTAAAGATATCTCAAGGAAAATTACCTTCTAATCAATTGCGACGTCTTACACCTTCTTTGGATTGTGACAAACTCTTACGTGTAGGAGGTCGAATTCATAAATCATTATTACCATTTGAATCTAAACATCAAATAATTTTACCGAAAAAACATGCTTTGACTAATTTAATTATCGACGACGCTCACATAAGCTATCTGCACGCAGGACCTCAGTCCGTGCAATACTTGCTGTTGCAGCGCTATTGGATATTGTCTTGCCGCGACATCGTGCGTCAACGCATACATCGCTGTGTCCGTTGCTTTTGCGCTCGTTCAACGCGTGACCAACCGATTATGAGACCACTGCCAGCTTTGAGAATACGTCCGGCGCGTCCTTTCCTTAAAACTGCCGTAGATTATGCCGGTTCATTTTTTGTTCGTGCAAATAAAGTACGTAACGCGAAAATAGTGAAGTGTTATGTTTCGGTATTCGTATGTATGAGCGTAAAGGCCGTACATCTCGAACTCGTTTCGGAGCTTTCCACTGATGCATTTTTAGCAGCTCTACGACGCTTCAAGTCCCGTCGAGGATTATGTATTGATATATATTCGGACTGCGGAAAGAATTTTGTCGGATGTAACAATTATCTTAAAGACCTATACGCGTGTTTACGTAGTGATGACGTTCGAAGTACAATTAATCAACAAACCCTTCAACAGGGACTTACGTGACACTTTCAACCTCCATATGCTAGCCGTTTTGGAGGTCTCTTCGAAGCCAGTGTTAAAAGTTTCATACACCACCTACATCGTGTGGTTGGAACTCGTAATCAAGCTTACGAAGAGATGCATACTCTTCTCTGTCAAATCGAAGCCGTGTTAAACTCACGTCCCCTTTGCGCCACGAGTTCGGCTTTTACTGATCCCCTCCCCTTAACACCGTCTCATTTTTAATAGGAGAACCCTTAACGGCTCTACCTGATGTATCTTTTTTAGACGAAAATCCTAACCGTCTCACACGTTGGCGATGGATACAACAATCAGTCCAGCACTTTTGGAAAAGATGGAGCAGAGAATATCTCCATCACTTACAGCAGAGTAGTAAGTGGCTTCGAATAGCGGCTCCGCTATTCGTGAAGGCACTGTTGTTGTGGTATGCGACGAGCACCTTCCACCATTACAATGGAAGCTCGCGCGTATGCATGTTATTCATCCTGAATCCGATCAAATCACTCGTGTAGTGACTTTAAAGGCTGGGAATACTATTTTTAAACGACCTGTAGTAAAGGTTTGCCCACTTCCGTAAGAGTAATGTGTTAAACTTATAATCTTAATCCTAGTACTTAAGTTATTTTTTTCTTTCAATTTATACTATAAGTTAGCGATTTTTTTTAAAAGAAATTACTTCTTTTAAGGTGAGCGGCATGTTCAGTACTGGATCAGATTAATTATATTGTGTTTTTTTGTTTCTTTTTTTTCGTATATAATAACAGTTAAAGGCAACACAATTTAGAAGATAGTATTTTTTTTTATATTTCTATTAAATTCATTGGGTTGGCGATCAACTGTTTTAATTCTGAATGTAGCCATAATCTTGCGGGTTATGACTCTCTGTGCAACACAAACGCCATATCGATTGGCGGCAATTGTGAACAGTCTAATTAAAACCGCCGACGCGTGCGCATACAAAATTTTTCGTGTTACTCAAGCTCATCTCTCAAGATCTCTTTCACCTGGAAGTATTGTACGTGTAACCTATGGACTCTTGTGCGATACAATCTGCTGAAATTTGATATTACTATCATTGCAACGACTGCTCCGAGCTCCTTTAGCCAGCCCCTGGATTCGTGGTTGCAGGGAGATTGTAGCGGTAAGTCGCTAAGCCCAGTAGAATATCGTAAAATTACAATACATTGATTCAACATAAGATTACATCAACGTATTTTATAAGATTTTATAACTTTATATTTTTATTAAAAAATGTAAGATTCTTAGTTGTATACGCAAATCTTAAACGAATATGGAGTAGTTGAATACAATAATTACAATAACTCTTACATCTGTAAATGTATATTATATCTATGAACACACAAATGTTTATACAAAATGCGACTATGAGCCATGTACTTCCCTTTTAAGGATATAGTCGTTAGAACGTTTTCCGCGTTGCCAAGTATAATCGGTAAGAAAACATTGATATTTGAGACGCAAGACTTGCAGCACATGAAACTTCCCCTAATTAAAATGGAAAACGCTAAAAAAACTTTAACACTAAAACTGTCTTGAAAGTTACTGGCATAGTTAACTATTACCTAAGCGTAAATACCACATAGTCCACGGTCTCCTTAATATTCAACGTCACACCTCGTCTCGTTGCAGGATTAAGTTCAGAGACGACAATAATCTGTTTAAAAGTACTTCATTAATTGAAAATATAGATCGTATATTAACTTTGTCTATACAAAAAATATTAAAATAATTAACATTCTCTAGTCGATGCTAAAATATAGTGTGGAGAAGAGTTATAGCCTTGAATTCAGAATGTAAAATTATGTAATTATTTTTAGTTCTTTAAAGTCGGCTTATCATCATTATTCATCATTACAGCCCTTCTAAAGTTCAGGCATGAACTTTCGAACTTATTTAAGATTGATAAACTAATATATAACTAAAAATCGTGTAAGTGCTTCGGGATTATTCCAGTGGTAAAAACTACTATGGGTATTATAAAAACTTTTTTTTTTCATTTTCCACTTTTTTGTTATTTCTACTTTCAGTTATGTGTGTTTATTTATTGTTTCAGTTATAGTTTTAATTAAATTATGTATATTAGGTACGGCTATATAAATTATATATATTGTTTAATTTATTTTATTTGGAGCGTCATATCCGGTCTGTTGTGATGGATCTATTTGTCTATCAGAATAGAACAGTCGTAGTACACTTTATAATTTGTATTCTCCAGTACAGCCGTTAGTGTGTATTTGTTATATGGTGTATGTGAGTCTGGAATGAGTTTGTGTTAGATTGCTAATTTTTGGTGTATTATATTTACGATCTGGTTGTGTCTGTGTGTGTAATCTGTCTGTAAACTTTTCGTATTAATGATTTGATCCTGTATTGCAATCATGACCTTCGGTTTCAGGGAATAAGTAACCACATACAAGCCACCTATTTGATGCCTCCGAATCTATATGTGCTTGATCTAAGTCAAAAGGATGTCTGCCATGCAAAACATTATTTTTCCATTGTACTAATTTCAAGTCTTCTCTGTCAGTATGCTGGTCATTTATTTCTGTAATATGTGGTTTTTCTGCAAGGTTTAGTGGTGTGAGGTTCCCACACAGCATTGTAATTTACTAGTAGTCATTTTTCTATGAAAAAAAGATCTAAAGTTTAGCAGCTGCTTATTCCAGAGCGCTTGGATGTCTATAAGACCTCTTCCACCATGATTTCTTCACTTAACCAAGTGTGGTTTTATTTTTCCCTTATATATATTTAAAATTTTACATTTTTCTAATCCAAAATGCACATTTATGTCGTTACTGAATTTAAATGTAATATCTAATAAGATTTTTATGTCTTTAAATGAACTGAGGCAAAGCTAAATATCAACCATGTATATCAGATGTGATATCTTTATATTAGGGAGTTTTACAAGGTAACCTTTCTTTTGATCATTAAGTAGACGAGATAGTGGGTTTAGTGCGAGCCAGAACCAAAATGAGCTCAAAGAGTCGCCCCGGTAAATACCTTTCTGCATAGCTATATCCCTCGTATAAAGACTATTGTTATTCGTATGCAAATGTAAAGAGGTTTTCGAGTGCAACATAATATTTTTCAAAAAATGAATTAAAATGGGGTTTATTTTATACATTTTTAAAATTTGAATTAGCCAAGTATGAGGTATGCTATCAAATGCTTTACGAAAGTCAATAAATGCAATGTAAGTTTCTCTTCCTTAAATTTGCGGTTCTATGAATGTATGAGTCAATTATGAGGTGCTCCTTGTATCCCATGTGGATCCTCCTACGCACTTTTTGTTCTTGCGCCATAAATATGTTAAGCTCTAGGTGTGAATTTATTTTGTTCAAATTGTTTTCAAAAATAGTCTAATTCGCATAGCTTATTATATATTCTAGCCATAAGCGTTATTTTCCTGTACCTAAACGAATTGTAAGTGCATGTTATCTTTTGTATTTTTTGAGTGTAGCAAATATGATGCATTGCCAGATGGCGAACATTCTAGATATTTTTGCTACGTATCAAATATGTGACATTGCCTGATTTGTATAGATACTACTCGGGTTTGATTTCCAGGCCGCAGCTATAACCAGGCTACGATTAGATTGGCTGCTGTAGCCAAAATGTAGTCAAGATAAAAAATTTGTAACAAACATTTCTTGTTTTCTCCCGTAGGTACTTCCTCACTTTATTATTCAACAACAAAGAAGAGCTCGTTAACTCGTAGCTCTTGTTCCGAAGCCGGAAGCAAATTCAGATTTGGACGAAAGTGAATCATCTGAGGATTGATTTCATTACTGCACTCGCCCAACGCACTTTGACAGCAGTTCACGATCTCCATCACGAAAATTTTAATCTTCTCTCAGATGACGATATTGAGGTAAATAAGTTGCTTCAACATCTTTGGTACTACAACAAGAGTCATCAGTGTTATCACCATCAATCAATCCTTGATCGCCATCAATTTTATCGCCCAATCTATCAGCAACTAAAACTAGTCTTTTGTACCCGGTAACGTCACGATTATCACCATCTATATTGGCTTATCCCTCACAAGTACCTTCAGCAAGAATTAGTAGCTTCAAACGGCGTAATTAGTTACCTCCGCCGTCGCCATTGTTTGCACCTTCTCCTTCAACAGCTACTCGTTAAAAGAACCTGGACTTTTCACAGTAAAGCGCAGAGTAATACCATCAAAAAGATTAGAACCTAATTGGGGTTGCTTTAAGTTTACTGGTTGTGCAAAAGTGGATGATATCGCGTTTGAGCCACGGAACAGAAAAGTCAAATTGAATACTTTAGGTTGTTCTTTTCTAATGATATAATTTCTCTTATAGTGCAATAAACAAATTCATATAACACATTATTAAAGGTTAATTCAATAAATATTATAGAAGAAGATATCAAAGATTTTCTTGCAATTCTTGTATATATGGACGTGAATAAATTACCAGCTTATACAGATTATTGGACTAAACTTACTTGATGCGACAAAGTAGCTGATATAATAACCCTCAAGAAGTTCCAATTACTGAGGCGTTATTTGCATTTAAATGACAATTTGAAGGACGATGATGATAGGTATTATAAAGTGAGGCCAGTCCTTCAAATGTAGGTGAGAATTGTTTACAAATAGAAGAAGAGAGACGTTTCAGCATAGGCAAAATTATAGTTTCACATAAAGGAACAAGAACAGGCAGCCGTAAACAATATATAAAAAATAAACCGAAAAAATGGGGTTATAAAATATTTGTTCGTGCTGGTGTCTCTGGAATAGTTTACAACTTCCTGATCTATGGAAGTGATGACATGTTCACATTTCACTCATTCACGTATGAAGAACATAATATGGGCCTGGGGTCAAAAGTAGTTTTAGCTTTGGCAAAATCTATTCGACAACCTGATTGTAAAATCCTGTGTTTCGATAACTTTTTCGCTTCTATTGTGCTCCGAGTTGCGGAGAAAAACTATCCACGGATAAAAATCAAAAAATAAGGGTGATAGGATCTCATGCACAAGTCGTATGCAATAAAAACAAGATTGCTGTTGTCAAATGGTTCGACAACAAATGTGTTACTGCTGTAAGTACTTTTGTGGATGCGTATACTACCCAGACTGTGGTTCGTTACAAGAATGAAGAAGGTAGAAAAGTTCCAGTGATTTGCCCCAAATTAATTTAAGGAATATAAACATTTCACCATTCCAAGGCCATCGTTGGTATTTACCAATATTTTCTCAAATGCTTGACATCTGTATAAGAAATTCCTGGCTAAATACCAAAAAACGAAAATCACTAAAAAAAATTAGAATGGAAATTTTTGAAAGCCTACGGAGGTATTATAGAACTGATATGAGCGATATCAGCAGGCCCGGTATGAAATCAACCAAGACTATACAGAAGCCAGCAGTTGAAAGACCACCAGATGCTATTCGGTATGATCAAGTTGCTCATTATTCAATTATGATAACCAGCAAAGTAAGGTGTATTTATTGCACAAAAGGGCTGACTAAATTTTTTTGTCAAAAATGTAAATTGAGTTTGTGCTTATTGCTGGAACCTAATTGTTTCATAGAATAATTATTTATATTTTATTTTTAATGGTAAGACTGATTTTGACTTGATTTTTATGATTGATCTCAAGGTACCAATAATTTAGATTTATAAGATACAAAGGCTGTATCTTATAAATCTAAGTTATTGGTAATTATTGCTATTTTTTATATAAATTATTATACGTATGTAAAAGTGCAAAATAATTATGTTTTATTTTTTTTTTGTTATTTCACTGAGAATGCTGACATTTTAGGTTTTGTTTTGTTACAATAAAAACTCATTTATTAACTTCAATGAAAGACTGGCAGTGTAGCAAATGAGATAAGTAGAATTTATAGCGTTGATTGTTAAGGGCCTGACAATGTATCTAATATGATACGCTCAATATATATTTAATTACTTATACAACATTTTTTATTATTATTTTTTATCCCTTCAGTAATCACCCAAGAACACAGTTAAGATTTTTCTTCAATATTTCTAAAATATTTTTTCTTGTAAAGTATAGGGCTTTGTGATACTTTTTGTTCGAGTGTGTCAAGGTATTCTTCAGGTGATTTGTTTGTGTTCTTATGAGTTGTATGTGTTTGATAATTTCGAAAGAGTTTTTCTGCCGTTTTAGTTTCTTTTTTGACCTATTACTTTTAATGTATTGAGTAACTCTACATATACCTAATCGGAACTGGTTTATTCCTTTTTGCAATCTTACTTGCCATGCTGGTTCTAAATTACGCTTCATTTGATTTTTTTAAAAATAATATATAATTAATTAAAGACAAGGGATTAAAAAAATCTTTTAAAGCCTGAAAGACCTCTGTGAATTTTGTGTTGGCAATTTGAGCATCGATTGAATAGAAAAACTTTTTCATTAACGGTCTTGTACGTGCACTGAATAAATATACTCATTTGGCACTGTCTTGGAGACTTGAAGACTTCTTTGCACTTCTTAAAGTTTCCATTTCATTTCAAACGTGTAGTTCTCCTGTTAAATGTTGGAAGATATATTTTTTTAAAACTCTAAAAACTGTTTTTATTAACCATATTTTTTATATAACATTTGTTTATATTCTTCACGCTGGGCAGGCAGGCTGGTGAGTGTCTGCAAAGTGCACAGTTGCTCTCTATCATAGCTCTGGTTTGAAGGTGCTTTCAATTGACGATTTGCTCAATTTTAGTATTCGCCTTTTCACTTAAGATAAATTAATAATATATAGTTATAACTATATACTATATAACTATACACTGTAATAAATATTGAAGATAAAATCGTCATACACATTTAATGCATTATAATATGTTCATTATAATAAATGTCTATAGCTCTAACACAATTTAGGAAGTAGAAGTTGTCGGAAAAGCCGACATAAACAATAAATTGATAGGGTTGTCGGAACGGCAAATAATAAAAAATAAAAACTGATTTTATTTTAATTTACGTTTAAACAAATTAATGTGTATGTAGAAATTTATGAAACTAATTACTTATATTTAAATGAGGACGGTCCACAGTTTTTTACCGCACATGTGAATCATTTTATTTTTTTGCATGACACCCTAGCGGACAGGAAGTGCTAAATACCCGCACCGCACCGCACCATTGTCCCGTCTAGATGCTTTCGATGACCAACTGTTAGTAGTAGTTAGTCTGTGGCTTAAAACCAATAGAACTACAATAAATCTTTATGTTGAGATTTAATCAAAGAAAAAAGCACTCTCCAACGGTATATCTAAAGTAAATGTCAACCTGAAATTTAATTTAGAGCTAAACGTTACCCATGTGCTTAGTGTTGGTCTAGAGTATTTTGAATGAGATATTATTTATCCAAATACTTTGTTGAATTTTTAGTCAAGGGATACCTTCTATTATTTAGATTTTTAACAATGATAGGTTTCTATGGACACATATTCTATTACGCTGTTATTTTATTTATTTAAACTTATTACTTTAGGAAGATATTTTAAAAAGTTTTTTTTTTATAGGAGAAGGGGCAAACGAGCATGCGGCTCACCTGATGGTAAGTGACTACCGCCGCCCATGAACAACTGCAACACCAGGGGAATCGCAGATGCGTTGCCGGCCTTTTAAAAAGGAGTACGCTCTCGGTATCGGGAGTTCTGCCGCGATGTGCGTTCGTGAAATTTGGCGGCTGGGATTAATCCGAACAATTCCTCAGAGCACTCCCCATGGTAGATGCGAAAGAAAATGCAAAGGGATGCAACATCTCTTCGCAGTGCCAATGAATCGAGCCGATCGGAAAGGGCTCGGTCGTCGACACTTCGAGCCGTTCTGCGTTGGATGCGGTCAAGTGGAAGGAGCTGGCACTGGGGAGCCCCTGCCCAGAGATGGGAACAGTATTCCATGTGAGGCCGAACTTGCGCCTTGTAAAGTAGCAGGCGGTGTGCCGGCATGAAATACTGTCCCGCTCTGCTGAGCACGCCAAGCTTTTTAGAGGCCAATTTGGCCTTCCCTTCCAAGTGACCACGAAACTGCACGTCACTCGATATGTCGACTCCGAGGATACCGATACTGGCTGAGGCAAGAAGGGGAGTGCCTTGAAACTGAGGAGATACGACAAAGGGGTTCTTTTTAGCGGTAAACGCGCAAACTTGTGTCTTCTGAGGATTAAATTGGACTAGATTTAGTCGCCCCCAATCCGAGACTTTGTTCAGCAAAGACTCGACTTCAGACACAAGTTTGTTCCGGTACTCAGCGACGTTTTATTATGTTAATAGAAACAATAATTTTTTTTCAGTTTTTATGGTTTTTACACATAAATAATATATACTCTACAGTGTACATTGATAGTTATTTTATATTTAAAGTTATGCCATAACTAATTTCGAAGTTTAGTGTCCTGGGATATATTGGATAGTTTTAAGCAGCGTCCTGGGTTTTTAAAGCGCCTTGATAAGGTCATGTATTTTAAAATTCGCGTGCGGCGTTTTTATTTTGTTATGTATGGTATCTTTTGAATCTAGTCACAATGTCGACTAAAATACGTATTAAATTTAAAGGATGCTTCTTACTTTAACAGTAAACTAAAAGCTATATACGTTTCACAGCTGGGTACATCATTGCTAAGAGGGTTATATTAGCTCAGTTCTACTAGTGCAAAGAAGTGACCGCCGCGCGGCTCCAATGCATGTTGGCAGAATTTACATGTCTTCAGAATATTCAAATACTTTAGTTCTACTTCATCTACTGTAGTATTTTACTGCGAATTTAGTAGTAAGCTATTATGTCAAACTTGAATCTTAAACTTTGAGAGCCATGATAGTATTTGGATGCTCGTCTATTCGTTGATACGATAGGCGTGATCACTGAAATTAGCTCCAATTTCTAAGGCGTTTATTACTTATAAAAACATCTTGGGGAAGCCTGACTATCTGATAAATAAAATAATGTAATTTTTGGCATGTCAAAATCCTCACACTGTTAAGTACACTGCCCCAATGCGGGTTAGCTATATTTGTGCGCTTGCGTGAACTACTTTGGTCCGTCTTATTAAATAAATTAAAAATACACCTATACTAGCAATATTGCTAAGTTTACGTTTGTTCACTTTATTTTATACTGATATATTTTTACTTATTGTACAACTACAGTACTAGCGTAAAACTGGTTGGTTACTAATATATCTATATTTCCGAATATACATATAAATGGTAGTTTAATAAAGTAAAGAACCATAATGTGAAGGCGTCCTCCCCTACATCAATTCATAATAGCACACTGCAGGATATGGATCACTACCATTGCGATTTATTATCGATTTGCCTTAATCATCATACTTGGCAGATCATTGACGATCGCAATTTGTAACAACGTTTGTCGTTGATTCCCGTCGCCGCGCCGCGCCGGTCTGTTTAATTTACGGCTGGCGTTATATATATATATATATATATATATATACAGGGTATTTTTGGAACGCTCCCGAAAACTAAGACAGGCGACAGCACCAAGTATACCTTTGATCATGGGTTACAAATAAAGTCGATCCTGATGAAAAAAAAATCATCTTTTAACAACGTTTTATTAGCTTTATTCACGCGCCATCATGTTAGTACAGCTAAATGAAACGATAATTTCATAAAAAATATCATGAAAATACTGAAACATAAAACCAGCAGTGGAAACTGAATTGATATCACCTGACTAATGGAGGTTAATGTACGCGCGAACGGTGAAAAACAAACGCTGGCCTTGAACTTGGGCACTGAGCGATTTATCACATATTGGTACGAAAGGCGCGCGACGGGGGAACAATCCGCCAGTATTAGTGTGCCTGCATGCTATTGGTTCCCGCGCTTTGTTCGCTCCAAAAATACAGTCGCATACACAGCTTACTTTGCGACTCGCGACGATGTTTTAAAAAGGAAGGAAAGAAAAATTATTTATATCTATTGTTTTATGACTAAACTAGTGATCGAAAAGGTAAATATGATAGGAGAAGGTGAATGGGGAAAATTGTACAGTAAAGTTAAAAGTGTGGAGGAAGAATACCGAAAAAATTACCATGTGATCGACCTGATGACGGAAGCTCAAGCGAAGATGAAAGTGATGATGAAGTAGCATCCAGTAACACCAACACACCATTAACATCTGGCTTCCATGTTACCCAAGACGTCATAATGGACGGCGTGTTACCCTTAGCTAAAGTTTTCTTGTTACAAACTACTTTATATTTTACGATAGAAATAACAAATAATGCTCATGTAAACATTATCCATTTTTAATTCCCACCTCTTCCAAAGTTCTAAGTAGCTAGTAAAACACCTATTATGATTCTACATTAAAACAATTAATTACTATAATATTATAAAACAATAGCCCAATACCATGTAGTACTTTAGAACGCGACTGTACCCACACCCCCTCTGCTATCGACCTGTATCTAGCTCGGTACGAAACAATGCTGCGGTCGTAAGAAAAAAGGGCGCATCTAACAATTTATGAATAAATGAGTTAAATATACCATTCGATTCATGATAAGAAGGCGATGTACTAAATTTTTTTAATATTCACAAATATCAATATTTAAGAAATTATCGTAAAAATTTTAGACGTAACTGTTGATCACAGATGACTTTTTTTAGTAGAAAAGACTTATACAAATTCAACATAAAAGAAAAGACTTATTTAACCAGTTGCTACGTCATCTTTAACAATATTTGCATCGATTACTTAAATTTCAATTATTCTTGGTCTTGTCTTATTATTCTATATCTTATTATTAAGAGCTTATATCTTATTGTTAAGAGCTGGTGTTTCACATGTGGTCCCATATAAATTTGATCGAGGTCAGACCAATAGTTTTTGAGTTATCCTTAATTATTTATATTAAAGTCGGTTGTACAAAATTTTTATCATTACTCAAGAGTTGCGGGTTGTTATTTTTTGTGTCTCACTACCAATGCTTTTCTAATATTTATTAAAAAAAAAGTAGTAAATTACTATTAGCGTCCTTTCAACTTCAAATGACCTTTCCAAAATATGTAAAATTGTTAAATGAATGGCAGTTTTTTTTTAATTTATTAGGTTGGAACGACGCAAATAGTTATATGCGTCTTTCCTTCGATGTTTTTGTGTTGCCAGGTGTATTTTTTAAGCTAAGATGAAAAGGAAAATTCGTTTTATTTAAATAAATAAACAAATTATCAAAAAATTTGTTCGTCCTTAAAATCTTCATGTCTCTACGTATATATTTCAATTTTCATATAGATACCTTTTAATATACTTTAGACACAGGGTCTGAAGGAAAAATTCATCAATTTATTTTTTATTTCCATTTTACGTTTGTGTTAGTTGCGTCCTTCTTTATGTAACCCGACGACGGCAGAATGTAACCCGGCCGGCTCGTGTCGCCTCACGCTGTGACGCAGTAGACAAAGAGTATAATAACTGTCCTAGCAGTAGGTTTCAGTTTTGTTGGGGTTCGTTATTAATTGTAGTTTTTGAAACAGTTCCGTGTTGATTTTGTACACGCGTGCGCGAGCGACAGCTCAATCGTATTGTTATTACTTGTGATTACGTGTTGGTATTATTCTCGTTGTTACGTTTTTTGTTTTAATAATGCTTAACGCGTACTTTTATAGTGATTGTGAATACAGCAACATGTTATCCGAACCCAGGTACACGAATTATCGCCAAATAAATTGTTAAGACGTCGGGATGGAGCAAGTGTGTCATACTGTGCAGTGCACAAAGTGTTGAAGCGTAACCGAATGCGCCCATACAAATTGCACAAAGTGCAAGCTTTAGTTCCCGGCGATCACGACCGCCGACGAGTTTTCTGCCGTTGATTATTATACCAGCGACAACGTGTGCCTGGTTCCATTGAGCACATTATCTGGACGGATGAGTCGACATTTACCAGAAACGGCCTGTGGAACCGAAGAAATACACACGTGTATTCAGAGGTTAACCCGCACGCTGTTCGACAAACCGGGCACCAAACCCGATGGTCGGTTAACGTATGGGCAGGTTTATTTAAGGATCGCATACTGGGACCAGTGTTTCTGCCACAGCGACTGAACAGACAGCGATACCATGTCGTGAGGTTCGTCCGTGAGCGCCTCAATGAGCTATTTGATGATCGCTGGATCGGCAGACTAGGACCACACGCTTGGCCACCTCGCTCACCAGATCTGACCCCGTTAGACTTCTTTTTGGTATGTGAAATAAAGGGTTTTTAATCGTGAGTGTGATAGTGCTGACAAAATGCGCCAAAGGATCGTGGATGCTTTCGAGAAACTATGTACGGACTGTGTCGAAGACCACACGATGATGCCCCGCCTGCACCCAAATCTACCTTGAAATGAATGGAGCACAATTTGAGCTGCATCTCATAAGGCCACGGAGGATTTAGAGCGGTAAGCTGTTTCATAACTATTTTTTTTAAATAACTTAGTACTGAACTAATCTGAATAGGTACATAACTGAATACATGAGAATAATAAACATACCTACACGATGAATAAAAACGCATGACTCCAACCTTGGTTACATTTCATTTAAGTATTTTTTCATTAGCGTATGTAGTGGTATGGCCCGCTAGTTGCGGGCCGCGCGAATTTGCGTTCGCGAGTACATTGACCTTTAGTCAGGTGATACAATTCAGTCATTCCACTGCTGGTTTTATGTTTCAGTATTTTCATGATATTTTTTATGAAATTATCGTTTCATTTAGCTGTACTAACATGATGGCGCGTGAATAAAGCTAATAAAACGTTGTTAAAAGATGATTTTTTTTTCATCAGGATCGAATTTATTTGTGACCCATGATCAAAGGTATACTTGGTGCTGTCGCCTGATATATATATATATATATATATATATATATATATATACATATATATTATATTATATTATATTCCAATATTTTATATATTATATAAAATATTGGAAATAAGTACATTGAAAATTGGTACAGTGTTATAGTTTAGACCTCCTTAAGTATTTAAAATACTTGTGTCAGAAAGCCACATTCTTCCATAGCCTTATTCTATTAGTATAGCCAATCAGTGAGGAAACGCAGCCAGCGTTCTTGGCACGATACCTTGACATGTAAGACTGTATGATATAAAAATTAAATTAAAGTCATTAGTTTTAGGTTTTTTTTATTATAGTTTTTTAATATTATATTAATTAATAATTATATATATATATATATATATATATATATATATAATTATATATTATGTGAAACTCATTTTTACGGATTTTATCCTCTTGTAATGTTTTAAGTATTAAATGAGAGAGAGACGTGTTGTCTTTAATGATACTGTTTAAACTTAGTCTACTTAACACTAATTTATACCATCGTGGAGGCAACACTGCACTCCGACCGTTGACGAAGTCACAGAAGTTATCAAAAGTTATCAAAAGAAATTAGCATCCGGCCCCGATAGCATCAGCAACAGGGTACTGAAATCGCTCTCTTTGCCGCTCTTATGTCTCCTAAAAGGCATTTTAATACTCTTGTTTCCAGCTGCTCCTCCCCGGATTCCTGTAAAGAGGTAGATATAATAGGAGTCCTGAAACCAGAGAAACCGCGCAACTTAGCCTTCAGTTATAAACCTATCGGTCTCCTCAGTACACTGGGAAAAGCTCATGAGTGACTCCTATTGAATCAACAACTCATACTAAATACGTCTTCACAAATAAACTGCTTTCTGACGAGCAGTTCGGATTCAAACCCGAACACTCGTGCACAAATCAATTGCAACGCCACACAGAATACGTTCTTAAAGGCTTCAATCTCCCAAAAAGAAGTTATAGGACCACTAACAATTGCGGAATCTTCTTAAATGTCGCAAAAGCGTTTGACAAAGTCGGGCACAAGGGCTTACTTTTTACCCCGGGGTTCATCGCTACCGGGTGAAATATACTACAGAAGCACTAATATCTTTTTTTCGACGAAATTTAGCGACTTGCTGCTTGCCACGCGACTGTTGGTTGGCATCACTTAATCAGCCGCAGAGGCGGTGTGAAGTAAGTATGGGTGAAAAATACCCGGTAGCGACCGTTTATGGAACTACTTTTTTGGATAAAATTTAAATGTTTTTTTTTTGTTTTAGCACTTTATTACCACGAGTGTTCCAATGAATGATTGCACTATAGAGAAATATTGCAACAAGAATATAGTGAGGATGAAACCGTATCAGAAGTCGAGGATTATTGCGAGCATAACCATAACAGCGATACTGAGCAAGAAGAGGCTTCTGATGATATCCATGACATTATCCTACAGTTTGAAGAAGAGGAAGAACCAACATTACCAGTGCAATTGGGTGAAGAGTATTTAGATGATATACTATTGAAATAAATCATGGGTGGGAAATACTTTGGCTAAATGGAAAATGCCTACGTTATTGTCAAAAATAATAAGGAAGGAGCTTCAATTGGCCCAAAAACGGACGAGTTGAAAGAATTAGCCAAACGTTTATTTTTGTCTCTTACACAACGCACATTCCAAGTTGTTAATTTGCCACAGTCCATAAACAAATTCATTTTGGGGTTTTGACAAAAACAATAAAGCCAATATGCCAAGCTCTTCAAGGTGCCAACCAAATCCATGTATGTCAAACAAAGACAGCTTATGAAATGTGCCATGAAAAATATTCCGAGAGCATACAGTACCTATTTGTGGCAGTTGTTGCCAAAAAGTTAAAATTAAATAATTAATTAAATTTATAGTTCGAAACAAAGACTTAGTTTTTTTAGAGCTGGTTTTTTTTTCTGACCTCAATTTACCAAAATAATTTTTATTATAAAAGTACAATTTAATCTTTGTTAGTTTTTAAGAACATAGTGCCTTGTTATATAATCTGATCTCATTTCGCATATTTCATAAGAGAAATAATAATAATTGTTTAGAATTCAAGATTATAAAGAAAAAAGTTAAGCTTTCGGTTCTTTTCATTGTATATGCCTTAAATATTAATAAATATTTTTTTTAATATAAATGTTATTTTTAATTTATAGTTTATAGTACAAACAAAAACTTTTGAATTAAAAAAATGTGAATCCTAAAATGTGTGTCCTTGGGGTAAGAATCAAAATAAGATACCTCGTTACTCCTGGGAACTAAGATAGAATACCAGGAAAAGGGTCTCCAATTGTCAACACTCACCTTAAAAGCAACATAATGCTACTATTTACATGTTATTTCACGCTGGTATTTTGTGCAAACTAGGTTCGAACCAACCCAACAATTTGAACAAAGTTGATTAAAGATGAATTTATTTTTTAAAAGCCAAAAAATAGACGTTAAAATTAGATGGTTAAATAGAAAAAATAAGATGAAACTACGTATGTATGTCAAGCCAAGTGTTACATGATAAATCAACCGTTTAAACTTATCGATCGTCCAGATTCTAGAGCGACTATGAAAAATGACGCATCCAATTTGATGTATGACAAGTCAACATGGCTTACTATAGGTCGTAGATTACTAGATCAACGTCGTTCATGTAGCTTCATAGTTTTTAGAATAACACCTCTATTTTGAAGAATATTCTTAAATTCTTATAGAATATTTGTTCTAATGATATTGTTATGACAAAAATACTTTCTTTTTATTTTATTTTATTTTAAATGTACATGAAAAGACGTAATTGACTGTGTAGTAAAGATGTAAAATATTCACTATCCCATGTCACCCCTGGGTGTCGGAAGAGATAATAGAGGGAAACAAAGAAGGAAGGGATGAGATGGGCAGACGCCTGACACGCAAATATTCCCTTTAAAAGGCAATAAAAAATTATATAGCAAGACCTATGTTCATTAGTGGACTTTGATAAGCTGTAGAAGATTGTTATATAAGATGCATAAATACTGCATAAAGATGAAAATAGTGTAATACTTATATAAAATATATTAATGAAATATAATTTTATCTTTTATCTGATAAAGTGAAATTTATTTAAATTATTGTAAACGATTTATAACACATTTGCCACGGAATACAAAAAATTCGAAGCATAATATCATGATTCATGTACGTAGTTAATATTTTATTGCGGTTTTTTTTTTTTGTAATAACCCAAGCATACTCCTGCAAAACTTCAAGATACTAATACAAAAATTGTAGTGTATTGTCTACAAAAATTAATATACAAAAACTGAAAGTAGCCGGTCTAACTATGAGATTGGGACGTAAAACACCTCAGTCCACCCCGTAACCATAGTTTCTGTAAAGCACCCGAAACCTCGGGAATTAAAAAGTTAAATTAAACGCGATAAAATTATATATTATGTGAAACTCATTTTTACGGATTTTATCGCGTTTAATTTAACTTTTTAATTCCCGAGGTTTCGGGTGCTTTACAGAAACTATGGTTACGGGGTGGACTGAGGTGTTTTACGTCCCAATCTCATAGTTAGACCGGCTACTTTCAGTTTTTGTATATTAATTTTTGTAGACAATACACTACAATTTTTGTATTAGTATCTTGAAGTTTTGCAGGAGTATGCTTGGGTTATTACAAAAAAAAACCGCAATAAAATATTAACTACGTACATGAATCATGATATTATGCTTCGAATTTTTTGTATTCCGTGGCAAATGTGTTATAAATCGTTTACAATAATTTAAATAAATTTCACTTTATCAGATAAAAGATAAAATTATATTTCATTAATATATTTTATATAAGTATTACACTATTTTCATCTTTATGCAGTATTTATGCATCTTATATAACAATCTTCTACAGCTTATCAAAGTCCACTAATGAACATAGGTCTTGCTATATAATTTTTTATTGCCTTTTAAAGGGAATATTTGCGTGTCAGGCGTCTGCCCATCTCATCCCTTCCTTCTTTGTTTCCCTCTATTATCTCTTCCGACACTCAGGGGTGACATGGGATAGTGAATATTTTACATCTTTACTACACAGTCAATTACGTCTTTTCATGTACATTTAAAATAAAATAAAATAAAAAGAAAGTATTATTGTCATAACAATATCATTAGAACAAATATTCTATAAGAATTTAAGAATATTCTTCAAAATAGAGGTGTTATTCTAAAAACTATGAAGCTACATGAACGACGTTGATCTAGTAATCTACGACCTATAGTAAGCCATGTTGACTTGTCATACATCAAATTGGATGCGTCATTTTTCATAGTCGCTCTAGAATCTGGACGATCGATAAGTTTAAACGGTTGATTTATCATGTAACACTTGGCTTGACATACATACGTAGTTTCATCTTATTTTTTCTATTTAACCATCTAATTTTAACGTCTATTTTTTGGCTTTTAAAAAATAAATTCATCTTTAATCAACTTTGTTCAAATTGTTGGGTTGGTTCGAACCTAGTTTGCACAAAATACCAGCGTGAAATAACATGTAAATAGTAGCATTATGTTGCTTTTAAGGTGAGTGTTGACAATTGGAGACCCTTTTCCTGGTATTCTATCTTAGTTCCCAGGAGTAACGAGGTATCTTATTTTGATTCTTACCCCAAGGACACACATTTTAGGATTCACATTTTTTTAATTCAAAAGTTTTTGTTTGTACTATAAACTATAAATTAAAAATAACATTTATATTAAAAAAAATATTTATTAATATTTAAGGCATATACAATGAAAAGAACCGAAAGCTTAACTTTTTTCTTTATAATCTTGAATTCTAAACAATTATTATTATTTCTCTTATGAAATATGCGAAATGAGATCAGATTATATAACAAGGCACTATGTTCTTAAAAACTAACAAAGATTAAATTGTACTTTTATAATAAAAATTATTTTGGTAAATTGAGGTCAGAAAAAAAAACCAGCTCTAAAAAAACTAAGTCTTTGTTTCGAACTATAAATTTAATTAATTATTTATTTTTAACTTTTTGGCAACAACTGCCACAAATAGGTACTGTATGCTCTCGGAATATTTTTCATGGCACATTTCATAAGCTGTCTTTGTTTGACATACATGGATTTGGTTGGCACCTTGAAGAGCTTGGCATATTGGCTTTATTGTTTTTGTCAAAACCCCAAAATGAATTTGTTTATGGACTGTGGCAAATTAACAACTTGGAATGTGCGTTGTGTAAGAGACAAAAATAAACGTTTGGCTAATTCTTTCAACTCGTCCGTTTTTGGGCCAATTGAAGCTCCTTCCTTATTATTTTTGACAATAACGTAGGCATTTTCCATTTAGCCAAAGTATTTCCCACCCATGATTTATTTCAATAGTATATCATCTAAATACTCTTCACCCAATTGCACTGGTAATGTTGGTTCTTCCTCTTCTTCAAACTGTAGGATAATGTCATGGATATCATCAGAAGCCTCTTCTTGCTCAGTATCGCTGTTATGGTTATGCTCGCAATAATCCTCGACTTCTGATACGGTTTCATCCTCACTATATTCTTGTTGCAATATTTCTCTATAGTGCAATCATTCATTGGAACACTCGTGGTAATAAAGTGCTAAAACAAAAAAAAAAACATTTAAATTTTATCCAAAAAAGTAGTTCCATAAACGGTCGCTACCGGGTATTTTTCACCCATACTTACTTCACACCGCCTCTGCGGCTGATTAAGTGATGCCAACCAACAGTCGCGTGGCAAGCAGCAAGTCGCTAAATTTCGTCGAAAAAAAGATATTAGTGCTTCTGTAGTATATTTCACCCGGTAGCGATGAACCCCGGGGTAAAAAGTAAGCCCTTGTGCCCGACTTTGTCAAACGCTTTTGCGACATTTAAGAAGATTCCGCAATTGTTAGTGGTCCTATAACTTCTTTTTGGGAGATTGAAGCCTTTAAGAACGTATTCTGTGTGGCGTTGCAATTGATTTGTGCACGAGTGTTCGGGTTTGAATCCGAACTGCTCGTCAGAAAGCAGTTTATTTGTGAAGACGTATTTAGTATGAGTTGTTGATTCAATAGGAGTCACTCATGAGCTTTTCCCAGTGTACTGAGGAGACCGATAGGTTTATAACTGAAGGCTAAGTTGCGCAGTTTCTCTGGTTTCAGGACTCCTATTATATCTACCTCTTTACAGGAATCCGGGGAGGAGCAGCTGGAAACAAGAGTATTAAAATGCCTTTTAGGAGACATAAGAGCGGCAAAGAGAGCGATTTCAGTACCCTGTTGCTGATGCTATCGGGGCCGGATGCTAATTTCTTTTGATAACTTTTGATAACTTCTGTGACTTCGTCAACGGTCGGAGTGCAGTGTTGCCTCCACGATGGTATAAATTAGTGTTAAGTAGACTAATTTTAAACAGTATCATTAAAGACAACACGTCTCTCTCTCATTTAATACTTAAAACATTACAAGAGGATCCAAGAGGTCAAGTTTTGCAGAGTTAAGCGCGACCTCAGCTTCTACCTCTAGGAGGTGAGCGGGATCTGTGGGTTCATTGGAGGGAGTACATTGACTCTCTAAACTGTCCGCTATACCTAGCGGCCTTTTCATAGTCGTCAAAGGCGAGATCGGGGTTCCCTGGCCTAATGAGAGGCGGTATAGATGAGGATTGTTCTGCTTTCAGAGCTCGAGTCAACTGCCAGAAGGCAGTTTGTGATGGCTCGATGTCCATCAGCAGACTATCCCATTTATCATGTTTCAACTCTTTATTGCAAAGTTTCACCTCATTTTGGAGGTGCGCAGATGGAATTTGTTATCTATAGTACGATAGTGATCGTATTGTCTTAGGGCCGCGTTCTTTGTTCTAATCAGTTGTCGAATATCACAAGGTTAATATGCCGATTGCTCGACTCATGAAACTAACAAGAGTATTCTTTAACTTTAGAGGTTTTAGGAACTTTTAAATAAAACTAATTTTACGGATTTTATCGCGTATATTAGCTTATTTTATATTCCCGACGTTTCGAGCACTTTAAAGCACCCATGGGCACGGGGGCCGTGAGGTGTAAGTCAACCCAATGTCATAGTTAATCAGGGCTACCTCCAGATTAAAAATTATTAATTTTTGTTCCGATCTACGCAGTATGAACTTAAAGTATCTTGAAGTCTTGCAGTTGTATGCTTGTAGTATGTACGCAGTGCAAAAACCTTTTGTAGTAGATCAAGGTGCCGCTTGAATAGCTGGTCAACCTATCATTTCTAACTTCGGTGTAGCTTGTGATTTTGGGCCCTTAGGTCGTCTAAAATATGAACAATCTCGAGCACCTTGGGGAGTCCTTGGACAACCACGCGCAGGTTATATTCCTCAGGGAGCGCGTACGTATGAAAGCTGACTTGTTGGGGGCGATGTGGTTTGTCACAATTCGAAAATCCTCAGTCGTATCTACGAATATACGGATGCCCATACCAGCGTTTTGCACTTCCGGGTAGTATATTTTCTTTGAGCTTCACCAATTGGAAAGGTTTTTCCACTTGATTTTGTCGTGTGTGCCTAAAACAAACACCTATATACCTAGCGCGTTGGTACGCTAGGGTGTGCACCTAGTTATTTCCTAATGTAAGAAGCAACACAAAAATTAAAAACGATGGCCACCTCTGAAAAGGCGGGTGTGTTTCACTCTACCTACTGTTACCGATACCAGGAAGCCAGGAAGGAGATATACGCACAAACTGCACACTTGGCACCACTCCAAGCATCCAAGATACCAAGTTAGGCAGTATATGACGAAAGTTGATTTAAATTTATATTTTAATTTCGCGCATGTGCTTAGAGAGTGGAGTGACGGGAGTGAATTCGACGGACATGTGCGGAGTCTACAAAGCCCAAGCGCAGAATCTGACCGAAACTCCAAAATAGATTCATTGACAAAGCCACCCTCATTTATAATCCCCCCCCCCCCAATCCTTGTCTCTGAGTCCAATGAAACTGTAAAAGCCAAAGAGTGCTAACAACACAAACATCACAGTAACGGGAGTGCGGGAGGTCAGGTACTGCGATTGTCAATCCGCTCGCCAAGCTTGACGATTGAGATATTGGTGAACATAGGTCATCCCATAGATTTGCATTATATAAGCGACGTAAAAGAATTCACTATCCCACGGTATGAGTATACCGTGGTTGTTGTAACAGGTGACAGAGATGAATCTGAAGTCGTAGTTGTCCAGCAGCATCTTCCTGATAATAACTCAATAAAAATAACAAAAAAGTGCCAAGTGTGGCGATTACAGCAAATATCTTGTATGATTATATATTATTAGAGCCATGCTGCAGCTATATTAATAGTATAGTTGTAACACGAATGGGTCGGCTCGACCGGGGAAGGACCACGCTCTCACAGAATACCAGCGTAAAATAGCAGCCTAATACTTTTGTGTTTCGTATGGTGAGTGTAGAGAACCGGAGATCATTTTCACTGGAAAAGAGGCATTCTATCTTAGTCCTTACAGCTGACAACGCATCTGCATTTTGTTTCGCAATCGAGGATAGATATAGATGTCTATGGGCCTCAGCAACCACTTATCATCAGGTGGACTGTGTGCTCGTTTTTCACCCTTATTCTATAAAAAATACAGTATTTACTAAGCTATATTACTATTTTCTAAGGCTAAGCGTTAGATCGCGAATCGATGCCCGCAAGTATAGTTTTGCACATGTGTAATAAATACATTTATTACACTTACATTATTTAAACTTCCCCCCCCCCCCGCCCCGCTATGAGACTGTTATTGGTGGTAGAGCCACGTTGCAACTATATTATGGTTGCAGCACCAATGGGTCGGCTCGTCCCGGGAAGGACCACACTCTCACATAATACCAGCGTAAAATAGCTGCTGCTTCATATGGTGAGTGTAGAGAACCAGAGACCCTTTTTACTGGAAAAAAATCACTCTATCTTTGTCCTCACGGGTGACAACGTATCTGCATTTTGATTTTTTATTGAAGATATATGTAGATATCTATGGGTCACAGCAACCACTTACCATCAAGTGTACTGTGTGTTCTTTTGTCACCCTATACTATTAAAAAAAATGACGCAATATATGGGGGAGACCTATGTCGAACAGTGGACTTTTGAAAGACTGTAATAGTTGGAGGATGGTTATGTTGTGGCAACATTGCATTTTATTTGACATATATTATTTTAAAAATTAAAACTGTTTTAGGCGAGGTTTCATCGCTCAACGCACTTGCACTTTATACGTGTCATTTACGAATATTATTCTATTTGATGTTAACACTTTATAGCAATAACACAAACATATACGTTATATAGAGTTAGATTAGATTATAGAGAAGCATTAGAACTAATAACGTGAAACAATATACTTAAAACAAAAGACATTACGACTGAAATGACACTTTTTAGTTAAATGTGATAATGCATTTTGAGTTGAGGAGTTGAGGTTAGAAGACTTCAAATCTTTAGCACATTACAATCAAATATGAATTCGTCGCGATTATTGTAATTAATTCAGAAACCATAAAGAATCATAACTTTAAGATAATTTTACTATCAGAGCTAAAATATTTTCAAGCAGGCGTTTAAAAATAGAGTATTTGTATAGAAACACTTTTGTATAGAAGCAACGAATTTCAGATACTTTTATACAAAATTAATACATAATAATTTATTACATTTACTTGAATACTACACACTAAAGGAAAATACTATTCAATATTCAAAAGCTGAAGGTGTTTGGGCTAACTATGACATCGGAATATCAAAGAACTCAGTCCCCCCCGTGACCTCGGTCCCAGTGAACATGGACGCTATAAAGCATACGAAACGTAGGAAATTAAAAAGTTAAAATTAAACGTGATATAACCGTAAAATAAAATTGATTTAATATACTTCAAAACTACAAAAAAACTGCCTACGTTATAAATTATGCAAACAACCACGTATTATGTAAGTTGATGACAATAATTTAAGACATGGCAATCATAGACTTTTTTAAAAATATGTAAAACAGCTTTTTTAATTTATTAGACTTTTTATAGTCCGTAAATTTAGATTTAACATTCAAAACAATATAAATTATAACACGTAAACTCAAGTACTAGAAAATCTATTCGTTAGAGAATGACAACCATTCAGTGTCCTTTTGTGGCGCATAAACTTTGCGAATCCGCAAATGACAAAATAAATATATGCCGTATTTAGATAATGGGATACAGTTTAATCAATTAATTTCAAACTAGGTATTCAACTTCACAGTGCTTTGATGTTTTAAAATAATTTACAGTATTTAGTTTTGTTTTTATAATTAAAGTTTTAATAGAATCAGACTTTATTCGCGGAAATCCATTATATTAAAGATGCTAAAAGCAAGTTAGCTTAGATCCGCGTAATCAAATAAATTTTGTAACTTACTTAGTTTAAAGAGCACCTCCCTCAATTGCGTGCACTATTTCCGTCACCGCATAATAACATAGTATTTCAATTTGGGTAATAACCAAAGTTAATGCGTTTTTAAAAACTACTTAACAATGGTGCAACGGCATAAGTTTTAATATTATTTCATTTATGGTATCTCAATTACTGTTAGTACTTCAGATACCCTAACGATTTTTTTTTAAATTGAGTAATTGAGTAAAAGGCAGAAAGATTATTATCAAAATGATCCACCATTAATTTCTATTGTCTAATAATAAACCTTCATTCAAGCCGTAAAAGGTATTACCCGATAACTTATGACGGTCAAAATAACCAAGAAAGCCGATTTCTAACTAATCCATTTTGTTATAGCAAAGTTTATGACCAGAGCGCCAGAATTTATGTCTTGCCAAGTTTGCATCGTTGATATAAACCCTAGATTTCGTGACACCGTTTAATTAGATAAAATCCAAAGCAAGTATCATAAGAACATTTAATTGGAAGCTAGAAATTTAAAAAACTTAAGCGACTTACTTATGAATAACCGTAATCAAACATTTTTAATAAAGATAAGAAGAAGAAGAAATATTTAGGGACAGTATAATAACAGGTGGCGCAGTAGTCAGTGGATCTACGAGCGTAGTTTGGGAGATAAGGGTTCGAATTTCAGGCGATTACAATACAAAAAAAATTAGGTAATCATATTAAAAATAACATATGATAAGTAATAAAATATTAAAACACTGGATTTTCATATAAGGCATATAAAGGCGAATGTATATATAATAGCTCATGAGCCTTATACTCGTCTTATGTTTTGTAGAACGCGCAAAATATCAGCTTAATGTTCGATGTCTGATACTTACCTTATAATCTGATAAATAGATAAATTCAAATATTTCAAAGGTTGACAGTTACTTGTGTATGAGTGGCGAATTCATGTCTGACTTTTTAACCGCATGAAAAAATCGGAAGAGGTGTCATGCATTGCAACACGTATTACATGTTCAAATTATGTTAGTTAAAATAATTATGTGTATGAGATAAGTACTAATCAGGCCGCGGAATCCGTTTCATTTGTGTGTATTTACCTGCAGACTGTTTACCTTACTGCGTAAATGACTCTTGATTATTTTTTTTAGGTATTCAGCTTGAAATACTGCGATAACACGTATAATTTAGAATAAAATTTTTCACCCTCCTCTTGTGTTCTTCAATTGGGAACGTCTACTGCACACAATGGAGTTTTCGATTTGATAAAAAATTAGTAAATTTCCTACCCACCCACTAACTAATTTGTTTTTAAAGGATACCATATTTTCAATGAATTGAAAAAAAAAACATGAGTGAGTGTCGAATAACACTCGGTTGGAACGAAGTTCCTTATTATTGATAAACGTATTATATTATTGATTAACAAATAATTGTATTACTAGCGTCTTTTAAAATGAAGCGTCATTTAAAATAAAATACACTATGACACAAGGAGTAGTGACGAAAAAATCTTACACTTTTTGTCGCCTAGCTCCCATCCGCTAAAGCCGTACTGTCCGATAAGAAACTTCGTTTCAATAAAACTTTTTACCTTGATAAATATCTAGATGTATCAGGAAAATGTAAGGATATTAACACTTTCACTGTCCGGTTTTCAGACACAATAGTAAGACAATAGCAAGGAACTTTAATTATATAGTACACAGGACAGCGAATGGGTTAATATCATTTTATAATTTTCTTCTTTATTAGACACACATAAATTGTCCACGGCTGATATAGAAGACAGTCCGTCAAGTCCGGAGGTAAGGTCTATTATATTTATCTATTATATTCTATAACTAACAAAACGAGGCTAAACTCATCACATCTAGTTCTCCATGTCGAGGAGTTCCAGTAGCAGTTATCAAAGTACACTTTCAAGTCACTTTATAAAGTCTGGAAGAAAAGGTCTAATCATAACTAACAAACCGAGCCCAAACTCGGCACATCTAGTTCTAATCGTTGATGAGTAAAGATATTTGATGATTCAACCATATACGATAGACTAAGTAAATTTATACAAAATTTGGTATCGTAACTGAAGATCAATTCGGATTTCACAAAAACAGATCCACAACTTTAGCGTGCTTCAACTTTGTTAAAAACATAGTAGAGAGTATCCATAGAAAAACTCCAGTAATTGCTCTCATACTGCATATGACCAAATCCTTTGATATTGTTGACCACAAAGTTCTATTAAACAAAATTGAAAGTTACAGTTACAGATAAGCAGTTTAGTAAGTAAGTAAGCAAGGCCGAAAACAATGCACAGAATCACTCGGCTAACGCAAGCACGGCAAGACAGCATATTTACCAAAGAACTACATCGTTCACAGTTTAGATCTAATGACCGTGGTATCCCTCGGGGAAGTATATTAGGCCCTTAATCTTCTTGCTATATATTAATGATGACTTGTCTAAAATAACCAAGCATAAATGCATCTTGAACGCAGACGACACAACTTTGATATTTAAATGCACCAAAAAAGACATATACAAAACTGAAATTAATACTATAGTGGCATGGCTATATTCAAATAATCTTTTACTTAATATTGACAAAACAAAAATGATACAAATTGGAAATTACAAAATGGAACCTATAAATATGAATATACAATATGAAAATTTGAAGATAGAAAATGTTCAATCATTTATGTTTTAGGTATAAAAATTGACAAAGATTTAAACTGGAAGCTTCACATTGACCAGGTTTGTACAAAATTAAACCGGTTTGTATATGCTCTAAAAAGATTGAGAAAAACAATATCACAAAAAGCAGCCCTAGCTGCTTATCACGGTTATGTGTCTTCAGTATTATTATATGGTCTGCTTTTATGGGGGAATTCTATTGATGTGATTAGAGCGTTTAAATTACAAAATAAATGTGTGCGAGCGGTATATAGTGCGTGGTATCTTGATAACTGCAAGCTTTTGTTCAAATAGATACGCGTATTGCATTTGCCATGCGTGTATATTCAAGAAATGTATTTTTGTAAAGCGACACCCGAATTACTTCAAAACCTACGCTGAATCTCTCGAAAGGCAAACAAGGCATAAAAATTGATTATTTTATCCCAAATGCAGCTCTAGATTTTACAGTGCTACTAAGATGACTATTAAAATATATAATAAATTACCCAATAACTTAAAAGACATGCCTTTGAATAAATTTAAAATTGGGAGTAATAAATGGCTTCTTGACAAGTGTTATTATAGTGTAAAGGAATATTACAATTGATTACAATATTATTTAATGTATTGTGTAATTTTTTCAAGTTTTTCGCATTAAGTACAATTTAATTTGATTATTATATGATATATTTGTACACGGGTACAACTCCCGGTAGAATATTATTGAGACTTACTCTAATAATAAATACCTGTATAACTCGTACCTAAACATTTTATATTGCTAATAAAGATTTTCACTTTGACTTTGCTGACCTCTTTGTTGTGGTGCCCTAGGCCAGCTTAGTGAGCCGTATTATAAATTAATCAATCAAAAAAATTATTGTCAAGGCAATTTACTGTTATCAATGACGAGTCCTAGCAGTTTTTATACGTGGTTGAGCCACGCTGCAGCATGGCTGCATGTTATGGTTGTAGCACCTGTCCCTTTGCAAGGACTTTTAGCTTCCTTGCAGCTACTTTGGGCTTGGACTCAATGAATCGCCCGAAGTTCAGATTTGAGGATATCTCAACTCCCAATAACTGAAGGCGGTTGGTGTATTCCAGTGATACATTTCGGAAAGAAGGAGCCAAGACGGGCTGTGTTTGTGAAGGGAACACTTGTGTTTTGGAGGCGTCGAATTTCACAAGAAGACATTGCCTCATACGGAGACTGCATGTAGTATGTGATTTACACGCTCTACCATAGCTTCTCTTTCAAATTGGATTTGACTCCGACTGTTCCGAGGACTTGGTTGATGTCTCCCCACAACTGCATACCTATAGATACCGGTCATAAGCATTAATATGCAGCAGGTTGCATAGAGAACGGACGGCTGAAGAACACCGGTGTTAGGCGTCATAGAATGGGATGAGCAGGCTTCGACGATGACCTGGAAAGACCGTTCACTCAGAACGTCCTTTACTTATTAAATCTGACCAGGAGATAAGGCGTATGCTGGAAGCTTACCCAAAAGGCTAGTGTACCAAGCTCGGTCAAAGGCATGTGGTTCCCCACTGTTCTCGAGTGCCTCGCCCCATACGTGTGTGGTATACACCAGGAGGTCCCCAGCTGACCGATTTCGGCGAAACCAATATAGCCAGTACTAATGAGGTCATTCTATTCTAGGTTTGCCATTTAGCAGGCGTTCAACGTTATACGCTGCGTAATCTTGCAGTGTATGAAGGTAATTGAGATTGGCCGATAATTGGCAGGGTCGGCATGGCTAACTTTTTTTGGAACAGTCTGAACGTTGGCCAGTTTCCAGGATTTCAGCACTATTCCAGTTCTAAATGAGAAGCGGAACAAGCGTGTCAGCACAGGAGACAACTCAGGTGCACAAGCCTTTAGAACTATAGCTTGTATACTGTATATTTGGTCCTTTTTTTATAGGATAGGGTGACAAACGAGCACACAGTCCACCTGATGGTAAGTGGTTGCTGTGGCCCATAGACATCTACATCTATCCTCGATTACGAATCAAAATACAGATGTGTTGTCACCCGTGAGGACTAAGATGGAATGCCTCATTTGCAGTAAAAAGGGTCTCCGGTTCTCTACACTCACCATAGAAAACACAGCAGCACTGAGCTGCTATTTTACGCTGGTATTCTGTGAGAGCGTGGTCCTTCCCCAGTCGAGCCGACCCATTTGTGCTATAACTGTACTACTAATATAGCTGCAGCATGGCTCTACCACGGTAGGCATCTGATCCACTAGCTTTATTCACTTCTAGACACCGCAAGGTTTTAAGAACCTCCTTATTTGTTATACGAACATCCGACATAGAAGTCCCACAGTGAGGTAATTTAGGTGGAACGTTTTTACCACTGTCCAGATGTGAATTGTAGCCAAAGAGAGACGCAAACAAGCCCGCTTTATCTATAGCCGTATACGATAGTGTGTCTGCTAGTAACTGTTTTTGCGAGAGATCAAAAAGCTCTAGTGCTGGATGGTCTGGCAGAGAGTTTGCGTAAATAATTATGTTTAATGCGATCGAGACTAGCTTTCCGTAATGCTTTTTGTAGAATTTGGCGGCCTGGTTGAAAGTTCTCTTCTTGGAGCTAATATCCGGAGGTTTGCGGTTTCGAACATCAGTCCAGGGTAGGTACGCTAAATTCTCTATAGCTCACTCAAAAATGAAAGAGGCTTGCGGCCAGTGGTGTAATAGTATAAAGGCAGAAAATTTTATTCCACTAAAAATATTAATGTTAAAAAGGGCCCAAGTTCCTTGAAATATTTTTTTAATATAAATAGTAAAAACAGATTTCAAAGAACTAAAAATAATAAAGTGATTTCGCATTCTGAAGTCCGAGCTAAGAAAGTCTAGAGAAGAATTTAAACCCCAACTTCAGAATATGAATTTTTTTTATTTAATCACTTTTAATTATTTCAAATCTTCTTTTACTTTTTGTTAAAAGTAAATTTTTGACCCCCTTACAAGACTAGGAAATATCACAAGCTCAAGGTATCAACAAGAATGTCACCTAAATAGATACATTAAAATTTCATCCTCTAAATTCCCACTTTAGGGCGGAAACTTTTCTCAAATTTTATAAGAATACCCCTGAAAAGTAACCTATTTGATAGAAAATAATTATCAAAATCAACAAATCATTGACAATAATAACGGGTAATAAACATAATTCGAATTGAGAATCTCCTTCTGGTTTAAAGATGGCTAAAATAACACAAGGTTTGTCAGATACGCCGATAAAAGAGTTGAGGTTTGAACGAATGCTAAACTGAATAGAAGTTCTTTAAATCGTTGCTATGGGACTTTACAAAATTTTTCAATTTATTTTAAAAAGAAATGAACCAAAGTTTTATATTACTTTTAAACTAAATCATTAAGATGCTGCTGTCTATTCCCTGTTTTAATTCCTTTTACGACACTCCTGGAATAATATTATGACTCGGAAATTCTTTTACGCCGCCACTAAACATCAAATTAAAACTTACCAGTTATTCAAAATCGGAGATCATAACAGATTTTATTTTAATTCAAATGAATCGTAACCTGAAACCAAATCCTTAGTCACTGGACTATCGAGCTGTAAAAAAAATTGTGCTTTCATCAGTAGAAGCTTCTATATGCAGCGTTGATGTGCTGTACTGTGCACTTCGGAACTGGTACAAAACACGAATTTTCGATGTTTTCATAACCACAGATAACAGGAACTACGCATAATAATAAGAAGAAACAGTTGAATGTCAGTTTTGAATGTAGAATACAACATTTTAAACTTTGAATATTTTCACTAGCCAGTTTTTTTTTATAGGATAGGGTGACAAACGAGCCCACAGTCCACCTGATGGTACGTGGTTACTGTGACCCATAGACATCTACATCTCTCCTCAATAAAGACTCAAGATGCGGATGCGTTGTCACCCGTGAGGACTAAGATGGAATGCCTCTTTGCCAGTAAAAGGGGTCTCCGGTTCTCTACACTCACCATACGAAACACAGCAGCGTAAAGCTGCTATTTTACGCTGGTTTTCTGTGAGAGTGTGAGAGTTTTTTTTATTAAATCTCGTATTAACAGCGAAATAAACACAACCATTAATAAGAAGTAATGAAAATTACATTTACAACAAACAGTACATTGACAAGCGAAGCAACTATGGTAAATATTCTTCCTATGAAGCGACCTGTTTAGGCCAAATTGTAATATTTTAAAAACTTACATCAAGACGCGCGCGCGGCGCGTTCATTCGATGGTTCCAGTCACAGCCTGGCACCCCCCGCGCGCGTCTCTCCGCTCACCGCTCGGTCGCTCTACGCGTGGGCGAAGTATAGTATTGTCTGCGACCGCTGAGTTGGTTGGGTGCGGCCCGTGTGGTTAATTGAGCGCGTACGCCGAGTCGATAAGACTCTGTCTGGAAGATGGTCGCGCGACGGCCGGTCGCGTGCCCCTATTACGTTTTGAGAGATTAATTCAAATTCGATTGTCATGAATCGGTGTCGAAGAGACGGCCTGGAAATTTGCGCTCGGAAAAGCCTCTAATAGCGTTGTATATTCTCGTACGTTTTACGTAGCAACGAGGCTAGTCATGTTTTATGGCATTTTAATATCGTGCGAAGGAATTTTGCTTTGTCGTGTGGAACGCTGAACTTTGTGACTCGAGAAAAGATCGCGTTTGTGCTCGATAATAATTTGTTGCTAAGTGAACATGGAATATTGAACTTTGACCGAACGTTCTTAAGTTGTGCCGTATGCCACTTGTTTTAATTTAGGTTAACGTGGATTTAGTTAAATTTGAAGTTAATTAAATGTATAATAAAGTTGATAAATTAATATAGTGCAATAAAAGTTGAATGTTTCAATTGGTGAACGCCCACTGCAGTGATCGCACATTGTGGAGAAAAGCAGCGCCTATGGGTCTGCTATTGGATTGCATTGGACGTCAGGTTACATTAACATACTTTCACACACAATTTTATATCCACTTACTTACCACCCACAGTGCCCTGTGGTCGACCCTACCTTCGGAACTCGGTAAGTTTTGTTTACTTGTCAGCCGAATTATAATAATAATCCATAGGCCATTGGGCCTGAACTCTCTGGTTGCTCGTCGAGTGTATTACTGATGGGCCCTAATACAGCGGACTTCTGTCCGGGCAACTGAGAGCCGTAACACAACCTATGGGAAGGCCTATATTCAGTTATAGAATTTTAATAGTCTGTAACGGTGATCATTCACCGGACAAGCCGACCCATTCCTGTTACAACCATAATATAGGTGCAGCATGACTTTACCATGTTTAAAAATGTAGTCCAAAAGTTAAAATCTAATTCATGTAGTATTGTTGAATTCTGAAGGCAAAAACCTTACGTTCTGAAATATGCCACACATTATATTACCCTTCGAAAGTATAACAGATTTTGACAATCTAAGTACATTATGATTGTAAATCTATTGGCGTAGTAGTTTGATTGAACGTTGCCTCAGAAAGAACTTTTTCACTTTAGGGAAAGTGATTTACATATATATGTACACTTTTATACGCGTATACAATTTGAACTTGGATGTTCGAAATCTGAATAAGAATTTGTAATCATAAAACTTTTCTTTTTTTTTTAATTTAGCCCGAATTTGTAAAATGTAATTGTTATTAGGATGTTACTATACTTTACTAGAATAAAAAAACCAGTAACGCAATTTTTAGTACATTGATGCTTAGCATAGATAGTTTTGTTGCAGGCACCAAAAGGATGTAAATTACTTTAATATTTCCTAATGTAAAACTTGTTACACCTTATAGTGGCGGTGTTACAATATGCACTACCTCATATATTTCCGTGGGTGTCGTGAGAGGTGACAGATGGAAATGAAAGAGGAGATGGCCAGCAGAATCTGGCTGATAGCAACTCATAATAATAAAACCTACGGTTGCTAACCCGCATGCTAAGCGTGATAACTATGGTAAAATTTCCCCTGTGAGGCAATTAATGGCGGAGATCTATGTTCAGCAGAGGACTTTTATAGGCTGTAATGGATAATGGATATGTAAAAGTTAGTAGTTACTTTTAAGTAAGTAATATCAATAGCATCATATTTATGAAACTTATTGTCGTGTTTGTCTTTCCTCGTATAAACTAGTCAAGATTAAACGTATAATTTTTCTAAAGCTATTGAAAATATATTTCATTCCTCATTTCCAATTGTATGACTAACATGTCTAGACAGAAGTAAATATCCACACAATAGAATAGAATAAAATAAAATAGAATCATTATTATTCAATATAGATTATAATACATATTACTTATTGAAAGTCATTTTTTACTTTTACCACTGGTTCACTAAAAAAAACCTCTGTCCTGGGAAGAACCAACAAGAAACCCGGCGGTACTTTTATTTTAAAAACACAATTTACAATATACTATTTTATACAATTGTTATAAAAACATTATAAACAGCATGGTAGTGATCACCTCATTCTCAGGGGTTATTATCAGTCAGTAGAATTATAACCCTTACTAGACAATTTTTGCTTATTAGATAATTTAAACCTTTTGATAAAAAGGTCTGTATATTCTCTGGGACTTTGTTGTAAAAGCGTATACATTGCCCCATAAAGGAATTACTGAGCCTTTGGAGTCAAGTAACTAGTATAACTAACTTGTGCTTGTTCCTAGTATTTACGGAATGTACGTCACTATTTTTAATAAAACTATTTTTGTTTTTGTGTACATACAACAATTTCTCGTAAATAAATTGAGAGGCCAAAGTTTATAAAAAATTATACTTATTTCTTTAAATTTTTCTCTAAGAGATTCCTTCGGACCTAGGTAATAAATTGTTCTTATGGCCCTCTTTCGCAAAACAAGGATAGTTTCAATGTCAGTTGCATTACATAATAGAAAGATTCCATATATATTTTTATTATATGTTAATTTGCAAACGCATATAGACGTAGATGTCTATAGGCCACAGCAACCACTTACCATCAGGTGCTTGTTTGTCACCCTAATTCTATAAAAAAAATAATGCTATGGAAATAACTAAAATAAATTAATCTAGCTGTTTCAACACATGTAGGCATCTAATATTTTTTTATAACATTTGCTGCAGAACTAAATTTGCTAGTTAGTTTAGATATATGAGGGCGCCATTAAAGCTTCGCGTCAACTGTAATTCCAAGAAAAACAGTGGATTCAACAAGGCACAGCTTCTCCCCATTTAAATGCACATTGGTATTCACCTGTTTAAAATTAGGTGTAGTGAGTTTAATATATTTTCTTTTATTACCGTTCAAAATCGAATTATTAACATTAAACCAGTGTACTACGTTTGATGTAGCATTATTAACTTTGTCATATTTCAATAATTGCCTTTTTTGTTGGAAAAGCAACGAATTATCATCAGCAAATAATACAATATCATGGTTATTCCCTACCAAGTAAGGTAAGTCATTAAGGTAAACTAAGAAGAGAAAGGGACCAAAAACTGAGCGCCGTGGCACACCCATAGGTACTACCGATCCGGAAGAACTGCATCTATTAATAACAACTGTTTGCGTTCTCTTATTTAGATATGACATAATAAGTTTGAGCTCTATGTGTTTTACACCATAATGATGTAGCTTCCTGATTAATCTCTCATGGTAAACACAGTTGAAAGCCTTGGAAAGATCACAAAATATATCTAAAGCAATTTCAGAATTTTCCCATTCACAGAATAAATGTTTGATTAGCTTAAACTGGCATCAGTTGTCGAGTGGTCCCTTATTGTTGCAAACTGATTGTTATGTAGTAATTTATTTACGTTAAAAAAACTTATCGTTTGATCTAGAATAATTTTAAAAAAAATTACTGAGCGTTGGCAGTACAGAAATAGATCTCAAATTAGTGGAGTCCAATGTACTGCCAGATTTGAATGAAGGTGTAATTACCGTGTTTCATTAAATCAGTAAACAAACCAGATTCGATACTAGCATTAAAAATAATAGCAAGTTGGGTGCCATCGCATCTATTATAGACGCAATAACTTTAACAGAAATCTTCGATAGATTTGCTGTTTCCTTAATATCAATAGTTTTGAAATATTTAACAATATCACCTGATAATATTCTATGAAATGCAAATTCTTTTTACAGACATTTACATTTCGTTTGAGTAATGACATGGCGACAGTAAGGGAGAAATTGAGTGATTTTGTACTCAAGATCACAATGTTGTTAAAATATTGTTCAAAAAGCCGTTGCAACGTCTTGATCTGATTTCGTCAAATTATAATTAAAGTTTAATTGAAAGTTTGAGTTGTGTAGTTTTTTCTTGACAGTTTCACTATTAACTATACTCCAAGTCATTTTAATTTTATTAGAGGCATTCTTAATTTAGATTCTAAAAAATAATATAAAGAGATAAATATAAAAACTTGGCTGCGCAACAAACTCTTTTAAATATTTTAGAATATTTTTTTACATATTCTCTTAATGAAACACTATGATTATATAATCTTTAATTGTAAAAGTCATACAACTTTTGTCAACTCCTATGGATTCCTACTATCGATCACTCATTATAGAATTTGCGACTGTTTGAAGAGAGTATTTTAGAAGTAAATTTATTATTTTATTCGAGACGTATGAGTTGAAATAATGATCTATATAAATAGCTTTGTGAACCCCATCAGTGCCCCTGTGGTAGCAGCCTCGACAAGTTTGGGCTCCACGGACTTTCATGTAAGAAAAGCGCTGGTAGGTTTTCACGACACAGTTCTTTGAACGATGTCATCCGAAGGGCTCTTGTGTCTATAAATGTTTCCTCGGTTTTAGTGCCTTGTGGAATATTTAGAGACGATGACAGGAGACCCGACGGCATGACATTGGTCCCTTGGGAGAGACCTCTCTGGGTAAAGGTAAAGCCCTAGTGTGGAATGCTACTTGCGTAGACACTCTGGCGGCCTCTCATCTCAGAGGTACCTTGTTTAGAGCCAGGGCGGAATCAGAGCAAGCTGAACTGAGTAAGTGGCGCAAATATGAGTCTCTGAGAGATGTAATCATCTATTTGTGCTATTTGCTGCAGAGACTATCCGTCCGTGGGATCCACGTGCGGTGAAGTTCCTAAAGGAACTCCATCCGTGGCTGGTCGTTGCTGCTGGTGATAAGAGGGTTGGTTTTTTCTCGCTCAAAGGCTAAATGTAGCCATTCAACGGGAAAACGCAGCCAGCGCTCTTGGCACGATACCGCGGGGAGTAGGACTATATGATAATTAAGTTTCTAGTTTAGTTTTATTTTTATTATTATAGTTAATATTGTTTTTATTTGGAAGTAAAGGCAGCTTTTTCACTATATTACTTCTAAATCTCTCTAAGTGATGTTAATTTTATACGTGGTAGAGCCATGTCGCAGCTATATTTCTGGTATAGTTGTAGCACGAATGGGGCAGCTCGACCGGGGAAGGACCACGCTCTCACAGAATACCATCGTAAAATAGCAGCTTGAAGCAGCTGTGTTTCGAATGGTGAGTGTAGAGAACCGGAGACCCTTTTTATTGGAAACGAGGCATTCCATCTTAGTCCTCACGGGTGACAACGCATCTGCATTTTGATTCGTAATCGAGAGTAAATGAAGATGTCTATGGGCTACAGCAACCAATTACCATCAGGTGGACTGTGTGCTCGTTTGTCACCCTTATCTATAAAAAAAATGTTGGAACAAGGAAACTTTCTTAAACTTCTGTTTTTTGTTAATTTAAGTTAGCGAGACTAACTGTCCACAGTGAACAGAACTTAAATTTTGAATAATTAATATATTATATTATATAATTATACATCAGTAAAAATATTACCTATACAAGTTGCACTGGGTCCTGCAATACATGTTGGCTCAAATAACAACTTAACAAGGTTGTATGATTTAAATAATGATCTAAACTTAATTCCCATGAAAGAATTTTCAAGAAGATTGATATTAAAGTCTCCACATACGACGACAGATTTAATCTGTTTATTAAGTTTAAGCAAAACTTCCTCCATTTTTTTTTCAAAACAATCATACATAGAATGTGGGGGTCTGTAAACACTGACAACAATGAAGTGCTCGAACTCAACACATGCTATTTCTACAGTTTGCTCAACGGGGATGCTCACAATATTCGTACGTTCTTTACTTATTAATAATTTATTAGCTAATATTAAAGAGCCACTGCGTAATGTTTTCTCTCTGTTAAAGCAACTGACCACCTAGTGTTTACTGAAATTAAACATATTATAGTTATAATCTTTTAACAAATGTCTATTTAAAAACAATTCAATTTCTTATTCATTCACCAGGTGCATACGATTTTTATGATTGTTTTTGTCAGAAATTATGCAATTAACTATGTGTGGGCTTTAATTTAATTTTTTACTATGATTGATAGAGATTACCTCAATTGTCTCATTTTCTATTTTAAATTACTTGGAACTGATTTCAAATTCAATGTAAAGTCATAACACTGCTCAGTAGAAGCAGATGTCTGGGTTGCCAAATCCTTGGCTGAGTTATATTAATAATAAGATAGCACATTTTCTATTAGTCTTATACTGTACTTGGATAGGTAATACCTATTTAAAGTCTTAAACATCTTAATTAAATTATTTATGTCAATCATATGAAATTTATCATTATAATTCTTACAATTAAATGTCAAACTTAAATTACTATTACATGTCAAGTTATTCATTAATAAATTTAAATCATAACTTAGATTATTTTCCTGTGGCCACCCATGTATGTAAGATGATAACTTTATATACATTTAAGTTATTAAGACATTCAACATATTTTAATAATTGATTTTTGTTCACATTACCTCTTCATCCAACAAGAATAATTAATGTAGTATTAGGGCAAAATTTTATACATTATTGGGCTAAGCGTTGCTCCAGGCATGCAATAATTATTTATCTGTTGCCCTTTTAAATAGTTATTTAATGATATTCCCAAATTTTTACCTATGTCATCACTATACACAATAACTTTATTTTTTTCATTATCTGAATTACTTCTTAGTTTAATATATTTTTTATAGTACTGTCATAGAGTGTGGATGAAGAAAATGAGTCAATTTTGCTTGTTGTGTTATTTACACACACTGTCCCTTAAGAACCTGGAATTATAATAAGGAGTCAAAACGTTCTTCGTTATATTTACATGATTTTACCAGATTATCCATGGCCAGTATGTGTACTTTTATGTCATTCTCTGCAAATTTATATTTATTCGACAGAATTCGTATTGAGGTTTGACAAGATAAAATTTCTGAATTAAGACACTCTATATCAGTCTCATAACAATTTTTCATATTTTCCACTTCAACTGAATAAAAATTAACTTAGATAATTCTTGCTTTTCCTTACATACTTCTATATAATTTTTAGTATTTATTTTAGTTTTAATTAATGTCTGCATTCTTCTAATATATTTATTATTCTTTATATATTTCCTTAATTTAACTACTGTTCTTCTGTTCTATCTTGTTCCTTTCTGCTGTTCCTGATGTGACAAAATTATCACCAGACAAATATATTGATTTGCATTCTACGAGCTCCAAGCATCCAACAGACTCTGTGCTTGGCATGCTTGCAAGTTATCTATAATTGTTTAAATTGCAAAATTTGCTCACTAGTCTTAGTTAACTGTAAATGCAATTCATGGGATTCCTCGTATTCTTTGCTGCATCGATCAAATTCATCGATCGTCTCCTGGAACTGACCCCTTACCTTTAAAATATCTGTATAATCTCTATGCAACATTACCATATTACTTTTTATTTGTGTATAATTCGAAATTATACTTGTTTACGCCCGAACGCTGACTTCGGGATTGACGGTGACTTCGGTCGTGCGTAGAACGTGCGAGGGCAAATAGGAGTCGTTTGCCAGCTGTGCTTGAGACAGCACGCCTTCATTTTTTTGTTCGGGGATGCGGAATTGTGCACGCGCGCGTCGAGTGGATATACGGTCTAGGGTTCGAACCGCGCATTCCTTGTTCGAGAACTTCTCCCGGTTGTTCATCAGGAAATTATTATAATCGTGTCGTCGCGTTATGTGCCCTTTTTGTGTGTGTTGGCTTGTTAGTTTACGCGTCAACGAGGCGTATTTTGAATCTTTTCGCGACGTGGTTTTTGGTGTCGAATGAAGGAACTTAGTTGTGTTTAACTGAGTAGTATGACTCATTAATAGATCGCTTTAATTCCCTCTTTATAATTTGTGATAAGTGAATCCGGGACATTGAATGTTGAACTTTGAACTAATGTCCGTTACTGTGTCGGGTATCACGTGTTCGATTCTACGATGAATGTGGAATTAGGAGGGTTTTAGTTAGTTAAATGTAAAATGAAGCTAATAGGACTGTCCTCGTGACGAACGAAGAAAGTGACTGTGGACGACTCCGCGGAAGATTACCACAATTTGGAGCGGTGCTGAAGTCCGAGCTGCTGCCGACGGCAATGGTCTCATAAGGTCTACCACGCTCAGTCACACACAGATACACATCACTGACCCTTACTTCCCAGGCACCATACAACCACATGCGACCTGACCGAACCCTGAGGGACCAGTCGCCTTGGATATAGGTAAGTAAGCTCGGTTTAATATTCTCCCTGTTGGATTGCAGTAGGATAGAACGCTCCCCCTTATTGTTTATTGTGATAGAACATATTCTTCGCGGCCATATTGAGGCCCGACATACGTCTGTTCGTTGAAACTCCGCTGATGGGCCCCGGAGGATTGAACCTTTATGGGAGCAGCCGTAGGCCGTAACAACACTTATTATTTCCTTTTCATTGTCATCCCTTTCTTAAACCAACTGCTCACACTACTCCTTGCACGCCATCAGTTCTTAGAGTGCAAGATGAAGTTGGTTCTCAATCTTGCGCCTCTTAGCGTTACGAGTATTCATTTTATTATATATTATAAATAGTAAAAGAAAACAAAGATGGAAAATCAAATAAATAGAGTAAGAAAATATCTAATTGTAGGTAGGAATTTAATAGATCTCAAATCAAATTATCAAAAAAACAATTTAAAATGAAATCCGCAAACAACAACAACACTTTTATGTTATATTGTAAATATAAAAAGGGATAACAAGAATTACAGTAACTTTATACTAACTTTAAAATTTTAAACGAAGTTCGTTGCCTGCTATTACTTGTGTTTATACAAAATACATTTATTTTTTTAGATATTGACGAATTTTACAAATTACACAAAACAAATTGGTCGTAATTCACAACTAAAACTCAAGTTTGCGGTGGAAATTATCAAATTAGAATATTTAATTTAACGAAATGATTTATGAGCAAATCATTAAACAATTTGTCAGCGGGGTTGCCACAGAGAACCACCAATCTTCATCATTCATCATTCCCAAGTTTATTGCCGAAAACAAAACTACACCATCGATGTCCTGCATCTCTTACAAGTCCTTCGGTTACTGGTACGGGGCAGCCATTCAAAAACCCTTCTTTCCTAGCGGTTTTCGGTTTTTCGAGCATATAGCTTGAAGAACCGAAATAAAATAGGCCAGCCTATTTCCACATCAGCTTACTGATCGATGTATAATCAATCACTACAATCTAATCTCTTTTAATTTATGATGAACTCAGAGATGGTGCGTCATGCAATCCAATGCGCTAGTTTGATTTGAGAATTGATTATGTAAACTCTACAGGTAGAATTCGTAAAAATTCCCAGGGATTTTTAAAACGTGGTGTTACGGCCCTCAGTTGCCCCGACAGAAGTCGACTGGACCAGGGCCCATGAGTGATCCCCTCGATCAGCAACCAGAGGGTTCGGGCCCAAATGGCCTATGGGTAATTAACTAATGGCTGATAAGCAAACACAAACTTACCGAGTCCCGGAGGTAGTGTCGACCACAAGGCGTAGTCAGGTGGTAAGTAAGGTGTATGTAAGTAGTGTGCGAAAGTGTGTGTAAATATAACCTGACGTCACCGATGTAATCGGACAGCAGACCCACAGGCGCTGTTTTTCTCCACAATGTGCGATCCCTCCAGTGGGCGTTCACCAATTGAAACCTTCTGCTTTTATTTCACTATATTAGTTTATCAACTTTATTGTACATTTAATTAACTTCAAATTTAACTAAATCAACGTAATCGAACTTAAAACAATTGATACACTGCCCAACTTAAGAACTGTCGGTCAAAGTTCAATGGCCCATGTTCACTTAGCACAAAATTATAATCGAGAACACGCGATCTCCTCTCGAGTCACAAAGTTTTAGCGTTCCACCCGACAAAATTCCTTCGTGCGATATTAAAATGTCACACAAACAACAACTGGTCGACGCAAATTAATGGCAATCGAAGTTAAATTAATCACTCAAAACTATTACCACAATAATTATAATAAGACATGCCTTGTTGTCACGTAAAACGCACGAGATTAGACAACGATATTCAGAGGCGGTTCCGAGCCTAAATTTTAGACCGTCTAACCGACACGGCGGTTGCAAACCATTAACGTCAGCCGACCGAGCGGGCAGCCGAGAGCCCCTCGCGGAAGAGGGGGCCGGCGGTGACCTTTAAATTCCATCGGAAGGACACGCCGAGACGCGCATCTTGAATGCAAGTTTTAAAAATGTTAATATTTGGCCTAAACAAAACCCCGTCCCGAGCATAAGGACTTATGTCCGCGAGTAAATTGGCAAACGGGATAGGATCGCGACGGCACGTTGCAAGACCGAATCTCCAACCAAAACCTCGGTCACCCTAAGCACCCCATCAGATCCATACGACAACTTAACATTGCGCCCACGGCGCCAATACAAAGGCAAAGCGTAGGGTTCTTTAACTAACACGAAGTCTCCAACCCGAGGAGAATCCGTCTTGTCAGACCACATAACGCGCTGCTGCTGCTGAAAAGATGTAGGTACTCCAGGGACCATCGGTGCCAAAAACTCTGAGTCATTTGTTGCAGCAGGTCGAATCTGCTCAACCGCAATGAGTTTATTTCCCTGAAGGGGTACTCGGGCAGGGCGTAAAGCGGCTGGCCAATCAGGAAGTGGCTCGGGGTTAGAACCTCCAAATCATTCGGATCGGACGAGAGGGGACAGGGGGGCCGAGAGTTGAGTACCGCCTCAATTTTACAGAATACAGTGGCAAGCTCCTCAAATGTCAAAATAGTTTTGCCAATAATGCGACGGAGATGCGTTTTTGCAACCTTAACCACCGCCTCAAATATACTGCCCCAGTGTGGGCAAGCCGGAGGGTCGAATTTCCACTGGATGCCCTTCTTGGATATCGCAGTACCTAAATATGTCCTGTTACTGGACAGAAATTCGACGACCTCTTTCAAATATCTATCCGTGCCCATATAATTTGTTCCGCAATCAGACCGGATCAGGTCCGGCAAACCGCGACGCGTTACGAAGCGGCCTAGCGTGGCCACAAAGGCTTCAGTGCTGAGGGCACTTACAAGTTCTAAGTAAACGGCCTTAGTGGAGAGGCACACGAAAACGTAGAGATAGGCCTTATGTGAACGCGCGTTACGAAGGTTGGAGGACTTGACGAGGAAGGGGCCAGCAAAGCCTGTTCCGACTCCAGCGAATGGTCGGATGGCCTGACCCGGTCGGGTGGTAAGTCACCCATCATAGGCTGCTATATGGTGGCCTTCAGTTTATAACAAGGTATGCATTTAAAGAGGACGCTCCGAATGGTGTGTCGGCCACCCAAAATCCAAAACTATCGTTGCAAAATAGCCGAAAGAGCATTACACCCAGCGTGGGCATTCTTAACATGATGGTGAGTTATCAGCAACCGAAAAAAGGCTCCGTCCTTAGGGAGCAGTAACGGGTGTCGAGCCCCGTACGGCAGTTGAGAATTTTTCAAACGTCCGCCAACGCGCAGCATTCCAGCATCGTCCAGGAAGAGGTTCAGACGGGCCAGAGCACCCTTGAGAACGGAGCTCTGCTTCAATCACGGCCTCAAAATGCTCCTCTTGGACCATACGGGTCCAATGCATCAAGCTTCGCGATGCTCGCTAGGGGACAAAACGGAATCAGAGATTCGGTTGGACGGGTCTCTCGAATTGCGGACATTTCGACGCAACCAAGCAGTCACTCCTAAGAGCTTATCGAGAGAGCTGTACCGTTCTAGCAGGGAGAAACCCCGAGGGGGCTTATCCTTGCCCACTCCTACTCGGGCTCGTCGGCCAGGCAATTCAATCGGTTCGGAATATTTATTGTGGGGCCAGAATGACTGAGTCTCAGTCAACCAACTGGGATCCCAACACAGCGGGTGGTCAACCAAAGAGGGGGCTTCACAGCTGCGAGAAGCACAGTCTGCGGGATTCAACGCCCCTGGGACATCCAGTCCCAGAACTCTGGATTTGAGATACTCAGTTCGCCACAAAGACCTCAAGATTGTGAGGTGCAGCTCTGAGCCAACAAAGTACTATCTCACTGTCCAACTAAGCGAAGACGTCTGTAATGTCGATTACAGACTTCAAAGACGAGTGAACGTGGTTGAGGAGTCGCGTGAGAAGAGCAGCACCGGACAGTTCCAATTTAGGGTTAGTTAAGCGAGACCTAATGGGAGCAATCTTGCTTTTAGCAAGTATGAGATGGACGGAAGTATGACCAGAAGAGCTGGTCCGCAAATATACGACAGCAGCATAGCCTTTCTCAGAGGCGTCGCAGAATCCATGTAGGGTAGCCCTGCATTTCCCTGGAGGGAGGAAGTACCTTGGCATGGAGACCCGGTTGATGTCCGGAAGGGAGGACACAATGGAGTACCACTCTCGCAAGAGAGCACCGCTAATAGGCTCGTCCCAACCTAACCCGGATATCCAGAGCTTTTGAAGAAAGCACTTAGCCAAAAAATGACCGGAGTGATCCATCTACAGTGATCGACGGGCTGGACCGGAGTCCATAGGTGGTGGTGTTCAACTCAAATACCTGTATCGGATCGCTGGGCTTCTCGCGCCACAATATCAGCTGATATCGACGGTCATCACGATGGACCACTGATTGTCGAAACATCATCCGAATGTCGGCTACAAAAACCACTTGATGCCGACGGAAGTGGGTCAAAATGTCGGATATGTCAATTATGGATAGATAGATCAATTTAGGACCAGAGTGGAGACACTGGTTCAGGGACACACCATTTGACGAGGGGGCGGAGCCGTCAAAAACTACCCAAATCTTACTACCAGAGGTCCTGAAAACCGCATGGTGAGGGAGGAAGTAGTGCGCCTGTGACCGCCAATCGAAGTTGGACGGTGATATGTGACCCAGCTCTTGATATTCGCGCATGAACTCGACATATTTGTCGCGAAAGGCTGGGTCGCGCCGCATACGGCGCTCCATGGAAAGCAACCTCTTTTCGGCCAGGGTACGAGATTGGACCAAAAGGGGCCGTGAGTTAAGAAAGGGTAAGCGAGTGACAAAACGACCGTCAACACGACGGCCGGTATTGTTCTGGTAGAACAACTCGCACTCACGGTACAGAGGGTTGATTCGTGCCGCGTGTGGTGGCTCCTCAATTTCCCAGAACCGCTGGATGACTTCCGAAAGGGACACGCCCACAACAGAGAGCGGGTCGGCCATCTGAGGAGGTGGAGACCACAGAACCGGTCCAAAGAAGCTATGCCCAAATACAGTGGACATGGCTGACAAGCCATCGGGCTGTAGGGCTTTTATCTCGCCTAACAAGATCAACCCCAGCGCGTCGGCCCCCAGCAACAAATCTATAGGCCCCGGTTGGAACCATTGAGGGTCTGCTGATCTCAAACCAGACGCACAACGAACCGCGCTGTCATTTATACGGACGTTAGGGAGAAAACCTACAATGTCATCGAGAACATTTACTCTAACTAGAATGTGAAGGTGTTCGCTGGCAGGGCCAAACACCAAACACTCCCCGGTTCGAGCGCCGGTCAGCTGGAGCTGCCTCCATCGGACCGGCATTCGAACCGGGGGTCCCGAAAGTGGCATTCCCGCGGCATCTCAATGACCCGTGGGTGGAAATCACCGAACGGGCTGATCTGGGGAGCTTCGGGGAACCTCGGCCTTGAGGTCCGGGACAGATTCGAGGTTGCAGGAACCCCGTAGTACCGGTACCGACCAAAGGGGGTAGGGCGGTACTCCAGTCGCGGCCACTCAGCTAACGGGGGTGAGAAGGGTCTAGCTGACCACAGAGTGGCCGTGAAGTTCCTCTCAACACGAGGGGGGGGGGCGAAGACCCCCCGACCCTTGGGGAACGACCCCCCGACTGGTCGGGGGAGGGACCTTCTTCAAAACCAGGGGCACGGTGGGCGGCAGGCGAGCGCTGAGAGTTGCCCGACAGAGGGCGTGGCTGAGCGCCCCTGCCCGTGGGAGTTGAGTGCCCGGCAGAGCCCCGAGAGGAAGCGCCGTTCGCACCCAGGCACAAAACGGCATGGTAAATGCCCTGGCAGTGCGGACAGGGCCGCTGGTGCGTGCAGTCTTGTTGGAGGTGCCTTTCCAAGCACGGGTAGCACCAGCGGCGCTCCTTGGCGATAGTTCGCCTCGCCGGGACTGGCTTACCCAATAACTTCGGGCAACACGTCACCCAGTGATCGGATACTCGACAATAGGAGCAGGGGGGTGCCTCTCTGGCCGCTAGGCCACTATAAGATGGTAGGGGGCGGCACCCTCCCGTGGGAGCTCCGCTCGGCCTTAGGGGGGTTGGCACTAACTTGCCCTGCGGATTCCGCCTCACCCTGGGCACGGCTCGATTGCCAACCCGTAAGTCGTCGACGGTGCCCGCCGCGTTCTCAGTTTGCCGGCACTGCTCCTCCAAGAACAGCAGCAGATCCTTGAAGGGCGGAATATAGGAGGCGCCGTCCCCGCCGTACCTCTCCTCAAAATGTATCCGAAGGTCGAGAGGCAGGCGGGACAGCACGATGTGGAGCAACAAGAAGGACCATTCGTCCACTAGTAAATCCAGCCGCCTCAACACATCACAGGCCACCACGACTGGATTTACGATGTCTGGACGTAGTCTGGCCCGGTCCATAAGCAGCGGGAGGTTTAGAAGCTGCCTAACGTATTCGTCCGCAATTCGCTGGATGTTGGCGTATCTTCCGGCGAGGAGGTCCCGGGCCGTCTGGTAGGCGTCGTCCGACAATCTCAAATGGCAGACGACGCCCAGGGCCTCCCCCTCCAGTGAGGCCAGGAGGTACGCCATCTTCTGGCTTGGTGTCAAGTCCCTCCGGGCGTCCACTAGACTATCAAAAAGGCCAACAAAGGTCATCCAGTCGTAGAGGACCACGGAGAACCTTGGCAGGTCCAGAGTTGGGAGTCGTCCCAACAGCTCCGGCTGAGTGGGCTGCTTCCGAAAGGACTTGGGCAGGCCACTCGGCCGAGCTTCACGTGCTTCATTATCATACTTGGCCCCCGCCTCGATCAAGTCGTCCGTGAGCGAAAAAAATTGCTCGTAGTCCGCGAGGCAGGACTTTAGGACTCCCTGTTCCGTATCCGAGGCCACAAGCTCAGTGTAAGCCTCCTCCACTACGGCCCTTCGGACCACGACCTGCTCGAGCCGCTTCCGTAAACTATGGACCCGATCGTGTCGCCCTATCAAGGTATGGGCGTTCGCGGCCAAGCGCAGCTCCGCCTGCAGGTGGAGTGCCGGTAGCTTGTGCGATGGCATCACTACTAAATACAAATTACTATTAAATTAAATTAAATACCAATTACACTACACGGCAAGTACACACTACAGTCGGTCAGCAAGATGCCTCGCCCAGGTGACCAAACCTGCGACAATTTAATCTACCTACCCGAAATACCTGACGCAAACGTACCAAACCCTAAACTACACACCTGCTTGCTCAGCCTAACGGGCGTGGTTTTAACCACCGATCCGCTAACAAAACAAAAAAAAGAAAAACAAAAAAAAAATCTTTTATATTACGGCCGGGCGTGATTGGACAAACAATCAACCACGCTCTGCTTCCAGAAAATGTTACGATAATGCCCCGACAGAAGTCAACTGGACCAGGGCCCATGAGTGATCCCCTCGACGAGCAACCAGAGGGTTTGGGCCCAAATGGCCTATGGATAATTAACTAATGGCTGATAAGCAAACACATACTTACCGAGTCCCGAAGCTAGTGTCGACCTCAAGGCGTAGTCAGGTGGTAAGTAAGGTGTATATAAGTAGTGTGCGAAAGTGTGTGTAAATGTAACCTGACGTCACCGATGTAATCGGACAGCAGACCCACAGGCGCTGCTTTTCTCCACAATGTGCGATCCCTCCAGTGGGCGGTCACCAATTGAAACCTTCTGCTTTTATTTCACTATATTAGTTTATCAATTTTATTGTACATTTAATTAACTTTAAATTTAACTAAATCAACGTAATCGAACTTAAAACAAGTGACACACTGCCCAACTTAAGAACTGTCGGTCAAAGTTCAATGTCCCATGTTCACTTAGCACATAATTATAATCGAGAACACGCGATCTCCTCTCGAGTCACAAAGTTTTAGCGTTCCACCCGACAAAATTCCTTCTTGCGATATTAAAATGTCACACAAACAACAACTCGTCGACGCAAATTAATGGCAATCGAAGTTAAATTAATCACTCAAAATTATTACCACAATAATTATAATAAGACATGCCTCGTTGACACGTAAAATGCACGAGATTTGACAACGCTATTCAGAGGCGGTTCCGAGCGTAAATTTTAGACCGTCTAACCGACACGGCGGTCGCGAACCATTAACGTCAGCCGATCGAGCGGGCAGCCGAGAGCCGCTCGCGGGAGAGGGGGCTGACGGTGACCTTTAAATTCCATCGGAAGGACACGCCGAGACGCGCGTCTTGAATGCAAGTTTTAAAAATGTTAAGATTTGGCCTAAACACGTGGTATAGCAGTATACTTGTAGCATGAATGGGTCGACTTGACCGGGAAGGACAACGCTCTAACAGAATACCAGCCTAAAATAACAGCTTAACACTGTTGTGATTCGTATGGTGAATGCAGAGAACCGGATACCCTTTTTACTGGAAACGAGGCATTCCATATTTGTCCTCATGAGTGACAACGCATCTGCATTTTGTTTCCTTATTGAGGATAGATGTAGATGACTATGACCCACAGCAAGCACTTACCATTAGATGGATTGTTTGCTTGTTTGTCACCCTATCCTATAAAAAGAGAGGAGGTCTATGTTCAGGAGTGGACTTGTGAAGAGTGGCAATGAAAATGATGATAATGGACAGAATATATCAATAATTTTATTCAGGTGAGAGGTTTATTTTGCTTTAAAGCAGAAATTATAATTTAACGCTTCTAGATGATATGAAATTAAATTAAAGTAGCAATATGTAATTCCCATCACTTTATAGGTACACATATTAGTATCATTTTCATCTTTAAATAATTTACTATGGAAGAATTTTTCCATTTTTCATTCAGTCTTTTATGCACTGCAACCTTTCAAAGTCAACTGCTGAACATAGGCTTTCCCATAGCTGGCATGGTGTGACATAGGCTATAATAGATGGCTTTTTAAATTTATCTATTAAAATTAATGTTCATAGATATTACTTCAGATTTTGCTTTACCGTTTTAAATAAAGTGGTCCCTTTCATAATGTATTCGCAGCTATTAAGTCTCGAATGAGTTTTAACCAACTCGCGTGAAGCATTATATCGCAATGTTGGTGAAACTAGAATTAGTGCAGTGCGGTAGAATGCCCGCTTTTGACGATAAATTTCGGTTTTTACGATTATTATATTGCCTACGGTTAGTTTTGGGTTCATTTCTATACTATCGTGAAAATTATTATAAAGGAAAATAAGATAACTTAAAATAATGTTGTTTAAAATTTTTATGTTGTTAGCTCTAATGTTTAAATAGTAACAAAATGCAATTACTTAATACTTTTATTGAGGATGATTACAATAATGCTTTCTGCTTAACTTATCATTACACCCCTTCATAAGTCCACTGCTGGATATTACTGTGGATTGCTTGGATATTCCCCCAAGGAATACCACAGAGCAAGGTCAATGTTTGTTTTTTGGATCTGATTGTATAATAATTGCCTCTTTGTATGCATCTTAGCCTAACTCCGTTATTGCATCAGCGTTATACTCGACAATATGGTTTAGGGTGAGAGAGGATATTTTATGTTGATGCTTACAATAGTGGCACTATAAAATACAGAGTTGTCCCGTGGCCGATAATCAGTAAAATCTACCAGTAAGGTATTATCACTCTCTAGTTTCTGCGATGTTAATGCTGTTAGCCTATGTGCCTCTCAGAGACAAAAACAGCTATAAAAAAGGCGGTTAGCTATTTTAATAATCAATTATCTGGGGGTAGGATTTATTGTAGTAGGATTTACATTAATAGTAAAAAAATGCAGATACGTTGTCACCAAATGTCAATGTTTGTTCTAAGTAGTACCACGTTATAATAAATCTTTGGAAAAAAATCATTATCAGTATAATACCTACCCCTACAAACACCATAGAAAATACGATAGAATTAATGTGTTATTTTATTAACTACGACTGTTAGTGTTAGTGAATACGATTATATTGCTTTATATGAACTTTGAGCGTTAATGCGTATTAAATATGGATGTGACGGCGGCGAGAGAAGTATTTCAAGATTGTGCCAAATGGAAAGTCGTAGTCTTGCCTGCCTTTCTGGGTAGCAGGCGTGAGGGCTAATGTTTATGTCATATGAATTTTATCTTCTCGCATATTTCGGAAAGAAAGTATGATATTATCGTCACCAAACCAATTTTATTCGACATTTAATTGTATAGTTAATACATTTAAGTATACATTTTAAAACGAAATGTGCAACTTTCAATTTGTCACCCAACTACTTAAATTTGAAGCTATTTATCAAAAAATATCTCACATAATTTTGTCTAAAATCAAATTTGTCTGTTATTTAACTTAAAGTAATTTTCCGCCGTAAAAGCGCGCTTCTGGACACTTAATTCACTAGCTTTGTTGCGAACAATGGCAGTATTGATTCATGCTTCTGCTTTGTGTAAATTTGGCGCCAAAAGAAACTTAGTTTGTGATGTAATTTTTCCCAAAAATGTGTAGTATGAAGGAAAATTTTTGGCACTTTTAATTTTGCGATTATATTGTCACTCTGTCATCACAATTTTGTTATAAAGTGGTTATTAATTCATATTTTTAGTGTTCCGCTGTGAATTTTCGTAATATCCGTCTCTAAGGTAATAAGTAACAGCATTGTAACTTCTAGTTTTAAATAAATGGTTTAAAGTTTTTTTTTTTTAAATTGGTCTTAATTTTTACCATTGCGCATCGCAATATAATTTTCTATTTCATCTAGGTTATCTGGGTGGTTGGCGGTCCATCACTTTGGAATTTTTCATAAGTTTCATTCTTCACACGACTGCTTCGTAGAATCTGCTACCACTAGCAATTTTACTTGGCCAATACGACTTACAAACTTCAAGATAAAAAAAGATAACAGAAGAGAGCAAGTCTGGCAACGCAACCGCGATTAACCTGATGTTGCAGTTGTTTATGGGCTGCAGTAGCCACTTACTAGCTACCAAGTGAGCCGCTGCTTGTTTGTGTCTCCTTTTTTATAAAAGAAAACAAGAAATAAATAAAAAACATATACTAAAACAATTAAAAACTGTATTAAAAACTGAAATATGTCACTGTTTCTTATAACTAAACTTACTTTAGATTAGGGTAAAATAGCAAGCTGTGTTTCCTTGGTCATATGAAAGTCTAGCTTTGAATTTGAAGTAAAGAAGTTGAATATGCAAAGCCCCTTTTTCTGTATACAGTGTAACAAGCGACTCGAGGTAAGCTTCTTATGCTGGTCACGTTTTATGTACGCGGCTTATGTTAACAAATACTTTTTTGTATTTCAAAATGTATGTAGGTTACTTTCTTCTTAATTGCTGTTCATAATGCCTTAATTTAAAAAATATTATAGTAAATAAATTACAAACCCAAGGCCTGTATTACGAATAAGTACTTTCCCTTTCTTACTTTTACATAACATCATCATCATCATCATCATCATTACAGCCCTTCACAAATCCACTGCTGAACATAGGCCTCCCCCAAAGAATGCCACAAAGCACGGTCCTGAGCCACCTGCATCCATCGACTTCCTGCATATCTTACCAGGTCGTCACTCCATCTAGTGGGGGGACGCCCTACACTTCGCCTGCCGGTACGAAGCTGCCACTCGAGAACCTTTCTTCCCCATCGGTTGTCGGTTCTTCGAGCTATATGGCCGGCCCGTTGCCACTTCAGCTTACTAATCCGTTGGACTATGTCGGTCACTCTGGTTCTACTGCGGATATCCTCATTTCTCAGTTTATCACGCAGAGAAACTCCGAGCATAGCCCTCTCCATAGCTCGCTGAGCGACCTTGAGCTTCCTCATCCGGCCAGCAGTGAAGGACCACGTCTCAGTTCCGTATGTCATCACTGGCAACACGCACTGGGTGTACAGTCTCGTTTTCAAGTTTTGAGGTATACCTGACGAGAAGATGTGCCGTAATTTCCCGAACGCTGCCCAACCGAGTTGAATCCGTCGATTGACCTCTCGGTCGAAGTTGGACTTACCTAGTCGGACTATTTGTCCCAGGTAAACATACTCGTCAACAACTTCGAGCTTAGTATTCCCAACAACTACCGGCATAGGTGTGACATGGACATTAAACATGATCTTTGTTTTGTCCATGTTCATCTTAAGACCTATCCGTTGGGAAACACTATTGAGGTCATTGAGCATAGTGTTTAGGTCCTCCAGCGATGTATATATATATATATATACTGGTTTCTGATGATGTTTTCGCTATTAGTATTTTGGCTTAAAAGCTTCATCGGTCTCAGGAATCGTACGGCTTTCAGGCCGCGAACTAACAACGTTAATGTTGCTGATGAAGCTGCAGACTAGAGAGAAGTCAGCAGCGAAAGAAGACGAGCCTTGTCCCGTCCCGGGTTTTGGTGTTGGGGCCTAAAAAGATAGCACTGACCGTGAGGCAACAAGTGCTGGAGACTTTATCCAAGCATTGGGTTTCAGCACTGAAGGCGGGAGAGGGTTATAACCTTGCACGGACGCCTCGGCGAATAGGGCGGGCCTGGTGGCGTTTTGAGACGAAGGAGTGCCGGGACGAGGACGGTGTGGGTTTGGGGTCAGGCAACCGAGAGTGAGACAATCTTGGTCCGGGAATTAGGGATGTCTTCTGCCTCCGCGTTGCTTTCTTCGCGGCATTTTGGAACACCCGCGTTAGTTCACTGAGTGTCCCTCTTCGCGGCAATTGACACAACTCGGAGGTTCAACCGTGTCGGGCGTGCAGGATCAGTCAGTGGTGCCGTGGTCACCTAGGCACTTGACGCATCTAGGCCTGGCGTACACCAGTTTCTGGCCGAGTGACCGTACAGTTGGCATCGGTGGCACTGGCCAACGATGCCTTTATTTTGGGGAGCTTCAGCTGCAATCCTCGTAGGTTACAGATACGCCGAATGTTGAAAATCTCCTTTTCTTCAGGAAAAAGGTCAAGAATGACCAGTCACAGATAGTGTTGCCCAAATGCAAGAACAAGACGAGACTTAGCCAGTCTTGGTCTTGGTCTTGCGCCAATACACCTGGTCTTGTTCTTGGTCTTGGTGTTGCGCTCTCAGTCTTGGTCTTGGTCTTGCAGCAAGAGTCTCGCAAGTTTCGCAAGCCTATTGCTATTTATTAAACGTTACTTTAGATCTTAGAACAACTTAACACAGTAGGCACATTTTGAGCTTGAATTAACATAGCCATAGAAAGACCAACCAAATTAATAAATGTCTAAACATTTAATGAGAAATTCGAAAAATCAACTAATACCGGGTGGGGTTTGAACCCACGACCTAAGCGATCCGTGCCGATGCTCTAACCAACTGAGCTGTCTACCATGTCTCACGGCCACGGGAGTCAGTCTGTTTCTTAATAAACGTTTACATTTAATAAGCTTACATGTGCAAAAACTTAGTCAAAACATATAAAAATCAAATTAATGACATTAACTTGACTGTATTATAAAGAACATTATCTGTCTAGAAAGAGATTGATAGACCCTTATATGAAATGGAATAAAAGAGTTATACAATTTACCATTTATTTAAATAAAAAAATAAAACACAATACAAATTAAATTACATAACAGTACACAACAGATTTGACATTACTGTTACTTTATATTAATTCTTTTGAACAAGAATTAATACAAAGTAACCATCTGGCTGACTCATCACCTAACCTATTTCTATGTTTTCTAATTACTAATGATGCTTTGGAAAATAATCTCTCAGCAGGTACTGAAGTTGCAGTTATTGAAAGAAAATCACGGGCCATCTTCGATAAAGTCGGATATTCTGTCTCCTGCGTCATCCACCATTCTAAAATGTCTTCCGAACTGGCGGCTCTGGGTTTACTTAGGTACTCCTCCAACTCATCTATAATTAAGCCTTGATGAAAAGATCCAGATCCAGACGACGTCGAGGGACATGCATACAGTTTCTCAAAGTCTATTACGTCTTCATTTCCATCATATTCACATTCTTTACATTTCTTGGTGATTCTAGACATATATTCACTGAGTGTAGTCTTTTATATTCTTTATAAAGTTCATTAAATTTGCGCAGGCTTTCTGTTTTAATTTGCTTCCCCCATAATGTCATGTCAAAAGTCTGAGTTTTATGCCTTTGGTCTAAAATTAAAGAGGTACAATTAATCCAGTTGCTCTTTTTATAATGTCTAAGCATTTTGTCTCGAGCTGCTTGAAAACCCAGAATGAGCCTTTCATCCACTTCGTATCGATTAGGTTTCTCATTTAATTGTTTAACCATGGATTCAATTTTATCGAGCAAGACATTGAATGATACAATGACTAGCGGTAATGTAACATATTTTTTCCACCGAGTTTCGTTGATAGAAGTTTAAAGTTTATTAGAAACTTATGTATTTTTTCAAGTATTTGCCATTCACTATCTGTGATTTGAAAATCATTCAATTCGGTGACAGAAGTGCACAATATGTTAATGCCAGTTCTCACTTTTAAACCAAATCCAATCATATCATGTGTGGAATTTCATCTCGTTGGACAGTCGAGTATGGGGTTCAGATTTGATGGCACGCCAGCTGCTTCACAAGCAGACTGAAACTTCCTCTTCAATATCTCACTTCTTTTTATTTTACTGGAAATACTGCGTAATTTTGTTATAGCTGTACGTGAGTCAGCAATATTTGGCGCATATTTTTCATCTTCCTCAGTTTCGTCTTCATTGTCTTCATACTGCTGTTCTTGTCCCTTATTGTCAGTTTCACTGTGTAATGCTAAGGTCTTTAATAATCTTGTATACCAAGGTTCAAAATGTGAGCAAAGCACCGGAAATGTTGATTGTCTGAATCAAAGTGTGGCAGTTTTTGTCCAATTCATGCATAAATTTGGTATTTGCAGTTGCGTTGTCGACCGTGATATCCTGTATTTTATCAATTATGTCATATTCCAATAAACATTCGTGTAAAATAGTTGCAATATCTTCCCCAGTATGTCGACCGCGTGATGGTATAAAATCAAGGACTACAGATCGATACTTCCATTCGTTGTCTATATAATGAATAGTGACCCCGTAGTAACTCCTACCAGCAATTGACGTCCATCCATCAATAGTAAATGACATTTTAGATGAAAATTGTTGTAGTCGTTTCTTAAGATTAAATTGAAGCTCTTCAAACCGTTCTTTGACCTTCTTTCTAAGTGTGGACCTTTTAGGAAACACTATATTTGGGCAAATTGATCGAAAATATACTTGGGTAGCTTCGTCATCGAAAAATGAGAAGGGAAGATATTTTTAACCATCCAATCAACTGTAGCTGTCGTGATGTTGTCACTGCTATTTCCAGACTGAAATAAAACAGTAAATCATGTGTCTCACCGACTATAAAAACAAATGAAAATATGAGTGAATTACAAATACATATTTAACACTATAATCATAACTAACTAACTATATACAATATGTAACGTAATTAACGCACACCCTCAGACACCCCAATAAGTATATTATGTTATAATCATTATACATACACTGACTTTTGAATTAAACATGTTTATGCATTGATTATTTATTAAATTAGTTATACTAATTCCGGAACAATTTTGTGGTCACAGTATAAATCCACAAACGCACGCAGTCGCTCACGTAGGTATAGGTTTTGAGGGTCTTTCTATCACAGTAGGTACCTATTCGCTCGCGTTCGAGACGAGTTAACGCCGCCGCCGCTTGACACAACTGTAGGTAGGTATTAGTTCCGAAAAAAGCTGACAATACACAATTGTATATGTTAAAAAAATACCTACCTATGATCACTAACTGATGTTCGTACTCCAACCATCGGGTTGTTTATTTAAGTCTAGTAAACATTTGATCGCATCTTTCAATCACACTTCAACCATTGGACTTTCGACTCTGAATAATTTTGTTTATGGATTATGATACAATGTCAATAGGCAATATTCGTTACAAAATGTTATGAATTTGCATAACATTTCGATTGTAATTGTAAATAATAATAAACCGCTAAAACTAAGAGGCAATACGAAAACATAATTCATAGACGGCGTGTTTAAAAGATGTGAATCAAGATTACAATAATTTTAAGAATCAAATATTTAACTTACTGATAGCCTAAACTCTCATGCAACTTTGTATTTTAATACATTTTCAAAATGTCCACCACGACTCCGTGGCGCAGTGGCTTAGCAATTGAGTTGCACCGCTAAGGACCGCGGGTTCGAATCCCGCACGGAACAATATTTGTATGGCCTACAAATAATTGTTCCGGGTCTGGATGTTTGTCCTTGTGAAATTTATGTATGTACACTGCCCTCACAATACAAGAGAAAATCCTACTGTGGAGGTTACGTTTTAAAAAAGGAAAAGAAAGAAAATAATTTAAAAAGCAATTCAGTGTCATTTTTCACTATTCTAAAATCGTTCACTCATAGAATTAATATTTTAAGGTCCTCGGCACTTGTTGTCTCACTAAAAGAAACTAATGATTTAATACGTATTAATATTTAATACGTGCGTAATCAGGTGATCTGGGAGGTCAATGGCCCGGCCGCCGCGACCTTTATAAGGTACTCCAAACTCTGTATTTGTAAAGACTTTAACATACTTGAAATAAAGTTCAATTTTCTTTATTTTGTATTGAATGACGGAATTTGTATTAATACAAATAACACTGCATTTTTAAAAGTCTTATTGCCTTGAGTTACGGTCCATTTCAGTTTGTATTGACTGTACAGGTTTAGTCTGACTGTAAATTACGTAGTTTCAATTATTTTTGGATAAAAAAATTACCTATATTAAAAATGATAGAAATCGATTCAGTAAACGATTCTGAACAAACTACTTTCTCAAAGTGCGTTAATTATGTTACGTGTTGTATATATACATATATATAACTACCACTCAGTGACTGACTATAACGATATCTCAGGAACTATAAATCATACAAACTTGAAGTTTGTAAGGTAGGTTCATTTTATGGCATAGACATTAGTTAAGAAACGGTTTTGAGAAAATCTATCCCTAAGGGAGTGAAATGGGAGTTGGAAGTTTGTATGAAAGTCCTACGTTTTTGAAGTTAGAGACACGAAAATCGGCATTAAAGTTATAAGTTTTCAAAAATCCTGAATAAGCTGTTTTACGAAATCCTAACCCTAAGGGGGTGAAATTGGGGTAAAATGGTTACATGCAAGTCCTATATTTTTAAAGTATAGATATGAAGATTGACATTTACTTTATTAGTTTTAAATAATAAATACTTGCATAGTTAAGCTTTACCTATATAGCCTCTTTATACTTAGGTAAGACTTTTGCAGCGGGAAAATTTCAAAATCTCATAGAAAATCAGATATTGTACGCGGACGAAGTCGCCGGCGACCGCTAGTTACATAATATATGTGTTATGTAATTGTGTGATAAGTATATTTTTTCTTATCTGTCCACTTTTTCCGGTGGTTATAAAAAAGCTTGTGATATCTCCACTTAATTTTGGTTTTTCAGGAAGAAATATTTGTGATTCCTTTTTGTGGAAAGATATTAGATGCTTCCTTAAACCTGAAGTGTTTTTGTTTTTCATTTTTATTTCAACCTTTTTATGTTAGCATAATTTACACAAAGCAATTTGGGATGCATGAATTATGTCGAAAAACTCATCAAATTTGCTTTTAGGTCTTTTAGATCTATAACGCCAACTCTCACTATTCCGACTAGAACTATTCGACTCTTCGTCACTCATGTCAAATTGTAGACTTATCACTCCGAGAACAACAAGGATTAGAGTAAAAACAATTAATACATAAGACTCGAAGCAAAGCTCAATTGGGAATGACTGGAATTAAAATAAATACTACTATTTGTAAGTACACGCCGAAAAACCGACAAAGGAAAGTTCGACATTCTTTGATAAAAATAATGATTCTTCAGAAGATTAATAAAGTAGATGCGTTGCCAGATAGGTATAGTGTGCCTACGTTAAAATGAAATGTAAATATGTAAATAAAATTGTGTATATTATGTTCTTCTTGTGATTGAATTAATCTACGTAAATTACATTAAATTTGCCTTCACTCGTTTGAAATTCAAAATTCAAATATGTTTTATTCAAGTAGGCATTAAAAATACACTTTTGAGTAGTCATATAATCACTGTTTTCCCCAATTTTTTCTTTTTCATGTCCAGGGGTTCTGATTCTACTGAGAAGAATCATGGAAGAAAGTAAGAAACTCAGTAGTTGCTCTTTTCAAAATATTTTACAATAGTACTATAATTATGTAAAGCGGTAAGTCAAACATAAAATGTCAAATGTATATGTAGATACCAAATCGGTTTAGAAATTTCTAGTTAGTCCTGTTTAGTACGAGAGGTCAGTTCTAAGCATCTTTGTCTGACTTAAATTGAAAAGGTGAAAGATCTAACATTTCTTTTGGAATCTTATTATAAAAGCGTATATCGCTACCCAAGAACGCATTATATACTTTGTGTAACCAGAAAGCAGGTATTGTGATTTTATTTTTATTTCTACTATTAAAATTGTGCAAATCACTTTTATTTACATCAATTCGATGCAATCAATTTCTTTAAACGGTTCTCTAAGAGATACTCGGGCTACTAAAAAGTACATAGATCTTATTTTACGCTTTTTATTTAATATGCACACTTTTTATATTATTCGATTAGCATTGTAAAAAATGTTTACACGTTTCAAGTGTGTTAAAAGTGTCTACAATATTTATCAAATGAGTGACGACATATTCGAACACTTTGTGTTCAAAAACACACACTTCCACAACCGGAGTCCATAGAGCCCAAGTGCGGAATGTCTTAACATCGTTACCAAATTGAAACTACAGCTAAATGTTTTCTTTAGCATTCATTTCATTCATTAATTCAAGGCTCGAAAGCTTCAGTGAGCAAAGTATACAGTTTTACTTATTATACATAAAAACTGTAAGTTTATTTATAAAATTTTTAGGTTTGCTTCTTCCATAACCTAAAGGTAATAAATAATAATGGCTGTTTTTTTAGTTTAATATATATTAAAAATATGATATATGAGTAGTGTTACTACTATACACTTTATTTTCCTTTTTTTTCATCTTTCATACAATGGATTTTCAAAACAACGATTTGAAAACGTCAAATTTATCGTTTTTTTATTTCTATCTTCCTCAGAAGCAATCGATTTTAATTCAGAGATTAATTCACTAAAACAGCTGTTTTCATTAGTAAATTCCCGCGCTATTATTTTCATGATCTCTACCGTTCTGAATGGTCCTGATTAAAAGAAATAAGAGGGATAGAGCTCAGGGTACCAGCTTTAAATTTCAAAGTACACAAACAAGTCGACTTAGATCACCACTGGTATCGCTGGGATTATAAAATGTACATTAAATGATTGTTCAAGGAACAGTGAAGGATCACATTATGAGGATGAATCGTAAAAAATATATTCGAGTTTATTTTATGCACGCAGGCGTATTTTCTTAAAAAAATTCCGCTAAACAACGCCGAACGCAATGATTTGGCAAAACGACCATCTGTTGTATTCAGCTAACTACCCGATCCACAGACAGGTAGCTGGAGCAAAACTCCCGCTACGTAACCTATTTATTGTTACTTTAAATTAAGAAAACATCAATTTTGTAGTTTACGGCCAATATAATATGGAAGTTCGAATATAACAATTTGGGTCTGATAACAATCTGTGTAACTGTAACGCAAGAGTGAATAGACCTTTATTACGCTGAGATAGTGCGATTATGATCCATCTAAGCATTGGCTTGTAATAAAAAAAAATCACAGAGTTTTAGTGGTCTTAAGTTTTAATGATTAATTACTTATAATTTGTATGTCAACAAAACAAATTAGCCGACTACGGTAATACTTGACTTTTGGTGGCCTCGTAAATAAATTCAATGTTCATTACGTAGATATCGTAAGCAACTATTATGGAAAATGTCAGAAAATCTCATAGCTATGGATAGCAGTGTCCAAGCTGCGAGACGTGTATGTAATGCGAAGTTATCCTCCCTAATAGGAGAAGCCTCCGTCAGCAGTGACCATTTAGGAGCTAACGAAGAAGAAGAAAACTGCTACAGTTCTCTTCTTTTTACATTTAGGCAAACTCAAAAGTTTTTGAATCAAAAATACCATTCAATTACAGCCATGAACCTTAGCTTACCAAAAGTGGTCAAAGGGAATATTTGTATTGCTAAAAGCGCTGCTAGTATGTTTTTAAATTCACAGAACACTGCATATATCAAATTCCAGCATGTTTTACCTGATCATCACTTAATCTAATGGGTATCTTACTTTTTTGCAAAACTATTATTCCCATCGGTAAACGGATTCCTAGGTAAACATACTCGTCAACAATACGGAGCGTAGTTTTCTCAGTAATAGAAGTTATATTTTTGTTTCTTCACATTCTTCAAGCACAATAGAATCTTGAGCCTTCTGGTACTGAGGATGTTAGCAAAAGTATATAAAATAAAGCAAGCAAATTTCGAAGTCAATGGGTAATTCCAGCCATTGCCATGTCTTAGGATGTAACAGAGGGAAACTGAAACAGGAGTTGGTCAGAGTCATCCTCCGCATAACAATTAATAATAAAAAAGTCGGTTGCCCACCCTCTTGCAAAATGTGGCAATTATGGCAGATCAAACTATGGGGTGGCCTGTTATCAACAGTGAATTTTGATATGCTGCAATGGCAATGATGATTAATTGTAGAGATATCATCCTCGCAGAATCCATAGTGTGAGGCGTCTTACACTGAAATTGATAATTATGCCAAAAGTTCTGATAATCTCACTTGAGTGGTCAATGCCCAGCAGTGAACTACTTAGTGGTAAACCACTTAGTTCACTGATTACAGAGAATATTAAGTTAATTTATTTTTGTAAGATAGACTATATTGAGTATAAAATCCAATTTGCTTAGGATATTATCAGTAAAGATACCAAATCTAGTCTCCACAAACACAGTTGCACATTATTCAGTTCACGTAAAGAAAACGTAAATGGAAAAGTTTTCCTTTTCAATAACTATTTGAAAGTTACTAAACTTCTTCAGAAGTCGAAAAAGGTTTTTGAATGAATTTATTAAAATTAGTTAATGTATTGCGGCTTAGTGAGTTTTTAAGTGGCAATTTTAAAGTCGGTACATTTACACCAAGATGTAAACAAAATTAAATTTGTTATCTCAGTTTCTTTAATCATCTTATTGTGTAGTGCTGGTGTAAAAATATTCACTAAAGTGAACCAGGAGATGAGCAATAGCATTTTACTGATAATAGTTGAATAAAAAAAGCGTTTGCCAACTCGCTTATTAAGTGTGGCAACTATGGCAAATATTCATTATGTGACAATTTATGGCAAGGGCTATCTTCAGCAGTGGACTTTTTACAGGCATTAATGGTAAAAGGTATCGAAGTTTCACAAGCAATAAATAAGAAAACTTGACTCTTATTTGTTTAACCGAGTTCCAAAAATGAGAAGGTTCTATATTCGAGACGTATGTTTCTTTAAATATATTTACTGATTTCTTTTACAAAGTAATTTTTCCTTTACAAAGTAGATTGTTTTCCAAGAGTGGACTTATATACATTTTAAGAAAAAAAAAAATACCCCAAATGGTTGAAAAATACAGAATAAAGTATTTAATGAAAGTATTTAATTGTTATCTTGAATTTGTGATATTCCATACTCCACTCGGAAATGTTAATTAATTCAAGTTTAATAAACGGAATTCAAAATTGCAAAATATAGGAATATATTCCATAAAATAGCTTCTAAAGTCGGTGTTAAGACATAATATATCGAAGAATTAAAGTTTCGAGTAGAATTAAGTGAAAGCTACTTATTTTTCATTTTTGGAAACCCTTTTACTTTTTAAAGTTAAAAATAAATACCCATGATATTGAGTTTAGCTTTCTATTTCAGTAAAGTACTTAAATAAAGAAGAAAATTAAATTGTGAGCGAGTGCTTTCTGACCTAAAACTATTATCTGACCTAAAAAAGTAAAAATGTTATATCTTTTCACCTTAATACCTTTTCACTCGCACAACTCATTACCTCATTACATTAAGCACATAAATTGTAGTGAAGAAGTACGTTAAAATAGTCGAAATACTTTTTATAAATCGTTATTACGAACAAGAATTACTTTAATTTAGGATATCATTATATTACTTGACGCTCACTAACAACAATATAAATACTCGTAATAATATATCATAAACTATCAAATTAACGTTTTGCAGTACTGGCCAATTTAAATCAAAATCATTTTTGTTTGGCTAAGAATTCTAATATCAAATCAATTTCATTTTAAAAACATGTTTTTTAATAAAGTCGTAATTTTTGTTTATTGCTGAGCGTTATGTTTTCATTGCATTTGAATCTTTTTCGTCATCATGGATACGGTAAAAATTCGAGTTATTATGGAATATGAGAACCGTAGTGGCAGCAACGCGGCACAAGCGGCACGCAACATCAACGACGCTTACGGAGCGAATACTACAAACGACCGGACCACCTGTTATTAGTATGCCCGCTTTCTTTCCAACGGAAATTTGAAATTTTGACCTGAAAAATAAACCCGTGGTCGTCCTAAAACTTTAGTCGACAATGGTAAATTAAAGACGATCGTGGAAGCTGATGATACTCTTTCTACGGCTGCATTAGCAGTAGCTTTTGACCTTAGCATCAAAACAATATTGGTCCATTTGCGTCAAATTGGCAAGGTGAAAAAACTTGACAAATGAGTGCCTCGCGAACTCAATGATCGCCATCACGAAGTACGCACGTACGAGACGTGATTTGCACTACTCAACAGGCACACAAATAATGGAATTTTGAACCGCATAGTTACCTGCGACGAAAGATGGATTCTGTTTTACAATCGCAAGTACTCAGCAATTTGGTTGGCTCTTGGTTCAGCAAATAAACAAAACTTACCCCTAGAAAGTGGTGGTCACAGTTTGGTGATCTAGCGCCAGTATCACGGCTTCTAACCAAACGGGATGAGCATTACTGCAGATGTGTACAGTTAAGAAGTGAACAATGATTGAGAAACTCGCACTTCTTGAACCAGCATTGGTCAATCACTCGTTCCCTTTGCCCTTGAACGATAACCCGCGACCTCATACTGCACAGCAGATAGTTTCCAAGTTACAAGAGCTGGTTTTGGAAGTTCTCCATCGTCCGTCGTACTCACCAGATCTTGCGCCTACAGATTTCTACGTTTACTTTTTAGCGGGAAAAAAAATTCAATACACAGGCAGTACAAAATACCTTTAAAGAAGAATTTGTTGCCTCCCGTCCAGCTAATTTTTTCAATAAGGGCATCAATAAAATGCCACTGCGTTGACTTTGAATAATAGAAATAAAAATCTAGAAACAAAAATTACGTTAACTTATTTCATAAAAAACGACAATTTCATAGGTCCAAAGACCTATTACTAAAATGTTCATAGAGCTTAGCTTAGCAACCTGTCAATATAAAATTTAAACTATATTTCAAATCTTAATATTAATTACTAAGTACTTAATATCAATTTTAATATAAAAAAAAAAACGAAACCAATAACTTAATTATCACACAGTCGTACCCCCAGTGGTATCGTGCCTAGAATGCTGGCTGCGTTTCTCGCTGAATGGCTATACTTAGACTTTGAACTAGAAAAGAACCAACCCCCTTATCACCAGCAGCAAGACCAGTCTCAGATAGAGTTCCTCTATGAACTTCACCGCACGTGGACCCCACGGACTGATAGTCTCTACAGAAAATGGCACAAATATGTCTGTATATCATCTCTCAGAGACTCATATTTGCGCCTGAGATGAGAGGCCGCCAAAGTGTCATTCGCTTTTACAAGAATATACTTTACACTACACACCAAGCTGGACCGGCAGATTTGTGAACGCAGACCCTCCCACTACTAATTCCCTTGAAAATTAAATACATTATTTTTGGATGGCATTGCCACATTAACTTCGTCCGTCAATTCGCAGGGTGAAATTTTTGCATATTCCTCACTACACCTCACATATGCACCGCTCTTCTAAAGTTCTTGAACGCAGATATGTTGCAGCTGTTTCTTTACTCACTGGTTACTAGAATTTTAAGCATACGTGTGGCAAAAATATGTCATTACCAATAGTCTTCTTAGAACATACTCTACATTCAATCTTTTTTAAACTATCACAATTGGTATATAACATAACATAAACAATCATTCCTGTCACTCAGAGGGGTATCCAGAGACTACGAACTTCCATTTGGCACGATTCGGACACACCTCTTTCATCTTCTTAGGTGACGCATACATACTCGTCGGTAAAATTTCATCTAGGCCGTCCCTTGTTAACTCCACTACTCACTTTGCAACATTTCCTCGTTCATTCTAACTACATGTACTTCAGTGGCCCTGTATTACAATGGTTTAGTGATGCTGCTGATGATAACAGTGGTAGAGCCAAGCGGTAGCTTTTGCTGTCGCACGGATGGGCCAGCTCGAACCGGGGTGGTACCACGACCTCACAGAATACCAGCGTGAAGTAGAGGTTTACCTCTGCGTTGCGCTTGGTGAGTGCAGGTGGCCGGAGGCCCAATCCCCCCCCCCCCATCAACATGGTAGGGGAATTAAATACAAGACTACCCCAGGAGGGTACCAGTACCCCTGGAGAATCCCTCGCTGAGCATCCACGAACATACTACTTCACTCCTGAACGTGGGTGCTCAGGCAGCCCCGCGTATTCTGGGGGGGGGGGGGGGGGGCAAAATTCCGCTCGTGACTAATGCTGCTCGGGGCAAGCGGAGCAATACAACCAAGGCGACCCCTGTCACGCTATTCGTGAATTTTTGCAACATCAGGGGACTTCATTCAAACCTTAACGCTGTCCATTACCATCTAGAGACGGCGAAGCCGGCCTTGCTCTTTTTAACCGAGACTCAGGTGTCCTCTCCGGCTGATACTTCATATCTCTCCTACCCGGGATGCAAATTGGAACACTCCTTTGTGCCCCGGGCTGGAGTTTGTGTATACGTCAGATAGGACATCTGTTTTCGACGCCTCGGCAGCCTTGAAGGTACGGACCTGTCCATCCTATGGCTGCGCGTAGACAGCGACGACCATCCCCGCGTCTACGGGTGCCTCTATAGGTCCCATAGCGGCAATGCCGACACAGACCGACTCATCGACCACGTCCAAATGGCTGCAGACTCCGTGCTACAACAGGTCCCATTCGCAGAGATCGTGATACTCGGTGATTTCAACGCCCACCACGCTGAATGGCTTGGTTCTCGTTTAACCGATCATGCGGGTAGATCTGTCTACGACTTTGCTTTGGCATATGGTCTAACACAACTGGTTACTTCGCCTACGCGGATCCCAGATGTGGAAGACCATGTACCTTCCCTGTTGGACCTTCTGCTGACCTCTCATCCGGACGGATATCAGGTCTCCGTCGATGCCCCTCTGGGCTCTTCGGACCACTGTCTGATCCGGAGCACGGTGCCACTCACGCTCCAATCGCAGTTGCGATCTACAGCTTGCCGCCGTGTTTGGCACTATAGGTCAGCTGATTGGGACGGGATGCGGTCTTTTTTTGCATCCTACCCTTGGGGGCCGGAAGATCCCAGCGTTGTTGCCGATTCTGTTGCTGATGTGGTACTTCAGGGTATGGAACTTTTTATTCCATCCTCTGTGGTGCCCATCGGAGGCAGATCCCAGCCATGGTTTGGTCGCTCCTGTAAAATAGCATCACGCTATAAGCAGGAGTGCTACCGGGCCTGAGCTGACGCATCAACGTCTCGGGATTTAAACACCAGCGCACTTAAAAAGAAGTATAATTCCGCCTCCAGGTCCTTCAAAAGCGTCATTGCCAAGGCAAGGTCTGAGCACATTGGCAGAATTGGCGAGAAGCTAGTTCGCCTTCCTTCGGGAACCCGTGCATTCTGGTCTCTCGCCAAGGCTGTCCAAGGGAACTTCTGTCAGCCATCCCTCCCATCTCTGCACAGAGAGGACGACTCGCTGGCCCATGCCGCAAAAGAGAAAGCCGATCTGTTGTGCTCTCTTTTTGCGTCTAACTCGACTCTAGATGACGGGGTAACACAACGCCGACCATCCCGCGATGTGAGTGCTCCATGCCGGATGTGCGATTTACACAGCGCTCGGTTCGCAAAGCACTCTTCTCCCTGGACGTCAGCAAGTCGAGTGGGCCCGATGGAGTCCCTCCCATTGTGCTGAAGACGTGTGCTCCGGAGTTGGCACCGGTTTTAACGCGTCTTTTCCAGTACTCCTACTCCCAAGGCGTAGTCCCGAATTCATGGAAGACAGCTTTGGTCCACCCGATCCCTAAAAAAGGCGACCGCTCAGACCAGTCCAACTACAGGCCTATCGCCATCACCTCCTTGTTCTCCAAAATAATGGAATCCATTATAAACTGCCAGCTCATGAGGTACCTTGAGGATCACCAGCTGATCAGTGACCGTCAGTACGGTTTTCGTCGGGGTCGATCAGCAGGTGATCTTCTAGTTTACTTAACTCATAGATGGGCGGAGGCAGTAGAGTCCAAGGGGGAGGCATTGGCCGTTAGTTTGGACATAGCGAAGGCCTTCGATCGGGTCTGGCACAAGGCGCTTCTTTCGAAACTTCCTTCCTATGGGCTTCCCGAGAAATTGTGCAAATGGATCACCAGTTTCCTTGCTGATCGGAGCATCAAGGTCGTAGTAGACGGTGCATGCTCTGATTACAAGCCTATCAACGCTGGTGTTCCACAAGGCTGTGTGCTATCACCAACGCATATCAATGATATGTTGCTAACTGGTAGCATTCATTGCTATGCAGACGACAGCACTGGGGATGCCTTATATACCGGCCGTGTCAATATTTCTCGGGAAAACGTCGCCGAGTACCGGGACAAACTTGTGTCTGAAGTCGAGTCTTTGCTTAACAAAGTCTCGGATTGGGGCCGACTAAATCTAGTCCAGTTCAATCCCCAGAAGACACAAGTTTGCGCGTTTACCGCTAAAAAGAACCCCTTTGTCGTATCTCCTCAGTTTCAAGGCACTCCCCTTACTGCCTCAGCCAGTATCGGAATCCTTGGCGTCGACATATCGAATAGCGTGCAGTTTCGTGGTCACTTGGAAGGGAAGGCCAAATTGGCCTCTAAAAAGCTTGGCGTGCTCAGCAGAGTGAGACAGTATTTCATGCCGGCACATCGCTTGCAACTTTACAAAGCTCAAGTTCGGCCCCACATGAAATACTGTTCTCATCTCTGGGCCGGGGCACCCCAGTGCCAGCTCCTTCCACTTGACCGCATCCAGCGCAGAGCGATTCGAATCGTCGACGACCGAGTTCTTTCCGATACACTGGCACTGCGTAGAGATGTTGCATCTCTTTGCGTATTTTATCGCATCTATCACGGGGAGTGCTCTGAGGAATTGTTCGGACTAATTCCAGCCGCTCAATTTCACCATCGCACGTCGCGACAAAACTCGCGTTACCATCCATACCATCTGGATGATTGGCGGTCCACCACTGTGCGATTTAGAAGAAGTTTTTTCCCTCGCACAACTTCTTTGTGGAATCAATTACCACCAGCGGATTTTCCGAACCGATACGACTTAGGAACCTTCAAGAAAAGAACTTACCTTTCTAAAAGGCCGGCAACGCATCTGCAATTCCCCTGGTGTTGCGGTTGTTCATGGGCGGCGGTAGTCACTTACCATCAGGTGAGCCGCATGCTCGTTTGCCCCCTATTCTATAAAAAAAAAATGCTTCGTTTAAGGGCTGGGTGTTCGAATCCCACATGGAACAAGTTTGTATAACCTACAAATAATTGTTTCAAATCTGGATGTTTGCCCTTGTGCAATTTATGTATGTTAACTGCCATAAAAGGTACGGGAGAAAATCCTAGTGTAGAGGTTACGTTGCTCAAAATACAAAAAATACAAAATAAATAAAATCCAACCTGATCACAAGATATTTTTTAAAACCACACTTTTTCACACAATTTTTCACACAATTTTTCACACAATTTTTCACACAATCCTTCAGAGTCACCCCTATCATAATTCTTAATGCACGAAATTCTGACTGGCGATTGCAGTACTAAACGTCACGGACCTCTAATTCTACGCCCCATCGCCAGCGTCGGTATTTTAAATTTGTCGTTAACGAGATGGTTATACTACCACCATTTATCCGAAGCCATGAGATCTGGCATAGTCTTCTTCTACAATATCCACGCAACAAAACGAGGTGACTTATTTTCTAGAATAATGTTAAAAAGGCTTAATGTGATGTTATCGTTAACAAAACAGGCTACCGAAAGTCCATTGCTAAACATAGGTGGCCTAAGACGATAATTTCCATAGTTGATACGCTTGGTTTAACAATGTTTACGTTTTAGAGAAATATTTTACGTCGGACGTCGTACGAAATTTTGCAGAAGTATTAAGAACCAATGACTACATAATAATTTCATTAACTTGATTTATTATTCTTATTAGAATTATCACAACTCATGATCAAAGCGTGTTGTTTGAATGCATTTAAACTCTAATATTCTCTTATCTTTTTACCCTTCACATATATTGAAGTTAACAGCATGTATTTACTGCTGCAATGCAGTATAGTAAAATTATTGAATACTGTGAGCTTAACGTATGTAGTTACATATAATTTGTTATATTTAAGTATATTATTTCACGTAAATATAATTTCAAACACAAAGCAAATAAATTATTTAATTAAACTCAGCAAACACAGTACTATTTTTTCATAAATAGAAAAATCATTAATACTAGTTCGCTTAATAATCCAATTTGCTTGGTAGGTCATATACAAAATTTATTACTTTACATTGTCAAGCCTAAACCACAGAAAGCACGACTAAAATTACCTTGTGGCTTAAGATAAAAAATTTCAGCTTTGTACGTAACATTGTACAAAATGTTAAAATGTACAAAGGCGTTTTACCTTGTCGATTCGAGTCAAGAGATGACGGTGTGATTAAAATAGATTGAGGTAGTAAATTTTGAGTACTTTAAACAAAGTAATGTGTTTATATATCCAAGTATTTCAGTATTCCAACATGAATAGTTTGTGAAAAAGTAGTACATTACATAGACAGTTCATGCGAATTATACATTTACTAGCATTTCTGTGTCCGATTAAGGATATGTTGTAACTTACCCAATGTTTTTATATCGCATGCAATTGCAAATACAAATAAGGGTAATTAAAATAAACTTTAATGAAAATCACCATATTTTAGATCTAATAACAAATGATTTCTGTTTTCTTCTTTTTTAAATTATGCACTATATAAATTGGACACACATCATATAAATTGGAGTGACAAAGGAGATAATTGTACACCAGGAACTGCTGCTCATCAGCATTATACAGCAACATTAGACAAATAATGTCGCAGTTGTTTCCCGAAGACAATAATCAGTCTCATATCTATAGCTATATATAACTATAGCTATTCGAAACTGCCTTTATTCTGGTGTAAGCCACTCCAAAGACAAGAATGGATTAATAATGTTATTAGCGTTTAACTGTTATTCTTTAAAATAAACTTAAACGCCATAAAATATAGAGCGACGGTATTTTGCTTTTTAATGTTTGTTGTAACAGAACATCGCGATGAAAAACTCCGAAGTTACACGTCGCCCAATTGTTTGTGCAATGTGTGAGGAATCCTCATTATAGTAAAATAATTACGTTTTAATTATTTACGTGTCTTAATGTTGTCGTCACAAGCCCTTTAACAAAATAGGGAATAGAGCGTCACAAAACGAATAAGCAAATCTGATTTGTGTTTTCCTTGTTTGTTTCGAACTAGCGTTTCCTTTAGTAACTATGTTGATTTTGTATCGTGCGCCTTACCTTAATATTAGTCGTTCCCTTGCCAAATTTATGTTTGGTAATTACTTGACTTTGTTGTTACAAATTCATGAACGTAGTTGTCTTTACAAGTATCACGTCGTTTGATAGTATTTCTCTCGAAATTAAATAAAAAAGGATTGTATTGCCAAAAACACAGCTTTAAATTAATAATCGAATTCCAATATAGTAGTAGTAGTATAAAATCATAATCAGATCAGGATTCTCATACAACTTAAAGGATTATTTAAAGGATTTTTGGCTGGAGGCTCAGTTCGTTAGCATGGTAGCGGAGTTAAATAATATACTACCTCATGAGGGGACCAGTACCCCCGGCGACGGAGAATCCCTCGCTGAGCATCCACGCTCAAGCTACCCTTTTCTTCCTGAGGTGTCTTCTCCGGCTGATACTATCTTTCTTACCCGGGGTACAGATTAGAACACTCATTTGTGCCGGGGCTGAATTTTGTGAAATTTTTCGACGTCTCGGCAGCCTTAAAAGTACGGACCTGTCCATCTTATGACTGCGTGTAGACAGCGACAAATATCCCTGCGTCTACGGTATCTATAGGTATCTATACGCATCTACAGGTCCTACAGCAGCAATGCTGACACAGACCGACTCATCAACCACGTCCAAATGGCCGCGGACTCCGTGCTACAACAGTTCCCATTCATAAAGTTCGTTATGTCTGGTGATTTTAACGCCCACCACCCTGAATGGCTTGGTTCTCGTTTAACCGATCATGCGGGTAGATTTGTTTATAACTTTGCTTTGGCATGTGGTCTGATACAACTGGTTACCTCACCTAAGCGAATCCCAGATGTGGAAGATCATGTACCTTCCCTGTTGAACCTTCTGCCGACCTCTCATCCAGACGGATATCAGGTCTCGATCGATGCCTCTCTTGGCTCCTCAGACCATAGTCTGATTCGGAAGTATGGTGCCACTAAGGTTCCCATTGCGGTTGCGTTCTGCAGGTTGCGGTCGTGTTTGGCATTATGGTCAGCCGATTGCCGATTTTTGCATTCTGTTACTAAAATATGAAGTAATTAATTTAAGAGCATCACTTCTTACACCATAGTGTTGAAGTTTCCTGATTAATGTTTCATGGTGAACACAATCAAAGGACTTGGATAGGTCACAGAATATATCCAAAGCATCCTGTGAGTTCTTCCATGCATTAAATATATATTTAATCAGCGCAACACCGACATCAGTTGTCGAGCGACCCCTTGTGAAACCAAATTGATTTTTAGGAAGTAAATTATTTATTTTAAAGAAATTTAACATTTGATCAAGAACAACTTTTTCAAAATCTTACTAAGTCTTGGTAGTATAGAAATATGTCTAAAATTGGCGAGGTCTAATATACTACCAGATTTAAATAAAGTTGTTACTTTACTATGCTTCATTAAATCAGGAAACACACCAGATTCGATACTAGTATTAGAAATAATAGCTAGATGAGGCACGATTGTATATACTATAAACGCAATAATTTTAACGGAAATCCCCGACAGATCTGCAGTTTTCTTAATATCCATAGTTTTAAAATATTTTACAATGTTTTTTGATGATACTTTATGAAATTTATAATTCCTTATTAACGCACTTGTACACGCGAGAAGAATTCAGTGACTTAGTCGTTAAGATCGCAATATCAGTAAAATATTACTCAAAAACCATTTCAACTTCCTCATCTCATTCAGTTAAGTTGTTGTTAAAATTTAACTGGTGGTTTCAACTCTCGCAGTTGATCTTGCCAGTTTCGCTATTGATTATATTCTATGTTATTTTAATTTTATTAGAATACGTCTTAACTTTGTTGCCATAATGCAAAGATTTGACTGTGGAGCACACTCCTTTAAATATAATTGAATATTTTTTACATATTCCCTAAATGATACGCTAGGATTATATGACCTTTCATGGTAAAGATCACATAACATTTATCTCCTCCTATGGACTCCTACTGTCGCTAATTCATTGAGTGCCTTCCGACTGTTCAAGGAAAATGTTTTAGAAATAAAATTATAATTAAATTCATTGAAAATAAGGTTAAAAATGTTCCATACAAAAATAACGATTATGTTGGTATGAAAGTGATGAATTTTATTTTTCATTTTGTTACTTCTTAACTGCTCCAATTGACGTGCATTTACTGGAACAAACACAAATTTATCATCTACTTGCTTTTTCTGAACATAAGGTAACGAAACTAATTGTCCACAGTGATCAGAACTTAATTTTTGAATTACACATTTATACAACGGCTTAACATTTGTAAAAATGTTATCTACACATGTTTCACTAGATTGAGTAATACGCGTTGGCTCTAAAAATATATTTAAAACACCATATAATTTAAACAATGATCTAAATTTAACATTGGTGGAGACGCTCACAACAATGGGGTGCTCAAACTCAACACATGTCTTTTCTACAGTTCGCTCAACAGAGAGGCTCACAATATCTTTACGTTCTTTACATGATAATAATTTACTAGCTAATATTAAGGAGTCACCTCTTAAATAATATTGAATAAAATTGAATTGAATTGAAATTGAATAAGATTAAATTAAATTAAAAAGAGCCGTGGTAGCTCAGATGGTTAGCGCTCGTTGTAAGCTTCACAGTACTCGAGCAACCCGGGTTCGATCCCCGCCGGCACCAATGAAATTGTTAATTGCAATTTTAAGTGCTAATTTTACCACGTGCTCGGCGGTGAAGGAAAACATCGTGAGGAAACCTGCATGTCTAAGAAATAAGAAAAAATATATTTCGAAGACATGTGAAGATCACCAACACGCATTAGGGCAGCGCGGTGAACAATTCCTAGCCCTAAAACTCTCTCAGAAATAAGAGAAGGCCTCTGCCCAGCAGTGGGACGTAAATAGGCTGCAAATTAAATTAGATGAAACTAAATTTATTATAATGTCAATGTTATTTGTATGGACTCAGTCTGAAATAAATTGATTTTATTTTATTTTTACTTTTAAAACCGTTTTTCTATTTAAAGAACTGACCACCTGGTGATTACTGAAGTTAAACATTAAGTTTGTAACTAATGTTCAGTAATACAGAAAATGTGAATATTTTTGCTATTTAAGAACAATTCAATTTCTAGCTCTTTACCTATTATGCTTTGTATATTTTGATGCAACAAGTGTAAACAAATGTTATTATCATTCTGTAGAGCCATACAATCAAGGATTTGTAAGCTACATTCTAAAATATTTAAATTATTATAACTGTTAGAGATTACCTCTATTGTCTTATTTTCATATTTAAATTACTTGGAACTGATGCGCTCGCGTGTTAGGGTTTTTATGTTTTTTTTAAACCTATTTTTTTAAATAAAAGCAATCTAAGTTACTCCTTATGAAATCAGCTTTCTGCCAGTGAAAGTCCTGTCAAAATCAGTGCAGCCGTTTTGGAGATTAGCCGGAACAAACAGACAGACAGACAAAAATTTTAAAAATTGTATTATTGTTATAAGTAACATATTTACTTTCATATGCGATTAATAAAAAAACTGTAGTTTTGACATCACAAACAGACTTTTTAATTTTAATTATTTGTATAGATATGACTAAAGGATGCTCCATGCATGCAATAATTACTCATTAAATGTTCTTTCACACAGTTATTTAACATCACGCCCAAATTTTTGTCTATACCATCACCGTACATAATAACTTTTTTTTTAATATTTAAATTACATACTTTTTAAGTTTATATTCTTTATCATGGCACTGACATAGAGTGTAGGTAAAAATAATGAGTCGTTGCTGTTTACATTATTATTTACACATATTGTCCGCGATGAACCTGGTATAGAGCACTGATACTCACTTGGATGTTTTATTAAGGAGTCAAAGCGCTCCTCATTATATTTACATGACTTTATCTTATCATTCATGGCCAATATGTATTCAAACCACAAAAAATAAGTGTAAAAACGAGCACACAGTTCACGTGAAGGTAAATGGATGCTGTGGCCCATAGACATCCACATATATCCTCGATTACGAATCAAAATGCAAATGCGTTGTCACCCGTGAGGACTAAGGCTTTAACTAGCCTGAATGACCTTGAAGAAACGGCGATTGCAGAGATTTTAGCCGATGTCAACACCGTCTAGCAACTACGTTCTGTATTACTTATAAAAGTGCAAAGATTAATAGACTGCAGAGATGACAATTATATAAGTGACATACTGCCTGTTATGCTTGCGCATCACTGAGAATTATGTCGCGGTTACGCATCTTCAATTACATTGTGCTGTAGCTTTGTCCGGTAGGCGTCACGAGCTATCAAGTGTTCAAGTTTCAAGTACGTAAGAGTTTTTTATTATATATGTTAAATCGTATTTATTTGTATCGTATTACTATTAATTTATTAATTTGACCCAGATCTACGAGTATATCTGGGTCAAAGCGTTCACTGTAAATTTTCTGGGGTTTGATCCCCGACCGAACGAATGAAATTTGTAATTGCAATTTTCGTCAACACGCATTGGGGAAGCACGGCGGGCATTTCCTTGTCCTAAAACCCTCTCAGAAATAAAAAAAGAGTCCTGTGCCCAGTAGAGGGACTTGTATAGCCTATTACTTTACTTTGTAGCAATAATTATATTCGTTTCAGATATAGACGGGTACCTTATGCTGACAAAAATATCATGTGGAGGCGACAAAAACGTAATACATCTTTGTACCTAGATAAAACGTTCGAAAGATTGTCAGTCATATCATACGCCACATTTTCTATAGAGCGTAGAACATTGTAGATAGGGCAAAATAAAAATAAAATAAAAATAATCCAAAATATTATGGGAATTATTTATTAATAATATATACATTTATAGGTATTTATAATAAAAATAATAAACAAGCTGCAAGGTTCAACTAATAATGTTTTTTGTAAACACAATCGTAAAATTCCTGTTTTAATTTTTACCAATGTTTAATTGACGAAACGTAGTCAAGATCACTTCATATAAAATATATTTAATTAAAATTGACTAATGATAGGTTTATAATTTTTTTAATTTTATCACAAAATTTCCGCAATAAATTACTACCTTTTCTACAGTGATTCTCTCCTCTTAGTTCCGGCGTGACTGTAGGATGTTATAGTGAGTCACTGTCAGTTACTAAGCGGCCATTAATCATTATATGTATATATAGACATACATATATACATTTTTTGATTTTAGTATTTATGTTTTTTTGAATTTTCATTGATTTCTTGAAACCTGGTAAAATTATTTTTTTCCATACCAATTGACGGGCCTGAGTATAATGCCAGTTATGCTCTTTGGCTGAAGTTATTTTTTATTTTATGCTCAATTGCAGACAAAACAATATTGATTGCGCATTTCTAAAACAAAATTTTACCTCTTCTCCTTCTAATAATAGCTCCTGCACCTAACACGGCGGAATAGTTATTATTATCTATAAGACCATTTGCGGAAACAGTTTTTGTCAACAGTTATGAGTGTAACATTTTATCATCTGCTTTGTTTATAGTGCCTTGAGCAACACTTTGACGGTTTCTGTACAGAAAATGATGCTGGCTTTGTAAATATGGAAAGCCGCTACCATTGAATATAATACCCGCTATGTTACACTTATTTACATAGAAACTTTAATTATCATTTGCATAAAATTCTAAATAGCACTTTTTACGCAAGAAAGTAAACTTTTAGATCAGTCCATCTTGTTTTTCACTAATTAAGTTAAAAGTAGAACAAACCAATAGGGCCGTGATTTAAAATTTCTTGCAACTTTTTATGGAAAAGCATGACCTTATCATAATATAAAAGTCAATCATTTAGCCATGTGATAAAACTTTTAAGTGTGCCAGTCAAACATTAATGATGATATTCGGGTCATTATACTGGAAATAGTCTTTTAAATATTTTGTAGTACAATTGATAATATTCATTATGATTGACCGTGTAAATGAATTTTATAATTCTATGTTATTTTTGATGAAAATTATTATTGCAGATAAAAGCTTTTTCACATTTATTTTAGTCTCGAATTAAATTAATCAAGATGAAAATAATAACTTTGGCTCTTTATAACTGATCTTTAAATGTAAAACACTGACTTGAAATTATATAGTTATTGGCATTTTTTTAATTCATTGAACTTTTTTAAGACTTTGCTGAAACTCTACTGGTAAAAAGAAAACAAATATAATATATATTATAGTTCTTGATGAAAATAATGTATGCGCGTTACATCGCATCCCATCAAGAATTTCTAATGTAATTCTTGGTGTAAAGCTAAGACGTGATAATAACTATAAACAATAGAATAACAAAATAATGAAAACATTTACATTTACATACAGAAAATTTACAAAAATACTTGCTTTATAACCTAATAAATATTATTTGACCGTAATAAAATAAAACAAGGTAGTCTTCGGCATGAAAGTAAAAATAAATATTTTCGATTATTTTTGCAATATCTAACAGCCGGATCAGCGCGCGATTTTGATCCACCTAAAGATGCTAAATTTCAGCAAGCACTGTCAAATTCAATAGGAGTAACAGAAAAACGGTTCTTAATATAGAAAGGTAAATAAGTTATTTAAACTATAAAGTATAATCACTTTATTACAAATCAAAATAGCCCAATAGTTTTATTAACATGAGAAATAATTGTACGATTGCTTACAATACTTAACATTATTTTACTAAAATCTCAGAAAGTTTTTTTTTAAATAGAATAAGGGTGACAAACGAGCACACAGTCCACCTGATGGTAAGTGGTTGCTACGGCCCATACATATCTATATCTATTCTCGATTACGTATCAAAATGTAGATGCGTTGTCACCCGTGATGACTAAGATGTAATGCCTCGTTTCCGGTAAAAAGGTTCTCCGGTTCTCTACACTCACCATACGAAACACAGCAGGGTTAAACTGCTATTTTACATATTATTCCGTGAGAGCGTGGCCCTTCCCTTTTTTTTTTTTTTTTTTTTTTTTTTTTTTTTTTTTTTTTTTTTTTTTTTTTACATGGGGAAATGCCTACGCATACCCGCCTCGCGGGGGCAAGGACGGGTTATGTCGGACTCGCACCGACTAAAACCCCATGGTGTTCCACCCTCGTCGCATATTGGCAGGGCCACGGGAACGCTTTCGCACACTTCCGCGGCCCCACCTGCGCCGGCCACCCCATGGCGGCCCCTCTTCGGGAGAGGACCACTCCTCCCCCATCTCCTTCTCCGATAAGGCGCACCAGAACACATGGCGCGCCCTCCTCCTCGGCCTCCAATTTCATATGCGCAACAGACGCCCCCGTGTCCGATGCGCGAAGGCCATGGGGCCAGGAAAAACTAGCACTAAGAAGCACCAGCCTTCCCGACCCCAGCGGCGGATCTGGTCTATGGCTCCGCCGCCAACCAAGATTCGGCTGCGGAGGGTAGGGAGAGCGGCGCCTCGCAATACCGACACTCCTCTCCCCCCGCAGCCCCACCACCACCGCATCATTCAACGGTGCGGCCCCGTCTGAGTCGCGGAGGATAGGGCGAGTGGCGCATCGCCATACCAACACTCCTCTTCCTCCGCGACTCCACCTCGGCTGCAGCGGTAGAGGGTTGCGGACTCCCCTCTCACCACAGCCCCCCGACACACATCCGAAGTGGGCTTCCCAAGCCCACTCGGAGTGGCCACCTCGGGCCGGCCCTACACCTCGGGCCAGCCAAGGGGTTCCTCTTCGTTCACCGTGGTTGACCAAGCCACGGCTACTAAGCCCCCCCGCCACGACAAGGCGGGAACCCGTTCGGGGGGGGCTACAACTATACCTAATAAATATAGCTGTAGCATGGTTCTATCACGTAAGAAAAAATTGACGTTGAAAATTTAAGTATTTTTAGAAGCAACTTTGCAATTATTTTCTATTGAGTTAATTTTTGTGGAATCGTGTTTTGCAAACCGCCACCTGAAATACGTACAATTTTTTTTTCGATAATGACGTGGAATTATAAAACGATCCCCATGCATTTCAATGTGGCTCAATTAAGCCTCTTAATATGAACATACCCCGGGATTCAGAGATTTTAAAAGTTTTCATGCGTAGATAATGGAAAATATAATATTATATTATTACTGTCCCGTGTGAGGCCACCTTTATACTTATATACATATTCTCATCATATTTTGATGGTTGGTTAGAAAAGTTATATCTAAATGCAAACTTTCACAGGGTAAATTTTTTTTTGCTATTTTTACCCAGCAAGTAGTAAAGCAACTACAATCCCATCGGTAAGTGGCTATGTAGTCTAAGATGGTGAATTGCACTGACTTAACAAAAACCTATTCACTTTTACATATAGTACTAGGTAAATATTATTTGCGACCTGTTTGTGTGTGTGTGTGTGTGTGTGTGTGTGTGTGTGTGTGTGTGTGTGTGTGTGTGTGTGTGTGTGTGTGTGTGTGTGTGTGTGTGTGTGTGTGTGTATGTGTGAAGAAAAGCGTATGAGAATACGTGAAGAGGTATAAAGGTTGAGTACTAATTCGCTTACCTGTACGAGGTTGCCACTGGAGGACCTTTCTTCCTATTTTTTATCTGTTTTCCAAGTTATATAGGTAGCCCATTGCCATTTCACTGTAATATTCCGTTGGGCTATGTCAGTTACTCTGGTTCTAATGCAAATATCTTCATTTCTAACTTTATCGCGTAGAGAAACTCCTCTCCAATTTAAAATTTTTACATTTTTTAGATGATAATTTGTCTAACATAAAAAAAACCATAAACCCAAGAATGTCTTTATATAGTTATTTATACTTAGGTAAGCACCATTCTTTTATTTATTGAAATTTGATTTAATTTGATAACAGTGTACCTAAATGTGAGTATCTGTACCTATATTTCCCTCCCCAATAATATTCTATTAAAGTCATACTCATAAAAACAGCATTTTATTGTAATATATAATTATAAAATTCAGTATCAACTAATTATCAACTAATTAAATATGCAACAATAAAATTACATAGGTATTAAAAACTATCGAAATCTAAGTAACGAGAGCATGTTCGTCGTTCCACATCTAAATTATATAGAAATGCATTTTTAAATTTCACTAATCAATGTCGCCACGAAAATTTCTTCTTCTTTGGGCACTTTAAAAATTCATTTATTTAGAAAATAATATTTACAGTTACCAGTGTACAGATATTAACTAAATTAAGTATTTCTAGTCATAAAAATATTTATAATTGAGTATAAACTTTTAAAAAACTAATATATATTTGAACGAAGTCGCTCCAACACCGACGTGCGGTCCACCCTCGATGATATCCGAAAACGGACTGTGACAGAGCTTACATGGCGACGGAGCATGCGCGCTCGCGTAAATATATTCAATTTCAGGGAAAAATTATATATTCTCTTATAAGACGGGCAATAAAAATAAAACTCTCAATTAAAAATATTAATTTTTTTAAGACCTTTTTTTAGTGTAAGAACTATTTAAAAAGCTTGTGCCGTTTTGGAGAAATTTTGCAAAATATGACAAAGATAGGTACTCTTTGGGGATTTTTTTTTCTAATAAGGGGTTGACAAAAATACAATTTTGTTAAAATAAAAACATTTACCAAATCTTCTTCTGTTACCCTGTATTTTTTCTTTGTGGATTAATTTTTTGGAGATTTTTTTACTTAAATATCCTAGATTTAGGCATTTCAACCACTGTTAAGGCCCTAAGATGGAATGCCTCGTTTACAGTAAAAAGGGTCTCCGGTTCTTTACACTCACCATACGAAATACAACAGCGTTAAGCTGCTATTTTAAGCTGGTATTCTGTGAGATAATGGTCCTTTCCCGGTCGAGCCGACCCATGCGTTCTGCAACTATACAGTAATAGAGCTACAAGACCTTTTTATAAGTGCTTACATCCGACAAAAGTTCTTGTATTTTAGAATTATAATCTGACGTATCCATGACTACCGCGGCATTTCTTTATCTGCGCAGAGAATCGCCAGCTCTGGTTTATTGCGTAGGTTATTCAACGCTATAAATTAGTTTTTGGGTAAATTCATTTTCGGCGCTGAGCTTCTACGTAAAATATACGAAATGTCTTGACGTTTCGCTTCCGAATCCTCTTTTCGCATATTATTGTTTTTAAATAAACAGTCCTCGACATTGCAGAAATTTTTTTGTATGGTAATAATCTTCACTGTGTAATAGTGAAATTCATTTCCTTCGATAACACCCTAATTGATGCATCATCCAGCGTTTGTTTTGACAGATTATGACCGCACTTAATCTATGATCCTTCTTTGATGTCAACGGTTGCGTTTCGTTCTGACCATAGACTAGACTAGAATATACTTGCGCCAGTATATTGTAAGTATATGGTTCTTATGTTGATACAGTGTTACGGCCTACGGTTGCTCCCTTAAAGGATCCAATCCTCTGGGGCCCATGAGCAGAAGACTTCCCGAGCAAACATAGGTCGGGCCTCAATGTGGCCACGTGGAAATTCCTAATTACAATAAACCAGATGGGAGGACGTTAGAAGGACATAGTACTTACCATTATCCGAAGCTAACTTCGCACCAAGGCTTGGGCAGGCCGTGAGTGTGTGTAATAGTGGATGGAGAGTAGTGTACAGTGAGGGGGGAATGTGTGGGGCCTTGTCAAGCATGGGCGACCAGCTGCTGCCGAGTTCCAGGCTGCTCCAAAATGCTGCCACACTGCTTCAGACTGCTTCGGCGCCGGACCACAGTCACTTTCTTCTTTCGTCACGATGACAGTCACTTAACTCTATCGTACGATTAACTAGCTTACAGAAGCCACTAACTATCGCGGGGTATAAGGTTACCGCACAAAACACGCCCGGAGTTTCTGGATCAAAGGTCACTACCGTTTCACGTTGCAACAGTTAGTTCTAGAATACAGAGGCCGCACTAGCTAATATTGTCGAATGCACTTATACAGATTCTGAGTCGGACCCAATAAGTCCCGGGGAAGCTCTCCAGTAGGGATACGCGCCACAAAATTCCTAGACCTTATTTTTACTGTCCGCGCTTAATTATTCCGAGTTCCCGCGCTTAATTATTCCGAGTTCCCGCGCTTAATTGGCAGCGTGTCAATCGTGAGCACTGCCTAAGGACGACTGACTGCCCTTGGGCGTTTTTCGCACGACCGAAAGTCAAACCGGTATGAATGCACCGCGCCGAGCGCCCTCTCGCGTCAATCCTTGAAAGTGTTTTGCGCGAACAAACCCCCGTCCCGGACATAAGGATTTAGGTCCGCGAGCAAACCGGTCAGCGGGACAAGGTCGCGAAAGCAAGTTGCAAGACCGAATCTACAACCAAACTAGGCCACCCTAGGCACCCCATCAGATCTTGCAACCCTAACCAGCGCCTCAAAAAATAGCCCTAATGTGGCAAGCCGGAGGGTCAGCCTCCACTGGATTCCCCTCCTGGGCATCGCAGCACTTTAACAAGTCATGTACTGGACAGAAGTCCGACGACCTCTTTCAAACACCTATCTGTGCCCCTATGATTAGTTCCGCAATCCGGACCGCAACGCGACCGGATCAGCTCTGCAAACAGCGACGCGACACGAAGCGGCCCCTAGCGGCCTCCTAAGCTTCAGTGTAGAGAGCACCGACAAATTCCACATGAACGTCGTCTGTGAAGAGCCGAACGAAACGCACAGAAAGTCCCTAGTATGAATTTTCAACAAGTAGGCCTAGCCAGGCCACCCACCATATTATCATTTACTAAAATAGTGCGGCGGCTGATTTCAATCTGATAATCTCCAAAACTAGCTAGCCTGTTAGGCAAGTAGCCCTATGCTCATATTTCAACTAATTTTTCAAAAGCATCAATGTTCAACTACAGAATTAATTCAACCAAATTAATCACCGATGCGCATAGGTCAACTTGCAAATTAAACAAAACAATAACGTAAGGGACAGCCCTACTTCTTCGCAAAGCAAAATGATTAAACACTATCTATGTATATGTTACATAATTTTTCAAATAGCGCGCCATTCAATTTCCTTTCAGAAAACAGACGCAACAATCAAATACAGTGATTAAATATATGTACAAAACACCGCTACAAATAGGAAAATTTCGGAAAGCCCAAAGCAATTTTTAATTTTAATTCAAATATTTTTTTGACTATGTGCTCGACCAAACCAAATCTAATACCCCTTGACAGCGTGATTCAACGCTCCAGAGGGGCCCTAATCTTCCCACCACCAAGGGGAGGCCACATGGCGTGAACCCGAGATCGCTAACAGTCGCCACTCGGGTTGTACGCCTTCACTGAGGCCGTCGGCAACAGAACATTTTGACAAGTGGACTGTTGACGGCTTAAGGCTCAGTGTAGGTGGCCGTGGTGGGAGCTAAGGCGGCAGCTAGCCAGGGCCGCCTCCATCAAATGGAGAACAGTGGTACACCAGTCGCGGCCACTCAGCTAACGGGAGTGAGAAGGGTCCAGCGGACCGATGAGTGGCCGTGAAGTTCCTCTCCACACGCTTAGGGGGGGTGATGACACCCCCGCCCCTTGGGGAATTACCCCCCGACTGGTCGGGGGAGGGACCCTTTTCAAACTTAGGGGCCTGATGGCTGGCCGGCGGGTGCCGAGAGTCGCCCGGCAGAGGGCGTGTCTGAGCGCCCCCGCCCGTGGAGGTCGAGGGCCTGGCAGAGCCCCGAGAGGAGACGCCGTTCGCACTCAGGCACAAAACGGCATGATGATTGCCCTGGCAATGCAGACAGGGCCGCCGATGCGGACAGTCTCGCTGGAGGTGTCCTCCCAAACATGAGCAGCACCAGCGGCGCTCCTTGGCGATAGTTCGCCTCTATGGAACCGGCATACCTAATAATTTCGGGCACGACGTTACCCGATGATCAGATGCTCGACAATAGGAGCAGGGGGGGGGGGGTTGGCGACGACTTGCCTGGAGGATTCAGCCTCTCACTGGGCACGGCTCGTAAGTCGTCAACGGTGCCCGCCGCGCTCTCTATCTGCCGGCACTGCTCCTCCAAAAACCGCAGCAGGTCATAGAAGGGCGGAATATAGGAGGCCTCGTCCCCGCCGTACCTCTCCTCAAAATGGATTCGAAGGTCGAGAGGTAGACGGGACAGCACGATGCGGAGCAACAAAAAAGCCCATTCGCCCACTGGTAAACCCAGCCGCCTTAACGTATTACAGGCCACCAAGACTGGATCCAACAGGTCCGGACGCAGTCTGGCCCGGTCACTAAGCAGCGGGAGGCTTAGAAGCTGCTTAACATGTTCGTCCGCAATTCGCCGGACGTTGGCGTATCTTCTGGCTAGGAGGTCCCGAGCAGTCTGGTAGGCGTCGTCCGACAATCTCAAGTGGCCGACGACGCCCAGGGCCTCCCCCTCCAGTGAGGCCAGGAGGTACACCATCTTTTGGTTTGGGGTCAAGTGACTCCGGGCGTCCACTAGGCTGTCGAAAAGACCAACGAAGGTCAGCCATTCGGAAAGGACCCCGGAGAACTTTGCAGGTCCAGAGTTGGGAGTCGTCCCAACAGCTCCGGCTGAAGCTGCTTCAGAGAGGACTCGGACAGGTCACTCATCCGAGCTTCACGCGCCTCCTCGGCATACCTGCCTTCAGCCTCGATCAACTCGTCCGTGAGCCACAAAAACTGCTCATAGTCCGCGAAGCAGGAGTCCAGGACTCCCTTCTCCACATCCGAATCCTCGAGCTCAGCGTAAGCCTCCTCCACTGCGGCCCTTCGAGCATCCACCTGCTCGAACTGCTTCATCAAGTTATGGACCCTATCCGGTCGACCTATCAAAGCATGGGCGCTTGTAGCCCAGCGTAGCTCAGTCCGCAAACAACGGATCAGTAGCTTGGGCGATGTCATCACTATTAAATGCAAATTACGACGCGGCTTGAGCACGGATTACAAAGATAACAAACAAAAAATATAACAAAAATTAACAGTTAATAAATGCAGTTCCTATCAAATCGCGTTGAATAGAAATTACACTAATACGAATTACTACGTATCAACCAAATACAAGTTAGCACAAAAGAAAAGACACATATCAAATTAACAAATAACAAATACTAGTGCGATCAAATCAAGTTAAATTCAAATTGCGCAAATACAATTACTACTCTTTAGTTCAAATACAAATTACAGTATAAACGAAGATACACATCACAGTCGATCAACAAAAAATGCCTAGCTCGGAAATCGACCCTTCGATAAGTAATCCACTACAACTATCCGACAACGATAATTAACCGATTACGTAAAAATAACCATCTACCTACATGACGTATATCTCTAGAAATACTCCCGCTTGCGCAACCTAGGGCGCGGCTTTTCAAACTACCTACTAACCAAAAAAAAGGCAAGCAACAAAAAACAAAGGGAAATAATTCTATTATTACGTACCAAAAATATTTTTACGTATTACGGACGGACGTGATTGTAGATTGTTGATTGTAGGACCAGATTTGTTTAATTTTTATCAAACACTATGGTCGGGATAGACCGGGGAATCGAACCCGGAACCACGCTCTGCTACCAGTTTGTTACGGCCTACGGGTGCTCCCTTAAAGAATCCAATCCTCTGAGGCCCATGAGCAGAAGACTTCCCGAGCAAACGTAGGTCGGGCCTCAATGTGGCCACGTGGAAATTCCTAATTACAATAAACCAGATGGGAGGACGTTAGAAGGACATAGAACTTACCATTATCCGAAGCTATTTTCGCACCAAGGCTTGGGCAGGCCGTGAGTGTGTGTAATAGTGGATGGAGAGTAGTGTGCAGTGAGGGGGGAATGTGTGGGGCCTTGTCAAGCATAGGCGACCAGCTGCTGCCGAGTTCCAGGCTGCTCCAAAGTGCTGCCACACTGCTTCAGACTGCTTCGGCGCCGGACCACAGTCACTTTCTTCTTTCGTTACGATGACAGTCACTTAACTCTATCGTACGATTAACTAGCTTACAGAAGCCACTAACTATCGCGGGGTATAAGGTTACCGCACAAAACACGCCCGGAGTTTCTGGATCAAAGGTCACTACCGTTTCACGTTGCAACAGTTAGTTCTAGAATACAGAGGCCGCACTAGCTAATATTGTCGAATGCACTTATACAGATTCTGAGTCGGACCCAATAAGTCCCGGGGAAGCTCTCCAGTAGGGATACACGCCACAAAATTCCTAGACCGTATTTTTACTGTCCGCGCTTAATTATTCCGAGTTCCCGCGCTTAATTATTCCGAGTTTCCGCGCTTAATTGGCAGCGTGTCAATCGTGAGCACTGCCTAAGGACGACTGACTGCCCTTGGGCGTTTTTCGCACGACCGAAAGTCAAACCGGTATGAATGCACCGCGCCGAGCGCCCTCTCGCGTCAATCCTTGAAAGTGTTTTGCGCGAACATACAGATTTATTAAGATCCCTCAAGGGGGCTCGAATGATATTAGGTTTAAGTCTTTGTGCTTTGTAGAGTTGCGAAAACTAACGTGTACTCTATCATTTAATCGTACAAAATGCCTTGCCTTTACTTGAAACTTTACTTTACTTGAATTAATAATGTTTTATGTTCCGTTTATAATTCATTGAGTTTCTTATATTTTTAAATTGTATTAAAAATATAAGCAACTTAATCAATTATAAGATATCAGTTATAAATAATATTTTCGCTGAAATCCTTTCAGGATATGATTTAACGATGTTGTTAAGAAAATCATGGGCTACAAAGAGATCTCCTTGTCTAAGAAAGCCTGATATTTTTCATCTCTGCAGAACTTATAAATTAAAAACACCAATCACCTTATTATCAAAGTAATGTGACATATTCCGGGAAAATTAATTAATTGTTATTTTATGTGTGCTGTTCACTGAAATTAGACGACAAAATTTCTCTAACCTTTTTCTATCATGAGACGCAAAGCGGTCTTTCGACCTATCGTAGTGCCTTTTGAATGGTATTGTTTCAACGCTTAAAATGCATAGATATAGATAGAATAAAGAATTGAATTAATAATGTAGTACATAAACAATAAATTGTATAAATTATTTTCAGCTTCAAGGCACTCCTCTTGTCGCCTCAGCCAGTATCGGAATCCTCGGCGTCAACATATTCAGTGACGTACAGTTTCGTTGCCACTTGGAAGAGAAGGCCAACTTGGCCTCTAAAAAGCTTGGCGTGCTTAGCAAAGCGGGACAGTATTTCATGCCAGCACACCGCCTGCAACTTTACAAGGCGCAGGTTCGGCCTCACATGGAATACCGTTACCATCTCTGGGCAGGGGTTGTGCCCAGTGCCAGCTCCTTCCACTTGACCACATGCAGCACCGAACGGCTCGAAAAGTCAACGACCGAGTCCTTTCCGATCGGCTTGATTCACTGGTACTGCGAAGAGATGTTGCATCCCTTTGCATTTTCTTAACCACGGGAGTGCTCTGAGAAATTGTTTGGATTAATCCCAGCCGCCAATTTTCACGAATGCAGATCGCGGTTCCCGATACCATTCTCATCAACTGGATGTTTGGGTATCTACCACTGTATGTTTCACTCGGAGTTTTCTTCCGCGTACGAACTCTATGTGGAATAGCTTACCCCCAGCGATTTTCCTGGACCGATACGGCTTAGGGACCTTCGCGAAAAGAGCTTACTCCTTTCTAAAAGGCCGGCAATGCACCTGTGATTCTCTGTAGTGTTACAACTATTCATGGGCGGCGGTAGTCATTTACCATCAGGTGAGCCATATGCTCGTTTGCCCCCCTCTCCTTTAAAAAAGATTACTTAATTCTACATTAATTCGGGCATTCAAATGAAAATTAAGGTGTTGTGGGACATCCGACAAAGGCGAAGCTTCTAATGCTTTGTATATATGCAAGAAATCCTCAATCATAACAGTGCTATGTAAAAACTCTGATACTGAATAAATTATTTCATTTGATTTCAGAGCAGTACGTAAACGATAGACCAGTAATATTAGGTAAAGCACGACCCTAGGGGCCAAATGCTCGGCCACCTAACACGAACAACCACGAATCGCGCATTGGTAAAGACGTGACGTATACAAATAATAATAGTAGCGACACGGCGATGCTGGCCAACGCGATTGTTCAAGCGCTAAATTCGAGCAAATCGGACTCCACGGCACGAAATTACATTCACGAGCTACCTCATTTCGACGTGGCGATTTCAGAGTGGATGGCTTTCAAATCCATCTTCAACGAAACGGTAAGCATTATTTACTGACGTACAAAATGAAGCCAGGTTACGAAAAGTATTAAGAGACGCGGCTCGCGAAACGGTTAGAGCGTTATTAATCACAGTATCAGACCCATCTAAAATCATGGATACATTAGAAAGACGTTACGGAAAAGCGGAATTATTAATCAATAAAATCACTCAATCAGCCGCAATATCTCTACTCGCCTGAGATAGTAAGCCGATTTGTAGAAAAGTTAATTACTATTTAAAAAAATAAATGGTACGAATTTAAAACGAGACGTACCAAAGCACCGAAGCTAGAATTGCTATCTAGATTTTTAAACGATATGGCAGATCAGTGCGAAACAGTACGAGACGACCGCAAGGTTAGTAGAATAAAGACACGCGTGGTGAATACTGTCCGTGATCGAAACCGACGTCATACATATACAGCACTATGACGAAAACAGCGATAGCTCGTGTGACCGGTCGGAAACCGTTAACAACTCGCCGCGTAAAACGATAACATCCATAAATAAATCGTCTAAAAAAGGCAGACATCGAAACCACGCCCATCATTGCCGATAGTCGAGTTGAATCAAATGAAGTATGCACGATGTGTTTTGGTAATCACAACGTCATAGAATGTGCGAACTTTGCTAAATTAACCGTGAGCGAAAGATGGGACGCGGCTTAGTGCAACAGGTTGTGTTTTCGATGTCTGGGAAAGTCACATGGGTGACCGGTCAAGTGCAATTACGTACCATGCGGGATAAACGGGTGCGAAGCGTCACACCACAAAATGTTACACGGTAGCGATAATAAACGGCCAATCAACCAAGGCAACGTAAGCTCGATAAATCACGTACATGCGTCTAACACCTACCTAAAAACAGTGCCGGTCGGAATAAGCGGTCCAATAGGAACAGCTACTACATACGCCTTGTTAGACGAAGGCTTGACTTAACAAAGGGGCGTGGCAGATTCGATTATTTCTAGGGGACGCTGCCGGCTCTTCACGTTAGAAGGGGTAGGGGGAAACCAAATAAACGACATAGAATCATGTCACGTAAAATTATCTATTCGTGGTTTATATAACAGAAACTTAGAAACTATAAGCGCAAGCACAATAGAAAATTTGAACCGATCCCCTCAAAAGGTAAGGAGAGATTTAGTGCAACAGTGCAGCCACCTAACTCAAATAGAAGAGGAATTATGTTACGAACAGGGCAAACCAACCATATTGATAGGCCAAGACAACTGGCACTTAATAACGTCCAGACAATTGGGCGTCGGTAGTAAAAGTCAGCCCGTAGCATCTTTAACTAAGTTAGGGTGGGTGTTACACGGACGAAACGAGCGCCCTTGTAATACTGTCGCGATAGTTAATCACATTCGACCCACACAAGCCAACGACCCCGCATTAGAGCTTATTAGAATCTTTTTTAGCATAGAATCTGTAGGAATAGAGCCACGCCGACCGAAATCCGACCCGGATCAGTGCGCCCTAGCTATCCCAGATAGGACTTGTACAAAAAATTGACAATAGCAATAGGTACGAAGCGGGCTTACTCTGGCGGACGGACACTGAGGAGATGTTAAATAATAAAAAACAAGCCCTCAGTTGTCTATATAGCTTAGAAAATAAACTAGATAAAAATAAAAATCTTAAAACCGAACATAGTAAGCGGGTAAACCGCCCTTTACTGCAACCGCGGTAGACTACTTCGGCCTATGCAGGTCACGGTCGGGCGAAGGCTAGAAAAATGTGGGGTGCCTATACCATGCCTCACCACACGCGCTGTGCACTTAGAATTGGCCACATCCCTCACGGCCTCCTCCATGATCATGAGCCTGCGAAGAATGATCGTTCGCCGGGGCACGCCAACCACGAGCGACAACGCGACCAACTTCGTGGGTGCTGAAAGAGAGATTGCCGAAGCTATGCAAAATAATGACCACAGCCTTAGCACCTTTGCATCTGAAAAACTGATCACCTGGAAAAGGACCACCTGGGGCCCCAAACATGGGCGGTGCCTAGGAACGATTGATCAGATCAGTGAAAACAACATTAAAATTCATACTAATGGAGAGGTTCCCCCCTGATGAAGCGCCGCACACGTTACTGCTGGAAGCCGAACATGTCATTAATTCGAGGTTATTGACTCCGGTGAACCCCAACTTAGATGAAGAAGCACTGACACCCAATCACTTCCTCATTGGACGCTCTAGCGGAATATCACCGTTTGGCTCATTTAAAGATAGGCACTTAAACTCACGCTCCTAGAGAACCACTCAAGCGCTAGCAGACAATTTTTGAGCACGCTGGTCAGCGGAATACAAACCTCTTTTAATGCCCCGGCCCAGATCCAACTCTCAACATAAAAATCTAAAAGTTGGGGACATCGTTATTTTTTGTGATGACACAATGCCCAGAGGAGTGTGGCCTAGAGGCGAAGTGACGGAAGTCCACCCAGGCCCAGATCCAGGCCCAGGCGTCCGAACAACTGAAGTAAGAACAGCAACGGGTTTGATTTGCCGCCCGGCCTCTCGCCTCATCGCAATTACAACAACGGACTAAAACGTTTTTTAGTGCTTGCGCATGAAGGGGAGATTGTAATTAACAGCCTAGATTTAAGACATTATCAATGTGAATAATAGCCTTTTAATACAATCTATGTAGTTATTTTATCTATTAGTTTTAGTCATGTAAGTTTACAATAATTGTCTAATACGTAAGCTTATTAATGTTTTATTGCCTTTATTTGAAGTATTGTTATATGTTTTTATAGTATTTGTTATATACTTATTAATTATTGTCTGTATGCCTATAAAGAATTATTCTATGTCGATAAATTCTGTGACAAATGTATGATTGTAAAATAAATAATAAATTACACTCAACACACACCCCGCACCCCTCCGCTCCTAACCGCTCATACAAGCTACACTCCACAAAGTAGCTCTTGTTTCTTATACAAAGAATAGTTTCATTTAATTTCTCATAACACCTATGGTCAAGAAGAACTCTACGTCTGAACGATAGGGAGCCCTGCAGGAAAGCTTCCACTTCGTTTAATAGTATTTAGCAGTAGGATTGCCCTGCGTCCCGCTTCCCAGTACGAGGCTGCCATTCGATAAACTTTCTTACCCATTGATCGTCAGTTCTTTGAGCTATTTATTCAGCATACGAAGTGCAATAACCCATTGCTACTTCAGCCGGATTAAATAAATTGAAAATTAACATAATATTGTCATATGTGTTATCTCTGCAGACAATTATATATATATATATATATATATATATATATATATATATATATATATATATATTCAATAACATTAAAAAAGACACGGGATTAATTGAACTTTTAAAGCCTCAAGTACCACTGTGAAGATTTTATGTTAGTGACTTGAATATAAAAAACTTTTTTATTAACGGTCTTGTACGTGCACTGAATAAATATACCCAGTTGGGTTTTTGACGACTTCTTTGCACTTCTTAAAGTTTCCATTTCATTTAAAAGATCTCCTGTTGAATAATGAAAAATATATTTTTTTAATGCGAAATCACAAAAAAACTGCTTTTTTTAGCCTTTTAATATTTTTTATATTCGTCACGTTGGGCAGGAAGGCTGGTTAGTTTGCACAGTGCTCTCTATCACAGCTCTAGTTTAAGGGAGCTTAATAGGTTTTGGGTCCCGGGTCGTCTCGTGTCTCGAAGTCCCGGGATTTTCGGGTCGAGACTCGAGACGAGACAAGATTGTCGAAATTGTTATGTAATCATTTTTGTTTTCAAATAATTAAAGGAGCCTAGTGCCATGTGTTAGTTTAATGAACAATTACTTGGTCTATCATGTAACCACTGAGTACGCAACACAATAAATTAAACAAATATATGATTATGACGAATTAGCAATGAGACTATGAACAATGATTAGATACTAGAATTAATAGATAATAGTAAAGTTATTTAAAACTTGTATGATTATTAACTAAGTTCGTTTCATAACTATAAGATTAACTTTTTAGAAGTGCATCGGTGTGTGACTAAAAGAAATAAACAAAGCAATTATTTAGACTGAAATTAACGTTAAAGTTATTTAATTTTCTGTTTAATTAATGATTTCTTATTTTTACGCGAACACTACACATTTAATAAAAATATTTTTTACGGATTTTATCGCGTTTAATTTACTATTTTAATTCCCGACGTTTCGCCTGTACTACCATGTGTCAGAGAACTCACAGACAAGGTTGGCTACATTTTGAAACGAGCTTCTATTAAAACATACTTCAAGCCGCTGAAGAAGATTAGTTAATTTTTACCATCCGTCAAGTGTAATATCCCTCTACAAAATGCAGGAGTTTACAAGCTTGATTGCGAATGTGGTCTCTCTTACATAGGACAAACAAAAAGATCCATTAAAACCCGCGTTAAAGAACATATAGCTGACGTGAAGCACCGACGCTCTGTGAAGTCTGCAGTCTGTGAACATGTTCAAGATCGTCCCCGCAATTACATCAGATTTGATAGACCACAAATCCTCGCAAAATGAACACCAAGGATGATACGCAAGGCTATAAAAGAAATTAAAAAAAAACATCCTAATTTCAATAGAAAAGATGGATGGGTACTGCCATCTGCTTGGGATCCTATAAGTAACAAAATTAAATCCAAACCCAAACATACCACTGCAAGACTTCAATATACTGTACGTTCATTCTGCGTAAATCGAACCAAAAATTAATATTAAAAAACTGAAGGTAGGCGAGCTAACTGTGACATCAAGACGTCAAACATCTCAGGTACCCCCGTGACCATGGGTTGCTGAAAAGCACCCGAAACGTCGGGAATTAAAATAGTAAATAAAACGCGACAAAACCCGTAAAAAATAGTTTTATTCAATAGAAATTGATTAATATAATAATAAATAGAAATAGAAATTGTTTAATTGTTTAATAAATGTTGCTTTTTACAAAACATTGCCTCTTTTTGATACGTTTCACTAGAAATTAACTCAATCAAAATTCGTCAAAAAGGCTTACCCATCTTAAAAAAGAAAGTTTTTTCTTAAAAGTCTCGAAGTCTCGGGAATTCCCGGGACATTGATTATAGGATGTCCCGTGTCACGGGACTTTGAAATTGTCGGGAATTCCCAAACTATAGAGCTTAATAATGATTTATAATGATAACAGCTATAATATATAATTAAAGCTATATACTATGTAGTTATACACTGTAATAAAGTATTGAAGATAAAATCGTCATACACATTTATTTCTTTAAAATATGTTCATTGTAATTAAAATTGTCGATAAATGTCTATAGCTTAAAACCATAATAACTACAATCAAATTTCCATATAGAAATTTAGTCAAATTGTAAATATTTCTGCCACAATATACCTAAAGCAAATTTCAACGAGACCAAATTCCTAACATTTACTTTAGAGCCAAACGTTACACTAGTTACACTAGCTTAGTTGTGGTGTAGAATATTTTGAATGAGATATTACCCAATTTTTTTTTAATATACTTTTTAAGTAGATATTTAAAAATTTATGCGGATGGAACATTTTATTATGTTAATAGAAACTTTTTGTGTTTTTATGGGTTATATACTAAACAGAATTTGCTCCGTCATACGTAGTTCGTTATTTTATGATTAAATATCGAACCCTATCGAATCGTTATTTTATGATTAAAGCTTCGCCGTAATTTAATTATTAAATTTAAAGTCAATTTGTACTAAAACATGTACATATTTAAAGGATGCTACTAACTTTAACAGTAAAGTACAGCCTATGTACGTTTTACAGCTGGGAACACCTCATTGTTAAGAGGGTTTTATTAGCTTTGCTCTACTAGGCCAAAGTACCTATCCGCCGCTCGGCCTCATGCATATTGGCAGACTTTACAGACGTCTTCAGAATATTCAACTATTTTAGTTCTACTTCAGCTACTGTAGTCTTTTACTGCGACTTTTTTTATTTCAAACTTGTATCTTCAACTTTTAGAACCATAATAGGAATTGGACGCTCGCCTATTCGTTGGCACCAGAGATCACGTGATCAATGAAATTATCTCCAATCTATAACCCGTTCATTACTTATAAAAACATCTTGGGGAAACCTGCGTATCAGACATACAAAATGGTGTATTTTGGAGACATTTTAAAATTCTCAAAGTGCACTGCTCCAATGCGGGTTGGGTAGCATTGTATTTGCGAGCTTGCGTGATTAACACCTCATTAAAATAAATAAATAAAAAATCCGGGCTCTGACGGCTAACTCGTATCGTTCTGTTATACGGAGACGGGCTGATTGGTTTTTAAAAACAATTATTTAAAACACCGATATTTAATTAAACTATAACTGGATTACATATTACAAACTGGTTAGGATTTAACTTAGGTCCGTAGACAACAGAGCAGGTTCGAAGATGGAAGCAGTTACGGTGACTACTACTAACTTGGCCGAACTGCTCCACTGCGATACTCACTGAACCTAAAGGCTAAGTCAACTAAGGCTAACAAGTACAGGGTATAACATCTCCCCCCTTAAGAAGAGATTTTAGGGATGATATCGTAAAATCTCTCGATACTAGTTAACTAATAATATCTTTAAACTTGGGTTCTAAGCGGTGCAACATTATCAAATTCAGAATCACTATTTTGTTCAATCTCAGGTGGTATAAATTTTAAATGCGGTTGAGGTGAAGTTTTTATGAATTTCACTTTAGGAGTGTTACTAGTATTATTCTTTGTAAGGCGAATGTTACGAGATCGGCGGGAAAGCTTAAAACCCAAATATACAAAATACAACAGGAATAATATAGAAATAATAATAATAATGATAGAATAATATGTCCCATATTTAATAATGTGAGGTTTATTTCCTATTGTATTTAGGTTACTTAATAAATAATTAATAATTATTTTATTGTTTGAATTTAATTCATCTAAATAACATTTTGTAACTTAATAGGAGACACATTTTCTACAACATGGTTGAACTTATTAATATTACAACAAGTGTCATTGATGAGGTTATAATCGGGCATATAATTTATGGGTGATGTAATATTTAGAACATTATATATAGGTAACAATGTAGTGCTTTTACAAAATCCAGTACAACCATCAGGAATTATAATAATGCCTGTGCCCAGAATATTTGTTTCAAATACTTGAGACTTAATACAATCTATAGAAATTTTATTTGGGTCGGAGTGAATATAAATCCATTTATTATTCATTAATGGTTTCCAGATATCTAATTTTCCAAAGATAAATTTGGTTTCGCACTGTAACGGGATTTCAATGATCACTTTAGATATAAGCTCACTTCCACAGGATGGTTTAGCGTCCACCGAATATACGTTATTTACGTCACAGATGAATGTTCCTGGTTGCACAATTTTACACTTCCCTAAGTCGTCAATATTGCAGTAATGTGTTTTATCTTTGGTCATTGCAATATATTTATTATTAGGTACAATTAAACTAAATGAATTTGGTTCCTTTGCGTTATATGGTGTAGGTAGAACTATGTTATGAAATAACATATAACTTTCTACATTTACCAATGGCACTTGCAACAAAAATATGATTTTATTATTTATATAATACGAGTAGCAAGTAATCTTATAAAGTCTTAAAATTAAAGTCTTAAAATTACCTATAGTTATTGGCAAGTTCTCGGTATAACTGTTGTGGCGTTATAACGGCTGGATGTAAAATATCCTTACTGCTAAACAAAATAGCATTTATTATATCTTCTAATTGGAAAGATAATGTAAGAATTGAAGTTTCTAAACTGTCAAAAATTTCATTAATGTTAGCAGATATTTGTAGACCATTAGTTATTTCAGAAATGTTTTTAATTCTAATAGAGAGATTGTCGATAGCTACAGTTAATTTTGCTTCGTTGTTTTTTATTTTATTTAATGTATCGTTATAATAAGTTATTACAGAGGTAGTAACCAAAATGTTTTCTTTCATTAAAGTTGTTTTTTATCGTTTTGTACAGATTCTATTGCTTCTTCATACTTTAGAGCGTCATCTTCATCTAGAGTACCAAAAATATGTTTTAACATTGTACCTATACCTCCATATCAAGCGCTACGCTTGGCTCTGTTATCTAATAAGTGTGAGATGGATTTAAAGTCCTTGTTCAAGTCCTGGTTACGTACTGCTAGTAGTTGAAGCATATTGTGACATTCGGCAATAATCTCTAGAGTCCTAGTTTGGTCAAATAGAATTTTAATTATATCTAACGTGTTTCCTATATTTCTTATGTGGAGGCCAAAGTGTGAAATATCTATCGGAATTAACGTTTTCAAGTTGGCTTTATTAATTTTTAATGTACCTAAATAATCAAAGTGGATGCCTGCACTCGAAGTTATTTGTTGAATATAATCTTGATGCGATTGACCTCGAGTCGGAGTTCTGTAAATAATTACTATAATTAATACTAGACAGAGGTAAGTATTGACTAACCTATAAATATATATATTTTAATAACTATGTTTTTCTTTTTGAAAGGTAAGTATTGATTGGCCTATTTTTTATAACTATATTTTTTTTATTAACTATTTTTTTTTCAGATGGCGAAACTATGCTTATAGGTAAGTATTATTAACTTTCCAGACATTAGTCCTCTACTAAATTTTATTTATTTTACAGGTTACTTCCGATTTCTGATGCAGGTTTCACCTAATCGAAGTGATGCGTGACATGGCGTCGATTGATTAGTAGGGTAAGTGTATTATTACTATGTACTTTAACTATTTTATAGGGGCCGCATATATTATATTTTACACGCGCCGACTTTATATTTAACTGGTCGAGTATGGGTGTCATAGTTTGATTTTGAGGATACCTTTGACTTCCTTATAAAATCTAAGGCCTTCTCTCTGGAGTGTTTCAACCGGTTTTGCAACATGCGGACATAATCAGGGTAAGTAGCCCCTAGAGATTCGTTATAAATGGAATTAGGAATGTATGGTTTACTCCCAAACATAAACTCGTGAGGTGTGTAATGTATAGTAGAGTGAACGGATGTGTTATACTCGTAAGCAAGCATGGCGGTGTACACATAACGAGGCCAATTGGACTGTTCTTCATTAATATAAGATTTCAGGTATTAAAGGTTGAATGACTCCACTCTAGGGAGCCTTGAGTTTGAGGGTGGTATGGTGAAGACCATAAGTTTTTTATTTTAAGGAATTCACAGGCTTTCCTAAATAGGTCTGAAGTAAAATTAATCCCTTGGTCGGTGAGGATCATCTTAGGAATGCCAAAGATTGATATATAATGCAGTATATAATGCAGTATAATGCAGATGTACTGGTGATCTGCATTGGAGCACGGTTGATTTTCCTAAGCGCTTTATTTTCCTGACATGATTTACATTGCTTTACATATGACTCTATATCGCTTCGCATACCTTTCCAATAATACGATTGTTTTATCCTGTTGTACATTCTTACAGAGCCTAAATGACCGGCTATCGGAATATCATGGTTTTCAAAAAGAATTTTCTTAATTTCTGTTGGAGCTGGGTATATAATATTGTTATGGTATATATTAATTTTAATTCGAGTATCATGAAAGAGATAAATAGAATATTATATACTCGTATTTTAATGAATGAGTGAGTTCTTTAATTTCTCCGGAAGTTGTCAATTCATTTCTGATTTTTTATAACGTTTGGAAAATTTCTGGATAGGAGGCCTCATCAAAATGATGTACCTTGGTGAACAATAAGTAATAACATTTATTATTTGTTTCTATCTTTTTAAAGAAGAAGAGTTCTTTCTCGGACTCCTGTATGTCAGCGATAATTTCAGGGTCAGTTAATATTTCTTGAATGTAAGGGTTAGATTTATCTAAATCGATAGATGTTGGGACTAGGATTACCTTCGCGGGACATTTCATAAGAGTTTCGTTGTGTTCTTCTACTTCTGTGTTAAAAGTTTTATCTTTACATGACATGGATTTAAGGAAGGTAGGGTAATCATCGACAGGTACGTCTGGGGATGAACTCGTGGATGGAAATGAGACATTATCGGTTTGAATTTCAGGTGGTGTTGGCTGTTCAGGTTCTGGTTAAGGTAAGTTAATAGGTTCATTTTCGATTTCTTCCCTTAGGGTATCTGGAATATTGGAAGGTAAATCAACATAGGGTAATGGGGAAGCTTCTTCAGCTAAATCCAATGGAGGAGAGATTGCTTCGTCCGGATTGAAGGAAGGTGGAGAAATGAGTAAGTCCATAAGATCTTTGTCTAGATTTTGATCCGAGTCCGTTATAGGAGGATTGGACATTGATGGATCTATAGGTTGGACCAGGTTCACAGGAAATCGTGACAACGCGTCAGCGTTTGTGTTAGTTTTGCCCTTTTTATAATGTATATCATACTCAAATTCTTCCAATTTAAGTCGCCATCGGACAATGTGGGAACCAGAGTCTTTACAATTAAAAAGCCACTGGAAAGGCTTATGGTCCGTCATTATTGTGAATCGGTTGCCATATAGATAAGGACGAAATGTTTTGATACCGAACACTATCGCAAGGCACGCTTTTTCGCTTACGCTGTAGTTACTCTTTGCTTTATTAAGTGTGCGCGAGGCAAAAGCAATAGGTCAATCTTGTCCTACTAGACCTTGAGAGAGTATAGCAGAGATGGCATAGTTTGACGCATCGCATGTCAAGAGGAAAGGTTTTTAAAGTCCGGATATGCAAGGACTGGCGCTGTAACGAGTTTACCTTTTAACGTCTCAAAGGAAAGCTATTATTCATTCTTCCATTCAAAAGGGACATCCTTTTTAAAAGTGGCGTAAGAGATTTGGCATATTTAGAAAAATCGGGGATAGATCGTCTGTAGTAGGATACTAATCCTAGGAAGGATATAATGTCTTTGGATGATTTTGGAACTGGGAATTCAGTGACTGCCCTCACCTTTTCGGGATTGGGTTTAAAACCATGTTCATCGATTATATGGCCTAGATAAATCACTTCTTTACGAAGGAATTCGCATTTTTCAGGTTGCAACTTGAGATTATAACTTCTGAGTCTGTTAAATACAGCATTGAGGTTATCTATATGAAAAGTGAGATTAAAAGAGTAAATAACGATGTCGTATAAATATACGAAACATCGTGAACCTTGGAGTCCTGATAGGCATGCATTCATTATCTTCTGAAAGGTGGACGGAGCGTTTTTTAGGCCAAAAGGCATCCTATTGAATTGGAAATGCCTCTGAAGTACGGAAAATGCTGTTTTAGGTGCATCTTCACCTTTGATTAGCAAGTCCAAGGTCGAGAAATATTTTCTATTACCCAGCTGGTCTAGGATTTCAGAAATTTGTGGAATAGGATAGGTTTCGCCAATAGTGATATCCTTAAGTTTGCGATAATCAATTACTATTCGCCATTTACGTTGTCCCTGAGAGTCTAATTTCTTAGGCACAATCCAAATTGGAGAGCTCCAAGGTGAAGATGAGGGTTCTATTATGCCCTGGTTGAGCATCTTGTTGATATGGGTCTCGACTTCTTTTTTACGACATTCTGGAAGCCTATACGTTTTAGTATGGATGGGCGTCTCGCTGCTCGTTTTGATTTGGTGGTTAAGGGCGGATGTATAAGTTAGTTGATCATCGGGCAGATGAAAAATGTCGGAATACCGGGAACAAAGTTCAAAGAGGGCGTTGGACTCTTCTTGGTTTAGATGTTCTATTCTTAATGAGTTTATTACATCGTTTGTTCTTTTAGCCGTGTTACAGATGTTCGTGTTCACCTGAAAGGCGTCAGAGTGTAGAGGTGTAATTTTAAGATTTAAATTTGGATTTAGGTTCACCGGAAACTCTGAAGTATTAGCTATACTTAAATTAACGCGTTTATTTTCTTTGACTTTTACAATGCAATTGGATATAAGTAAATTTTCTGATATGTGTTGATCAGTAATGAGGCCTTCTTTGAGATTAGTATCGCAAACCGATCATTCAGTGACAGTTTCAGTGCGTGGTGGAATGATATAGAATGGATCAATGAAGTGTAATTTTATTTCTAATTTACCGATCTTGAGGGTATCATTGTGTAATCAATTTTACAGCCAAACGCGGTTAGGAAGTCGGAGCCTATTATACCGTCATATGGCAAGTTGACATTTTTAATGACATGGCATTTATATGACGCGGGTGTATTTTATTTAATATTAATTTCAATGAAAAATGGCCCTCGGTGGTTGTAGATTCATCGCCCCGGTCTATGATCTTAAGTTTGATAGGTTCTTTTATGAGTTTGGGATTTTTCTGAATACTAGACTATTTTAGTAAACATACGGCAGATCCTGAGTCGATAAGCAAAGACAGTGGGATATCCGTGACGGATGAATCGAGCAGGACATGTGGTAACAACCTTTGGGTAGTATCTAGATTAATCTCGTAAATTTCGATTTTGGTTTTTGGAGAGGGAACTTTCAAGTTATGGATCTTGGATGACTGAACGCTTACTTGGGGCTGGTTACCCGTATGGTCCTTGGATTGTCGGACACTTGCTTGGGGCTGGTTACCCGTGTGGTCCTTGGATAGTCGGACACTTGCTTGGGGCTGGTTACCCGTGTGGTCCTTGGATTGTAGGACACTTGCTTGGGGCTGGTTACACGTGTAGTGCTTGGATTGTCGGACGCTTGCTTGGGGCTGATTACCCGTGTGGTCCTTGGATTGTCGGACACTTGCTTGGGGCTGGTTACCCGTGTGGTTCTTGGATTGTCGGACACTTGCTTGGGGCTGGTTACCCGTGTGGTCCTTGGATTGTCGGACGCTTGCTTGGGGCTGGTTACCCGTGTGGTCCTTGGATTGTCGGACACTTGCTTGGGGCTGGTTACCCGTGTGGTTCTTGGATTGTCGGACACTTGCTTGGGGCTGGTTACCCGTGTGGTCCTTGGATTGTCGGACACTTGCTTGGGGCTGGTTACCCGTGTGGTTCTTGGATTGTCAGACACTTGTTTGGGGCCGGTTACCCGTGTGGTCCTTGGATAGTCGGACACTTGCTTGGGACTGGTTACCCGTGTGGTCCTTGGATTGTAGGACACTTGCTTGGGGCTGGTTACACGTGTGATCCTTGGATTGTCGGACACTTGCTTGGGGCTGGTTACCCGTGTGGTCCTTGGATTGTAGGACACTTGCTTGGGGCTGGTTACACGTGTAGTGCTTGGATTGTCGGACGCTTGCTTGGGGCTGATTACCCGTGTGGTCCTTGGATTGTCGGACACTTGCTTGGGGCTGGTTACCCGTGTGGTTCTTGGATTGTCGGACACTTGCTTGGGGCTGGTTACCCGTGTGGTCCTTGGATTGTCGGACGCTTGCTTGGGGCTGGTTACCCGTGTGGTCCTTGGATTGTCGGACACTTGCTTGGGGCTGGTTACCCGTGTGGTTCTTGGATTGTCGGACACTTGCTTGGGGCTGGTTACCCGTGTGGTCCTTGGATTGTCGGACACTTGCTTGGGGCTGGTTACCCGTGTGGTTCTTGGATTGTCAGACACTTGTTTGGGGCCGGTTACCCGTGTGGTCCTTGGATAGTCGGACACTTGCTTGGGACTGGTTACCCGTGTGGTCCTTGGATTGTAGGACACTTGCTTGGGGCTGGTTACACGTGTGATCCTTGGATTGTCGGACGCTTGCTTGGGGCTGGTTACCCGTGCGGTCCTTGGATTGTCGGACACTTGCTTGGGGCTGGTTACCCGTGTGGTTCTTGGATTGTCGGACACTTGCTTGGGGCTGGTTACCCGTGTGGTCCTTGGATTGTCGGACACTTGCTTGGGGCTGGTTACCCGTGTGGTTCTTGGATTGTCAGACACTTGTTTGGGGCCGGTTACCCGTGTGGTCCTTGGATTGTAGGACACTTGCTTGGGGCTGGTTACACGTGTGATCCTTGGATTGTCGGACGCTTGCTTGGGGCTGGTTACCCGTGCGGTCCTTGGATTGTCGGACACTTGCTTGGGGCTGGTTACCCGTGTGGTTCTTGGATTGTCGGACACTTGCTTGGGGCTGGTTATCCGTGTGGTCCTTGGATATGAGGAAGGAATGGTTGGTGTCGGCTTTAGGATTTAGTCTCGGGCGACACCGTGACGAGACTCTTGATCGTTTAAAGTTTGGTTATCGCTATGTGAAAGGTAGAGCTCTTCTTGGTCTTCCTCATCATTGGGCTGCTTTTATGTAAATCTTTTGTGTCAAAATATATGTAACATTAACTGCAACATGCCCACTTTAATCACACTTCAACACCGATCAGAAATATCCTGGGATATTATAGTCCTAACAGAATGTTGGCTTTCTTCAACGAGGCAAATTCCTGAACTTGAGAATTATCTTGTTATAGCAACAACTTTTCATAATTCTCAAAATGAGGGAGTTGTAATATATTACAATAAAAATATTAACGTGACTTATGAGGAACCTCAAGTAAGTGATGCAAACTGCCTCTTACTAAAATTAAATTCAGATACTTGCATTATTGGTAAATCCTCCGTCGCCAAGTAAAACTAACATATAACATAGATTTTGTTAACTCTTTGGACTTACTTCTTTTAAAACTTAGTAGCTATAAAAATATCATTATTTGTGATGATATTAATATAGATATAATCTTTAATACCCCTGATAAGCGCTCGCATGATTATCTAAACTTACTAGCAAGTCATTGCATTCTACCTGGCCATACTGTACCCACCCATGGACGAACATGTTTAGATCATATTATGATTGAAACCAATCTGGAAGCTACCTGTTTTGTTTTTGAATCATCAATTACTGACCATGAGAGCGTAGCTGTCAGTCTCAATCAAAGCACCTACTCTTCGCAATTGAATAAAAAATACAAAATTGATTTTGCGGGACTAGATAAATCTATATCTACTATAAACTTCCGGCCAATTACTGAAAGTACTGATGCTAACTTAGCAACCTCGTAATACTCTCGTATCATATTTATATAGTGCCATTACAAGCAACGCTAGGTTGGTTGAAACTCCCATTAGACAAAGAATTAATAAGTTGTGGATAACCAAAGGTCTTCTTCGCTGTATGAGTAATAGAGACAACCTCTATAAAAATATTAAAATGTCCTACGGACGATAATATTAGAATTACTTACAAACGTTACATGAATTTTTGTAATACGTTATTAAAAAAAGCGAAACGAAGCTACGAAAAACAAGAGATACAAAATTCTAAAGGCAACAATAAGAAACTGTGGGCAGTTATAAAGAAAATTAGCCGGTGTAACACACCTGATCAATCCTCTTTTCAGATATCTTCCGTCAATCCTTAAGAGAGAAAGGAGAGTGTAAATAATATCAACAGTTATTTTGTCAATGTGGGATCAAGACTGGCCAAGCAAATTATTTCTACAAACCGACAATTAGCAGAACCGGATGATCATTTTTCTCCTCTCTTAAGTAAGACCTCTTTTAACTCATTTGTTATGCCTTCTGCCGATGAAGCAGAAATCTCCCAGCTTATTGGGGGTTAAAAGACAACTGTGTTGCTGGAAGTGATCTGATCTCCGGAAAAATTATCAAGAGGTATTTAAACATACTAACACCCCCAATCTTACGAATATGCAACAATAAAACAGCCCTTATAACACCCGTTTTTAAGGGAAGCGATAGAGATTCTGTCGATAATTATCGTTCGATCTCTATTTTGCCGACCTTTTCAAAAAATTTGGAACGACTAGTCAATCAAAGATTGGTTAGCTTTTTGGAGTCAAATAATTTTATTTCACCCAACCAATTTGGTTTCCGACGCGGCAAGACTACTGATGATGCTGTTCATGAACTATTTAACTCGACAATTTTCAATTTAGATAAAAGAAGCATGTGTTTAACAATGTTCCTTGATTTGTTTTAAGCTTTTGACACAGTCTCTATTCGTCATCTGCTAAAAAAACTGGAAAGGGCCGGTATAAGGGATATTCCACTAAAATTGATGGAAGATCATTTAACCGATAGAAGGGCAGCGATATCGTGTATATCATTATACAGTAAGTGACGAGTTACCTGTCAAATTCGGTGTGCCTCAAGGTTGCATTCTCGGTTCGACACTCTTCTTGGTGTATATTAATGACCTATGTCAGCTTCAACTTTGTAATGGAAAAATAATCACCTATGCGTGATACTGCCCCTTTTTTCGTTGATGATTCTTGGGATAATGTTTTTACGAATGCTCAATTAGGATTTAATAGAGCTGTATAAAAAATGAGATGTACTGACGGTTAGACAAACTTTCATTCTGCATATCATGTTTAAACAACACTCTCATCTACGTTATAACCCAAATCTTTTTCAAAATAAACGCCGCAATGATATAATATGTAAAACTCTAACTTTCAACTCAGCTCTTTCACATAAGTTTTTCTGCTTCTTGGGGCCTTTTATTTATAACAAATTAAATAAAATTTTAGAATGTCCCAAAAATAAATCTAGTTTTAAAATAATATTAAGAAAATTCCTAAAAATCCTTAACTACCAAGAAACTGAGAATCTCCTTTTAACCCAATACTAATACATTTAATTTACTCAGAAACGTAAATCACTCTTATCACTATCTCTAAAAACCTCTCTCTATATATATATATATATATATATATATATATATGTATATATGGGGGTCATTGTAGAAGCGTGCTCGTCGCGACCCCTGCCAGTCCTTTTCAGGGCTGCAATTCTACTAGCTGCGCACCCATGCCAACGAGGGTTAGGGCGTCCCCCCAAGGCGACGCACACCAGCTCGTCCCCGTTGGTGTGAAATGCAGCGCGCAAAGCGGCGATGGGGACCGCCACCCGTCACGCACAGCCCGACACGGCGGAAGGTGGAGGACAGAGTGCAGAGTTGGCACGTGGAATGTTAAAGGAGGCATGAGAGATAAGACGAATGAGTTGATCGAAATAATGAAAGAAAGAGAATTAGATGTCGTGTGTATGTCGGAGACCAAGCGGAAGGGCAGTGGTACTGAAGAGCTCCCTGGCGGGGCGTTAGCTCTATGGTCCGGAGTCCCGGAGAGCGAGAACGCCTGCCAGGGAGTAGGGGTGCTGCTGTCTTCTCGGTTGGTCGATGTTATGACTGAATATAAGGTTGTGAACTCAAGACTTCTCTGGGTTTGCTTTAAATTGGGACTGACGAAGTTATTCCTTTTGGCTGTTTATGCACCGGTAGCTTCGTCTTCTAGGGCTGAGTTGGAGGAGTTTTGGGAGAATGTAAGAGAAGTTCTAGATTTGGCTAGGGGAAACGAAAGAATTGTTGTATGTGGTGATTTGAATGGATGGGTTGGTACCGCTCGACCAGGGTACGAGTCGGTACTTGGAAAGTTTGGCGATAAAAGGGTTAATGATGCTGGCAAGCCTATACTGGCGGTGTGCAAGGAAAAGGGTCTTCTTGTGACAAACACTATGTTTAATCACAAGAAAATCCATATGTATACTAGAGAACGAAAGAATGAGAGAAGTATGATCGATTTGTTCCTGGTGGATGACCGACTGCGAAAACAGGTGATGGATACGCGAGTGTTCAGGGGTGCTGACCTGGGAACGGATCACTATCTAGTGATTACTAGATTTAGGGGTCTGTTCGCGGGTTGACGCTACCGGACGGCAGTAACAGAACCACAGTCGGTCTGTCGCATCCGAAGCTGGAAGCTTCAGGAAGCGGATACTAGGGACATATATCATGCGAGGGTAGCCGAAAAGCTTGACACCATCGATGGCAGAAAAGAATGTGTAGAAAGAACATGGCAGAACCTTAGGGATGGAATGGTAAGTGCAGCGAAAGAAGTGTGTGGAACAATAAAAAGAGGCAGTAGTAAAAGAAAAGATGCATGGTGGAATGATGAAGTGAAAGAAGCTGTAAAGAAGAAGAAGAAAGCATGGTTAGACTACTTGGCCTCTAGTAATGATAAGGATATGAGAGAGAAGATGAAAGAAAGATATAGGCTGCAGTAAGTTCACACGAAAGCACTGATTGAAGAAGTGCGTGAAAGGTGTAGAATGGAAGCGGACGAAAGGTTGTCGCACAACTTTAAGGAGAACTCCAAACTCTTCTGGAAAGAGGCTGGAAGGGCCCGAAGTGGTGCGACGGCCTTAAGAATGAACAAAGTGCTTTCGAGAACTAATGACGTCCTATCAGAAAAATCGGACGTCATGCAGCGATGGAGCGAATTTTATAGAGAAATGTATGCGTGTGATGATCTTAGTGAGGGATCCGGGGATGACGCCGTGACTGGTACGCCAGACCCGGCCCTGGATGACACTGAGGTCATCAGTATGAAAGAGATTGAACGTGCGATTCGAAGTTTGAAATGTGGTAAGGCTGCGGGACTAGACAGAGTTACTGCTGAAATGGTCAAGTATGGTGGGCCTCGCGTCTGGGACAGTATTCGTCTGCTGTGCAATTTGTGCTGGCGGACGGGGGATGTCCCGGATGATTGGCGATCCGCAGCCATTGTGCCTTTATATAAAGGTAAAGGTTCATATTTTGACTGCGGGTGCTATCGGGCGATAAACTTGACCAGTTTAGCAAGTAAAGTTTACTCGAAGGTTTTGACACGTAGGATGCAAGAGAAATCGGAAAGATTTCTATGGGAGGCACAATGCGGATTTAGACCTGGAAGAGGATGCACGGATCAAATGTTTTCTCTCCGCATGATCGCGGAAAAGCTTCTGGCTGCTAACCAGAAGATTTTCTGTGCTTTTGTGGATCTTGAGAAAGCATTTGATAAGGTTGTAACTGTTGCCGGGGTATGGTGTGGATGGTCAATTGCTAAGGGCTGTGCAGTCTCTTTACTGTGACTGTAAAGCCTGTGTGCGGGTAGGGCATGACCTGTCACCCATGTTTAACGTCCAAACGGGCGTAAAGCAAGGTTGTGTCATGTCTTCCTGGCTGTTCATACTGTATCTCGACAGCTGTTTACAGAAGCTGAAAGATAGTTGTTTGGGTGTGAAATTGGGTGACATTAAAGTAAATTGTCTGCTGTATGCTGATGATGCAGTGCTTATTGCACCATCAGAGGCAGAACTGCAGGCATTAGTCACGTGTATGAAAGAGGAATGTGAAATTAAAGGTCTCCGTTTGAATGCTAATAAAACTAAGGTTCTGGTATTTGAAAGGGACGAAGAGAGAACGAAGTGTGAAATATGGGTAAATCAGGAATGTCTAGAACAGGTAAATGAAATTGTATACTTGGGGAGTGCTTTTAGCCGGGATGGAAGATGTGATTTAGATGTTGACAGACGTGTCGCTGCCGGGAACAAAGTCAATGGTGCCCTGCCTGCGTTAGTCAAAAGGCAAGGCGTAGCGAAGAGTGCACGCCTTGCAATACATAACGCAGTGTTGGTACCGACTTTGTTATATGGCAGCGAAACCTGGGTATGCCAGAAGAAGGTTCCCCGACATAACAGCCCCGGACAGAATAGCCCCGACAAAACAGCCCCGACAAAACAGCTCACCGACAAAACAGCCCCCGTCAAAACAGCCCCCGACAAAACAGCCCGTAAACAGGTAGTATAATATTATAACTTTGCTAGTTGCATTGATAATCGTGCTTTTTATCTTCAGAGTATATTACATAATGAAAATATAATATAATAATAATAATTATTTCTGTGAATATATTGTGGAATTTTATATTCAGCTTTCAATTTAATTAACTTACCTATTATGAGTAGGTTCCAAGAAGGGGCGATTTACGTTTCAGCCGATTAGCAGATTTGAATAAATGTTATAATAACTTATAGTCCGTTCATCGCTTTAAGAAAGTAATTTGTAATGTGTTTACAATGCCTATTGTACCTCTTGCGGCGATAATCCTCTTATTGCTATTGAACGAGTATGGGTCATTTAGAAATACAAAGTAATTTGTAATGTGTTTACAATGCCTATTGTACCTCTTGCGGCGATAATCCTCTTATTGCTATTGAACGAGTATGGGTCATTTAGAAATACATGGGAAGTGTTAATAAATTACTTATTTGTTATATAATTGCAGCACCAGGTAAGGGGATAATCCCCCGTAAAAGAAAACTTAGTTTCTTAAACCGATGAACGGACTATACCTATTATGAGTAGGTTCCAAGAAGGGGGGATTTACGTTTCGGCCGTTAGCAGTAATATATAAGAACATCGGGACACACAAAATAACTATAGTCTTGTAGAATTTTGTCTGGTGAAGATCATGGAACTTATTCAATCGCAGAAAGGCAAAGATTTACTGTTGAGCGATGGGTACCGGTATCGTAAGGCGAGAACTAATACCGATGGCAGTGTATCATGGAGATGCGCCGAGACACCTTGCCGAGGACGTTTCAAAGTGTCATTGGAAAATGTCGTGGTAAATGTGACTCGACACAGTCATGCTCCAGATCCAGCTAAAAATGAAGCAAAAAAATCTGTGTCTAATATGAAAGGCGAGCAGCGGACACCCTTGAGAAACCAAGGCAGTTGATTCAAGGATCGACAAGAGGGATAAATTTGGAAGCATCAGTCCATTTGCCATCGTACAATGCATCTCAGAGAACTGTTGAGCGTAATCGGCAAAGGCGTGAAGTGTCGTGCCCAAACCCAGGCTCTGTTGCCGATATTAATATTCCTGTTGCATTACAAATCACTTCAAGAAATCTAAATTTCTTGTTATGGGATTCTGGATAGAATGATCCTCATCGCATCTTCATGTTTGGTACTGAAGAAAATTTGGAAGTTTTAGAGGAGCACTGGCACTGGCACGTAGATGGAACCTTTAAAGTAGCCCCACAATTATTTTTACAAGTATTTACCATTCATGCATTGGTAGATAACCGTTCTATTCCGTTGATTTACGTGCTTCTACAGGATAAACGAGAAGAAACATATGTTCGAGTGTTTCAAAAATTGATGGAGTTGAAACCCACTTTAAATCCAATAAGCTGCTTATCCGACTTCGAGAAAGCGATCCAAAATGCAGTTTGCCAGGTATTTCATGGTGTTCAGGTGATGGGTTGTTTATTCCACTTAGGGCAGTGTTTATGGAGGAAAATCCAAGAGCTACATCTTGTAGAAGAATATCGCAATGACGAAAATGTGAGAATGCATTTGAAAATGTTACTAGCGTTATCTTTTATCCAAGAGGGCGACGTAATCACTGCTTTTGAGGAGCTAACCGAAAGCTGTCCACGAGAAATTGATGCAGTCATCGATTACTGGGAAGATACTTATATAGGACGGCAAAGAAGAAATCGGAGAGCAGATCCAAAATTTCCTATTCATGTATGGAATGTTCATGATAGAGTGCACCAGGGCCTTCCGCGTACAAACAACTCTGTAGAAGGATGGCATCATGCTTTCCAACACACCGTTGACTGTCACCATCCATGTATTTTCTAATTAATAGACCACTTCAGGAAGGAACAAGACCGGGTAGAAATAGAGTTGGAACGTTTTCGAGCCGGCTTCAGAAATCCCGAAGCTTCCAAAAAGAAGTATGTGCAACTTAATCGTCGATTGGAAACTCTTATGGGAAATTATAACAACGACGACCTTTTACCGTATCCGAATTTCCAACAATCTGACATTATAAATTGATATATTATTATATAACTTCATTTATTTTTATTTTATAATAATTATTAATAATTGTAACCTTTGTAATTAATAACCTTTGACGAATATAGTTTGCAGAATTTTGTTTGTAAATATACATTATAATATAATTTTATACCTACATTTATTTTTGTTTTTATTTCGTGTGTAGACGATGCAATAGTTTTGTTGAAAACAAAAAATACATAAAATGAACCAAAAAAAGTCACGTAAAGTATTAACATTCGTTTTACACCACTTACAATTTTAAATTTGATATCATTTGTAGGAAACATTATTCAGATACATTTGCAATAGTTGGAATGAACAAATTGTAAAGTATAAATTTTTATAAGGAATAATTTCTTGCTAAAACTCACAATAGAAAAGTTTCCCATATATCGCCAACTGAAGTAGATACACGGTATAAGTATAGTTATAAATTCTATAGATATGTATGGTATTTATTTTGACTTGGGCTGTTTTGTCGGGGGCTGTTTTGACGGTGGCTGTTTTGTCGGTGGGCTATTTTGTCGGGGCTGTTTTGTCGGGGGCTGTTTTGTCGGGGCTGTTTTGACGGGGCACGAGATACTTAGACGTGCATGCATGAAGAAGATAATGAATCTGAAAGATGTCGTGAAGCGACAATAAAAAACAAAAAGAATCTAACCTAAGAACAACAAAACAACAAAAATACAACAAAAACAAAAAATATATTTAAGATTCAAAGATATTTACAATTTTATACAAAAATGGAGTATGAATATGAGGATGGATGATGCGATTTACAGATTATTTAAAAAAAAGTAATAAAAAAAAGAGATTAGTGCCGAAGCTGAGTCTGAAGATCCAAGGTGTGCTCTCAGCGCCTGGAACGAGCACGCACGGCGTAGGTGAGAAGGCGTGGGCGTCTCTAGGCGACGACCTCCGGTGAATGTGGTAATTGCAGGATCCGGCGATTTCAGGCCAGACAGGGGCTTGCAGGATCCTCAGCGGCTTCAGACAACACAGAAGCCTGCAGGATCCGGTGACTGCAGGCGGGACAGAGGTTTGCAGGTTCCGGTGACTTCAGGCGGAACTGAGGTTTTGCAGGTTCCGGCGACTCCAGGTAGAGCAGAGACTTGTAGGTTCCCGGCGACTTCAGGCAGAGAAACGGTTTGTAGAGTCCAGCGACTTCAGATAGAGCAGAAGTTCGTAGAGTCCAGTGGCTTCCGGCAGGACAGAGGCTTGCAGGATCCCGGGGCAGTGCGGCCCTGGGATAAGGCCTTTAGGAGATGCTTCCAATTTGAGAACTGAAGCGAGACTGCCTTTCTTCACCGATTGTTCGGCTTTTATACCTTTCTAGAGAGAACGGAAAAATTATTTAAATTAAACGCAAATTTTTTGTAAATGGTCAAGAGAAAAGAGTATTTATGTGGAATTATCGAAATAGAAACAACAGACCGGTAGCAAATTTGAATATAATTGCTATGGAGACCAAATAAACAACAATGTCAAAACATGTCAAATTTTGGTTTTAGGCTTGTAATAAGAAAACGGCAAGATTTAAGTGGAAAATGAGATATTATTGATATAGGAAAAAGGGTAGCGCAACTGCCCACACAAAGCCCGAGATTGTAGAGTTACGGAAAACTAACTAAAAGATCAAAAAAAGGTAGACTCCATTGACACCAATTTAAAAGTGCTGATAATGTGAAAATACGAAGTAGAAATGATTTGTTATTGTGTTCTTATGGTTTAAAATCGTTACAGGATCCTATGGAAATAAAGGTGATGTAAAATATCCAGTTTTGAAGTGAATGCAAAAAATAGAAACAGAATGGAAAAATGAATTTAAAATAATGTAAAATGATATGTAAGTAGCATAACACTACAAAGAAGCGAAAGAGGTATGTAAGGATCGTGACACTTGGCGATCTGTTCTCTCTGGCTACCCCGTCAGGGATTGTGCGTGAAGATAAGTAAGTAAGTAAGTATATATAAATATATATATACATACACACACGCGTACACACATGCACGCGCGCGCAGACGCACATGCACACGCGCGCAAATACATATAAACCTATACATACACGCTTTCATATACTCACCTATACACGTCCATATCCATTAAACGGATTCAGCAATTCGCCTTATTATATAACTTTTTATAATCTCTTTTATGATAAATTCCTCTCTGTATTATTTCTTTGTATTATATGATGTAACCTATTCGCGAGGGGGGGCTGGTGACCTGTAACCCAGGTTTTGAATATAAAATCTATAAAAAATATAAAAAATAGGCACCAGTCTCTCACAACGCTAGGTCCTTACTGTGTACATTGATATTGTTAACCAGGCAATAAGTTGTGAAGAGATAAATAAACTAAATTGAAAATTGAAATTGAACTATGCTAAGACAAGCACAGATGTGTACCAAGGTGTGTGTCTAAAACGAACAATTATACACCTAGCGCATTGGTACGCTAGGGTGTATACCAAGCTGTTGCCTAGTGCAATAAGCAACACAAAAATTATAAGCTATGGCCGCCTCTGAGGCGGTGGGTGTGTTTCACTCTACTTACGGTTACCGATAAAAGGAAGCCAGGAAGGAGAACTACGCACAAACACACTTTGCACCACAACAAGCGTCCGATAAACTTTATAACAATACAATGAGACTGTTATATCCCAGGACAGCGTGATTCGCGCAAAACAGTGAGAACACCAAGGCAGCAACAAAACACAGACCACCAAGCAAGAAAGCAAGGCGGTGTAACGATTGTAAATCTTACAGAAACAGAGCTAAGGAAGTGGAGTGACGGGAGTGAAATAGACAGACACGTCCAGAGTCTACAAAGCCCAAGGGCAGAATCGTAATATGTGAGTAAAAAACATAATGATGGCTTCTTCCTCATCAACAAACTATAGAAGTACACAGCAAGTATGGATACTAATCTCGTCATACTTGGCGGATCATTGACGATCGCAATAACAGACGTTTTGCACAGTTGTCGCTGCTTCCCGTCACCGGTACTGGTTATTTTACGTTTTTTGTATTCTTTTTTATTTATTTTAAAAATTTTCATAAAAATAAATTTCACAACATTCAAGAAATATATTATGAAAACAGATTGGTAAATAAAATATTAATATCTACGACTTCGTAAACATGAATGGTAGCTTAGTAAAGTAAACAACGTATGAAGTATATTTAGTAACAGTAATTAAAAAAAGTTTTAAATAACTACTTATTACCAAAAAAAAATATACAAAACGGTAATCAAATATTGACTAAGTACATAAATCATGATATTATGCTTCAAACTTTTTTTCTATTCTGTAGAAAACATGTTTTAAATAGTTTACAATATTCATTTAAATAAATTTTATTTTATTAGGGGAAACATGAAACTTTAACGGTGGTAGAGCCACGCGGCAGTTTTTGCTGTTGCACGTATGGGCCGGCTCGAGCCGGGTTGGTACCACGACCTCACAGAATACCGCCGTGAAGTAGAAGCTCTGCTTCTGCGTTTCGTCTGGTGAGTGCAGGTGGCTGGAGGCCCAATCCCCCCCCCCCCCCCCCCCAATAACATGGTAGCGGAATTATACGAAAGACTACCCCAGGATGGTACCAGCACCCCTGGAGAATCCCTCGCTGAGCATCCACGACCATACTATTCCACTCATGAGCGTGGGTGCTCAGGCTGCCCCGCGTATTCTGGGGGGAGGGGGGGGGGGCAAAATTCCGCTCAACACAATAACTGCTCGGGGCAAACTGAGCAACAAGACCAAGGCGACCCTTGCCACGCTATCCGTGAATTTCTGCAACATCAGGGGACTTCACTCGAACCTAAACGCCGTCCACTACCATCTTGAGACGGCGAAGCCGGCCTTGCTCTTTCTGACCGAGACGCAGGTGTCCTCTCCGGCTGATACTTCATATCTCTCCTACCCGGGGTACAAATTGGAGCACTCCTTTTTGCCTCCGGCTGGAGTTTGCGTGTATGTCAGAGAGGACATCTGTTCTCGACGCCTCGGCAGTCTTGAAGGTTCGGACCTGTCCATCCTTTGGCTACGCATAGACAGCGACGACCATCCGCGCGTCTACGGGTGCCTCTATAGGTCCCATAGCGGTAATGCCGAAACAGACCGCCTCATCGACTACGTCCAAATGGCTACAGATTCCTTGCTACAACAAGTCCCATCCGCAGAGATCGTGATTCTTGGCGATTTAAACGCCCACCACGCCGAATGGCTCGGTTCAAGTTTAACCGATCAGGCGGGGAGATCTGTTTATGACTTTGCCTTGGCATATGGTCTGACACAACTGGTTACTTCGCCTACGCGGATTCCAGATGTTGAGGATCATACACCTTCCCTGTTGGACCTTCTGCTGACCTCTCATCCGGACGGATATCAGGTCTCCGTCGATGCCCCTCTGGGCTCTTCGGACCATTGTCTGATCCGGAGTGTGGTGCCACTCACGCTCCCCTCGCGGTTGCGTTCTGCAGGTTGCCGTCGTGTTTGGCATTACAGGTCTGCAGATTTGGACGGAATGCGGTCTTTCTTTGCATCTTACCTATGGGGGCGGGTTTGCTTCTCGCCGGATGATTCCAGCGTTGTTGCTGACTCTGTCACTGATGTGGTGCTACAGAGAATGGAATTATTTATTCCATCATCTGTGGTACCCATCGGAGGCAGATCTCAGCCTTGGTTTGGTCGCTCCTGTAAGAATGCATTACGCAGTAAGTAGGAGTGTTATCAAGCCTGGGCTGTGGCTTCGGCGACTCGGGATGTAAACACCAGCACACTTAAAAAGAAGTATAACTTCGCCTCCAGGTCCTTCAAAAGAGTTATTGCCAAGGCAAAGTCAGAGCACATAGGCAGAATTGGCGAGAAACTAGTTCGTCTTCCTTCGGGAACCTGTGCATTCTGGTCTCTCGCCAAGGCTGTCTAAGGGAATTTCTGTAAGCCATCTCTACTATCTCTGCACAGGGAGGACGACTCACTAGACCAAGCCGCAAAAGACAAAGCCGACCTTTTAGGCTCCCTTCTTGCGTCCAACTCGACTCTTGATGATGGGGGGAAAACACCGCCGACCATCCCGCGGTGTGAGTGCTCCATGCCGGATGTGCTGTTCTCACAGCGCTCGGTTCGCAAAGCACTCCTCTTGCTGGACATCCAGAAGTCGAGTGAGCCTGACGGAATCCCCCCAATTGTGCTGAGGACGTGTGCTCCGGAGTTGGCACCGGTCCTATCGCGTCTTTTCCGTTACTCCTACTCCCAAGACTGGAAGACAGCTTTTGTCCACCCGATCCCTAAAAAAGGCGACCACTCAGACCCGTCCAACTATAGGCCCATCGCCATTACCTCCTTGTTCTCCAAAATAATGGAATCCATTATTAACTGCCAGCTCATGCGGTACCTTGAGGATCACCAGCTGATTAGTGACCGCCAATACGGTTTTCGTCGGGGTCAATCAGCTGGTGATCTTCTGGTCTACCTGACCCATAGATAAGCGGAGGCAGTAAAGTCCAAGTGGGAGGCGTTGGTCCTTAGTTTGGACATTGCGAAAGCCTTCGATCGGGTCCGCCACAAAGCGCTTCTTTTGAAGCTCCCTTCTTATGGGCTTTCCGAGAAATTGTGCAAATGGATCACCAGCTTCCTTGCAGATCGGAGCATCAAGATCGTTGTAGACGGTGCATGCTCTGACTACAAGCCTATTAACGCTGGTGTTCCACAAGGCTGTGTGCTGTCACCAACGCTGTTTCTTCTGCATATCAATGATATGTTGCTAACTGGTAACATTCATTGCTATGTGGATGACAGCACTGGTGATGCTTTATACACCGGCCGTGCCAATATTTCTCAGTAAAACGTCGCTGAATACCGTAATAAACTTGTGTCTGAAGTTGAGTCTTTGATAAACAAAGTCTCGGATTGGGGGCGACTAAATTTAGTCCAGTTTAATCCTCAGAAGACACAAGTTTGCGCGTTTACCGCTAAAAACCCCCTCTGTTGTATCTACTCAGTTTCAAGGCTCTCCTCTTCTTGCCTCAGCCAGTATCGGAATCCTCGGAGTCGACATATCGAGTGACGTACAGTTTCGTGGTCACTTGGAAGAGAAGGCCAAATTGGCCTCTAAAAAGCTTGCGTGCTCAGCAGAGCGGGACAGTATTTCATGCCGGCATACCGCCTGCAACTTCACAAGGCGCAGGTTCGGCCTCACATGGAATACTGTTCCCATCTCTAGGCAGGGGCTCCCCAGTGCCAGCTCCTTCCACTTGACCGCATCCAGCGCAGAGCAGCTCGAATCGTCGACGACCGAGTCCTTTCCGATCGGCTCGATTCATTGGCACTGCGAAGAGATGTTGCATCCCTTTGCATTTTCTTTCGCATCTACCACGGGGAGTGCTCTGAGTAATTGTTCGGATTAAAGCCCAGCCGCCAAATTTCACGAACGCACATCGCGACAGAACTCCCGATACCATCCACATCATGTGGATGATTGTCGGTCCACCACTGTGCGATTTAGAAGAGGTTTCCTTTCTCATACGACTTTCTTGTGGAATAAATTACCATCAGCGATTTTTCCGGACCGATACGACTTAGGGACCTTCAAGAAAAGAGCCTACTCCTTTTTAAAAGGCCGGCAACGCATCTGCAATTACCCTGGTGTTGCGGTTGTTAATGGGCGGCGGTAGTCACCATCAGGTGAGCCGAATGCTCGTTTTCCCCCTCTCCTATAAAAAAAACTACAATTTGCTCAAATTAATAATTTATCTGCTTAAAATGTTATTATTTTCGAAACGGAAAACTTATCTTTTTGTACGTAGATTATTCAATAAGTTTTGAGATGCTCGAAATTTAAAAATGGAACGTACCCGTGTTAGGCTAAGGCTAAACGTCCACTAGGCTCACCGAGCCGAGTCGAATCGAATTGCAGAAAGTCGTCTTCTATATATTTACTATGAAACTGCGTCCATTAGCGACGAGCCGCGGCGCGCCGAATTGAATCGAACACACGAATTGCTTGACAGGCGAATTTCTTCGCCGATGCGATTCGATTCAACTCGTCGCGCCTCAGTCGACGCGGCGAAGTAGATGCACGCCAGCGTATTTTAATTAATAATCCATTTGGTTTTCGTAAAAATCTTTATGTTTAAATAAAAATGAATGAAGAACTATTGATATCACTGGTCCAACAATATCCAGATTTGTTTAATCATGAAGATCCACATTATCATGATGAAATAAAAACCTCTCTTCATCCGAGCTATCCATAACGCAAATACCTATTTTGTTGAAGAATTTGCAATGAATGAACAATTCGATTCGATTCGTCAGAGATGGACGCACTAGGAATAAATGCGACTCGCTTCGATTCGACGCATTTCTGCTGTAGTCGACGCCAGGCTTAAGCGTCCTCTAAGCAAGCCTAGTCGAATCGAATCGCAGAAAGTTGCCTCCTATGTATATATTTACTATGAAATATATACATTATATATATATATATGTGTATATATATATATATATATATATATATATATATATATATATATGTGCCGGACGGGCGTAACTCTCCGGAGTAAATGTTGTCGAAGATACTCCGCGAGCCGCTCACGTCCTACACCTATAGGTTCAGATGGATACTTTCACTACCGCCTTTGTGTATGCTGTTGGAGAACTGTGGACTGAGGTTCAGAATTAAAAATGCACGATTTAAAATTAAAATAGCAAGGGAGTGGCCAGCGGTTCGACTGATTAATTAGTTACGAAATATTATAACTTATTTATTTATTTAACACTGTTTTTCAACTATGATTGTTCACTATATATTTTAAAAACACAGATTTAATTAAACACACAGTAATATTAAAATTTCTATTGGTTTTTTAAAATTTCTATTCGTATTTTCAAAATATCTGTTGGTAATATCAAATTTCTATTGGCAGTAACAAGTTTCTATTGGTATTCTCTACTATTTCTATTGGTAATTTTGAATATCTATTGGAAGTAACAAATTTCTATTGGTAGTATCAAAAATTTCTATTGGTAGCAGCTGGTTTTCTAACACTACTGACTAGCAGCTATTAATCAACTAAAATTAGTTGAATTTAACACTTTTGTAACTGCGAATATCAGTTACCACTTTTTCCGTCTAGCTAACACTTTTCACTATATGTAACGGCGAAATTTCCGTTATCACTTTTTTAAGCTAGCCAACACTTTTTCACTATATGTAACTGCGAATATCAGTTACCACTATTTTTGGCTAGCTGACACTATTTTACTATATGCAACTGAGAATTTTCAGTTGCCACTTTTTCCGACTATGTGTAACTGCGATTTTTCAGTTACGACCTTTTTCGGCTAGCTAAACTTTTTCTATTTCACTTCAACTTTTCACTGTGTTCTGCTACTAGTCACTTCAGCTACTACCGGATACTACTGCTTGTTACTGGTAGTTCTTCCTACTACAATGTTACTGAGATTTGCCCCCATAAGGTAGACTTCGGCTATACTCTATAGAGAGCCGCTTGCCAATTTCCGGTTTTGCCTTTTTATTATCAAACATTTTCATTATGTATTTTGCACAAATCGCAATTTTTCTATATAATGCTAATTTTTACATTAACACGCTATACACTATAAAAGAGGCATTTTGGTCCTTTATCATTACGTGATAAGGGTTACTTGATATATTTACATTCAAAAAAGTTATTAATCAAAATGTACCTAATTTACATAACAAAAGTGCACATTAAATCTTTAATTTTACTATATTTCTCAAATGCGTTTATTTACATAAATTATCTATTTACTTATTTCAATCTATACATCATATGCTAACTAAATATCGTATTTAAAATTCTTTCAGACCATAAAAATATTCTCATTATTTTCATATAAACTATTGCGCAGTTAATTAACTTCTAGAAAGTTCCACGATATGCTGCGCTGTGATTGGTCGAAATTTTATTTAATGTTTAAAGTCGTTTATATCAACTTATTATTAAAACGATACTTTATACAAATATATTACGAGTTGTAAACATACTGTAAAACTATATTAAAACACAATTTGTTCGATTTTGTCGCTAATTTCACTTTTTAAAACACTTTAATATTCTTTAATCACTTTTTGCTTAAAGTCTTTAAACCGTCGCGAACATCTCTCCCGCCGTGCAGCGTCGCGAAGATCTCATCGTAGTGGCGCTGCATCAATTTCGGTGAGCGACGTTGCATCTACTTTGGCAGCGGCACGAGTTTCTTGGTTGGCCTCTTGATTAGGCCGTTCGCGGTTCGTACCTCCACAGTGCGGATCTGTCCGTCCGCACCGGGGAATACTGCTTCCACCCTGGAGATGGGGCCTCGTCCAAGGTCTCCCGCCGGTTTTGAAGTTCCGGTCTATGTGATTCTGTAATGGTGAGGCATTTTTCCTCACCGGTGGGTTCGGATAACGTGGGTCTTTCGGTTGGCCATGCTGACGGTTCTTTGTACAGAAATGATGGGCCGCAGTACCACTCATGATTTGAGTCGAAGTTCGGTGGTACGTCCCTCGTGGCGGTGTCAGCTATGTTTAGTTTAGTAGGTACCCAGCGCCAGTCATCTGCTTTACAATTGTCCTCGATTGCTGCTATTCGGTGCGCAACAAAAGGTTTATAAGTTCTGGACCCCTTTTGTATCCATGTGAGGACAGTCTTGCTGTCAGTCCAATATGTGACAGCTTCGGGCTTTACGCGATGCTCCTGGATGACGGCAGCAGCTACGCGACTTCCCATCACGGCGGCTTGTAACTCAAGGCGAGGTATGGATGTTACTTTGAGTGGGGCTACCTTCGCCTTGGCCATGACGAGGCTCACGTGTACCTTTCCATCAGGTGTCATTGCCCTCCAGTAGACTGCCGTTGCGTAGGCGCTCTCACTGGCATCGGTAAACACGTGGACTTGTAGTGAACATGCGTCGCTGAATCCTGGGTAGCATCTTGGTATGCTCACCAATTTAAGTCGTTTCAGGTGTTGGATCCACGCGGACCACTGTTCAGTTAGGTCTTCGTCCAACTCCTGGTCCCAGTCTGTTCCTCGTCTCCATGCTTCCTGCAGTATTTGCTTTGCTCGAATTGTAACTGGGGAGGCGAGGCCGAGCGGGTCATACAGCGACATCACTATTTTCAGTGCTTCCCTCTTGGTTGGTTTTTTATGGAGCACATCGATCGGAAGTCGAGCGAGCTTTAGATTGAAGCTCAGCTGATCGGTACTCAGTTTCCAGATTAGTCCGAGTATTTTTTCTTCGTTTTCCTTGTTGTTCAGGTCAACTGACTCAGTTGCCTCGCGGTCAGGTTCCAATTCTTTCACAATTTCGGGCGCGTTTGAAACCCATTTTCTTAAGGTGAAGTGCGCGTTTTTGTGTATATCGCGTACTTCCTTTGAAATTCTCATCGCATCTTCTACTGACTGGAAACTGTCAAGATAGTCATCCATGTAATGATTTTGGATGATCGCCTCTACGGCTTCTGGGTATTTTTCAACAAATTTTTTAGCATTCCAGTTTTTTGCGTATATGGCTGTGCAGGGTGAACTAGCTGCACCGAAAATAATCGACGTCATTCTGTATTCTTGGGGTGCCTCGTTACGTCGATTCCCTCTCCAGAGATATCTTAAGGCATCTCTGTCTTCGGGTCTAACTTTTACCTGCATAAACATTTCGGCGATGTCCGCCGAGACAGCGACGATATGGCGACGAAAACGCATCATGACCCCTGGTAGCGACTGCAGTAGGTCTGGACCCGTGAGCAGGAAGTCGTTCAATGCCACCCCCTTTGTTTTGGCTGCGGCATCATGCACTATTCTGAACTTCTCCGGCTTCATCGGGTTGTGAACGTCAAAATGGGGTAGGTACCATGTCCTTCCTGGTGTATTGGTTTTTGGTGCTATCTCGGCGTATCCCTTTTGTACTAGGGAGTTCATATGTTCGTTGTATTTCTGTTTTAGATTTTCGTCTCGATCTAATTTTTTCTCGATTGAAACGAGCCTTTTTATGGCTGTTTCATAATTGCCAGGCATTTCGGCATCTTTCTTCTTCCAGAGAAGCGCCGTCTCTATGTGCCCGTCTTCCAACTGACGGGTGCTGTTATTTAGTATGTCTTCGGCTTTCTTCTCGGGATCAGAGTCTGGTCTTCTCGGATTGATTACGAGAGACTCCAGCGCGAAATAGTCGCGGAGTTGATCATTTATGGACTCCTCGCTCGTGTGCAGTTCATTGGCCGCGTGGACGCGCTGATACGGGGCTTTAGTGTGTGCCCCGTGTAGCACCCATCCTAACTCTGTGAGCGAGGCGATTGGTTGGTGCGGCGGGCCTCTGCGAATTTTAGTGGCTATCAAGAGTCTCCAATTATCTTGTCCTATTAAGATCTTTGGGTTGCCGGAGTCGTATATTAATTGCTCCTTTAGGTCTTTTAGATGTCTACAATTTTCTATGTCGGTTGCACGCACAGTCTGTGGCCCCAAGTTTAGGCTGGCGACCGTGCGTGCTCTGAATTGCACCCTTTTCCTGTGGAGAGTCTTGAGCGAAACTTTGACTCGTCGGGAGTTCGGCGAATCAAGGGTATTGTTCCCGATGGCGGTGATTTTAAAGGGGTCCAACCGCCCTGTTGCTCCAATTTGTTTGGCTATTTCCTCATCCATTAATGAGACTGTCGACCCGTCATCCAGCAGGGCGTGTGTATTTACAGCTCCCGCCGGTCCAATTACTCGGACTGGTATTATTTTTAAATAGGCGTGATGTTTTGACACGGCGAATGAATTTGCAACTGTTTCCTGAGGTTTTATTTGTGTGACCTCCGTTTTCTCCTTTTTATAATGGTGGAGAAGTCTATTGTGTGTTGCGGTGCATTCTTTTATTCCACACTTCGTGGTTTTACATTGGTGTGTTTGGTTTTTGTATCGCAAACACCGGAAACATAAATTATATTGTTTTGCGAGTTCCCATCTTTTGTCGGTATCCGCTTCTTTAAATTTTCTGCAGTCGGATCCGTGGTGGCCTTCCTTTTGGCACACTCTGCACTTCGGATATGGCTTAGTGGTAGCCGTGTGTGTCCTATGTACTGGACGATTGCTTTGCGCTCCGTTTATGATTTCGGGAGGCGCAAATGCACTACAGTAGCGAGCTTGTTCGGTGATAAACTCGCTGAAAGAACCGAGGTCTGGCCTAGAGTCGTATTTTTCGGTATAAACTTTATACCACTGTGCCCGTATAAAATTGGGCAATTTGTCTGTGAGGTGTCGTAGCAGCTCTGCGTTGATGAGATAGTGGTCTCGTTTGAGTGTCCCTAGAGTGACGACACTTCCCCTCACTTTGCTTGCGAATGTGCAAATATCCCTAGGCGCTTCTGTACAGCGTGGCAATCCTCGTAACTTCTCGGTCTCAGCTTGTGCAATTGAGTCTGGACGCCCAAATTGTAGCTCCAGTTCTCGCATGATCTCATCTGGCTTAGCATACCCGATGAGTTCCGAACTAACTGTCTCCAAGGCTCTTCCCTGTAGACTTCTTCGTAGTCTTGCCGTATTTTCAATATCGTTGAAGTAGCCTCGGGTTGTTTCATAAATGGCACGGAACGATAGCCATTCAGTATGTGCTCCGCTAAAGCACGGCAGTGTCATTATAGCTTTCGACGCTGCGAAAGTATGCGACGATGCACTCTCTGGTTTTGGTTTGTCAGCGAGTGCGGCTATAGCGGATGTGAGCTCCGATATAAATGGTCGGAGCCCTCTGTCTTCATTTACGACAGATGCCTGGTTAGGCTTCGTTGGTAGGGGATTCTTCGTTACGTCTGCCGGATAGGGATCCTGGTAGGTGAGCTCTGATACAGCTGTGGAGCTCCCTGTTTTCATCAACCTTCGATTCCTGGCTAATTTTTAGTGGCACAGGATTCTTGGGTACTTCTTCCGGATCGTGGTCCTGGTAGGTGGGCTCTGATACGATTGGTAGGAGCCCCCTTTCTTCATCAACCCTCGAACCATTGTTTGTGAGCTTCTTTTGTGGCTCACTGAGGTCGATAACTTCCGGGGGTGGCCTTGTGACGGTTTTGTTTAATAGGGCCTCCCCTCCGGTGATGATGCCATGAGTTGGCTTTTGCTTGGCTACGCTATTTTCGAGCCAAGATCGGACGTACTCGCTTTTAGAGTGACCATCTTCATCATAGTCGTCCGAATCATCTTCTTCCTCAGCCATTTGCAAGGAAATTTGTGCGAGTTCCAATTTAATTCTCAGCACTTCTTCACGAGCCTTCAAAACTTTTTTATTGGGCCGAATAGTCCTTTTTGACTTAATACTTTTATCTCGGTGGCCCCTGGGTGGCTCTTCGGTGCGGGAGTCTTCCCGGACTGTTGGCGGTGATGCACATCGAATGTCATCGTTGCCCTCTATATGCTTCATCTGCTTCGGTGTACCGGTTGTAGTGGCCGGCACGGGCAGGAGTACCCCCCCATCGCGGGGGCAAGGTGGCGCCTCAGCGCCCTCTATGGTCGATGGTGAGCGTGGTGGCATCTGGTGGCGGACGGCGTCGGTATTGTCCAACGGGCCTCCTTCCAGACCGACGGTCCACGCCATGGCTCCCCTTCCTTGCGAACGAGTGATCGGCATCTTGATTCTGAAAATTCTGTTGACTTTAATACGGTAGTGTCTATGTATCCGGCTCCGAAATACAAACGGATGAGGGATTCAGCTCGTACGACCAGCTTATGCTGGACTCGGCTCGATGTATAAACGGAAGAATCCCAGCTCGTACGACCAGCGAATGCTGGACTCGGCTCGATGTAAACGGAAGGATCCGGCTCGAAGGACCAACGAATGTGCCGGACGGGCGTAACTCTCCGGAGTAAATGTTGTCGAAGATACTCCGCGAGCCGCTCACGTCCTACACCTATAGGTTCAGATGGATACTTTCACTACCGCCTTTGTGTATGCTGTTGGAGAACTGTGGACTGAGGTTCAGAATTAAAAATGCACGATTTAAAATTAAAATAGCAAGGGAGTGGCCAGCGGTTCGACTGATTAATTAGTTACGAAATATTATAACTTATTTATTTATTTAACACTGTTTTTCAACTATGATTGTTCACTATATATTTTAAAAACACAGATTTAATTAAACACACAGTAATATTAAAATTTCTATTGGTTTTTTAAAATTTCTATTCGTATTTTCAAAATATCTGTTGGTAATATCAAATTTCTATTGGCAGTAACAAGTTTCTATTGGTATTCTCTACTATTTCTATTGGTAATTTTGAATATCTATTGGAAGTAACAAATTTCTATTGGTAGTATCAAAAATTTCTATTGGTAGCAGCTGGTTTTCTAACACTACTGACTAGCAGCTATTAATCAACTAAAATTAGTTGAATTTAACACTTTTGTAACTGCGAATATCAGTTACCACTTTTTCCGTCTAGCTAACACTTTTCACTATATGTAACGGCGAAATTTCCGTTACCACTTTTTTAAGCTAGCCAACACTTTTTCACTATATGTAACTGCGAATATCAGTTACCACTATTTTTGGCTAGCTGACACTATTTTACTATATGCAACTGAGAATTTTCAGTTGCCACTTTTTCCGACTATGTGTAACTGCGATTTTTCAGTTACGACCTTTTTCGGCTAGCTAAACTTTTTCTATTTCACTTCAACTTTTCACTGTGTTCTGCTACTAGTCACTTCAGCTACTACCGGATACTACTGCTTGTTACTGGTAGTTCTTCCTACTACAATGTTACTGAGATTTGCCCCCATAAGGTAGACTTCGGCTATACTCTATAGAGAGCCGCTTGCCAATTTCCGGTTTTGCCTTTTTATTATCAAACATTTTCATTGTGTATTTTGCACAAATCGCAATTTTTCTATATAATGCTAATTTTTACATTAACACGCTATACACTATAAAAGAGGCATTTTGGTCCTTTATCATTACGTGATAAGGGTTACTTGATATATTTACATTCAAAAAAGTTATTAATCAAAATGTACCTAATTTACATAACAAAAGTGCACATTAAATCTTTAATTTTACTATATTTCTCAAATGCGTTTATTTACATAAATTATCTATTTACTTATTTCAATCTATACATCATATGCTAACTAAATATCGTATTTACAATTCTTTCAGACCATAAAAATATTCTCATTATTTTCATATAAACTATTGCGCAGTTAATTAACTTCTAGAAAGTTCCACGATATGCTGCGCTGTGATTGGTCGAAATTTTATTTAATGTTTAAAGTCGTTTATATCAACTTATTATTAAAACGATACTTTATACAAATATATTACGAGTTGTAAACATACTGTAAAACTATATTAAAACACAATTTGTTCGATTTTGTCGCTAATTTCACTTTTTAAAACACTTTAATATTCTTTAATCACTTTTTGCTTAAAGTCTTTAAACCGTCGCGAACAATATGTGTGTGTGTATATATATATATATATATATATATATATATATATATATATATATATATGTGTGTGTATATATATATATATTTACAATGAAACTGCGTCCATTAGAGAGTAGCCGCTGCGCGCCGAATTGAATCGATTACGCGAATTCCTTGACAGGCGAATTTCATCGCCGATGCGATTCGATTCAACTCGGCGCACTTCAGTCGACGCGGAGAAGTGGATGCGCGCCAGCGTATTTTAATTAATTACTATTTCGTTTTCATAAAAAAAATATGAATGAAGAACTATTGATATCACTGGTCCAACAATATCTAGAATTATTTAATCATGGATATCCACATTATCACAATAAAATAAAAACATCTCTTCATCCTAGCTGTCGATGACGCAAACACAACCTATTTTGATGAAGAATTTGCGATGAATGAAAAATTCGATTCGATTCATCAGAGATGGACGCACTAGGAATAAATGCGACTCGCTTCGATTCGACGCATTTCTGCTGTAGTCCGCGCAACAATTTTTAGGTGGTTTGATGAATTCAAAGGGGGTAAAATTAAACTTAAAAATGACCAAAGAACCGGGGCCCCGCAAACATCAGTAACGGCAGAAAATGTATGCACTACTGAAATGTTGGTGCGAGAAGACTCACGAATCACATCACATATACGGACATCGAAAATATTGTGGGCATTAGTTCGAGGAGCATTTATACCATCTTACATCAACATATCTGAATGGTATACTACAGTTGCGTTATCCAAAGCTTTTCAAGCTGTGCGGGAAAGAAGACCAAAGACGCCCGGTCTTTGGTCTTCTCTTCCGCACAGCGGTCTTCGTCTGTTTTTCGGAGAATCATGCTGCATCACGATCACGCCTCTTCACATACCTCCCTTAGAACAAAAGCATTTATTGAGGAATCTGGTGTTGAAACTCTAAGTCATCCACCCTCCAGCCCTGACTTAGCTCCTTATGATTTCTTTTCGGCCCCAAGAGTCAAAGAAAACATAAAAGGCAAGTTTTTTTCAAGCGCCGAAGAAGCCGTGGCTGCCTACGAAGAAGCTTTGTCCGACCTGTCAGATAAAGACTGGCAAAATTGTTTTCAGAGTTGGTTTAGGCGAATGGAACTTTATATAGAGCATGATGCAGAATATTTTGAAAAGATGTAAAATTAATATTTAGTATCTGGAATACTTTTTGTATATCTTAAAACTTATTGAGTATCCTACGTATTCATCCATGAGTAAGTTTTAAGTATATTATTTTATATTTTAATTTATATACATTTAATAATATAATTTATACATTTAATACAATATTTTCATCTTAAGGCAGTATTTATGCATCTTATACAACAATTCATTACAGTATATCAAAGCTAACTTCTGAACATAGGTCTCGACATAGATTTTTATTGTATTGTATACGGGTATGCGACTCCGGCTTCCCTAGCTATTACTGTCCTATCCCTTGCCCTCCTGGACGGTAATATCCTACATTTCCTATTTCCTACCCTAACTTACCTTACTCTTCCTTTTCACACCACCTACCCTTCCTCTTTTCCTAATCCTACCCTCCCCGTCAATCCAACGTCTGCCGAGCGGATGGATGCATGGCTAGGGGCAAGCCTAGTCGTTAGCGTGCCACACTGCCCTGGGACCGGGCGACCCCAGAATTAGGCTGGCCTTACCCTGGCATGCGGGGCTCTGCTGGGGAGGACAAACCTTTTCCTCGCTATTCGTGGGAACGCAATGGACAATAATAAAAATAATTTAATTAACCAAAATGGCGGCGATGTGGTCCGCCACCCGTCACGTCTTGTTTCTCGCGGGGGCGAAAAGCGGCCCACGGAGAGCTGCTTCGCTACGTTGAATGTAAGAGGAGGAATGGATGGTAAGATAGATGAAGTATGTCAGATGATGAATGAACGATGCATTGACATTCTAGAGCCCCTTAAACCGTTAAGTAATGTATGAAGAGAATAATGAAAGTGGACGAAGCGAAACAAGTATGTAAGGATCGTAGCAAGTGGAAAGAAGTGATCTCTGCCTACCCCTACGGAAAAGAGGCGTGATTATATGTATGTATATATAAAGGCAATATTTGTCATAGTTACCACAGTCTGCCCATCTCCTCCCTCCCTCCTTTGTTTCCTTTTATCACCTCTTACGACACCCAGGGGCGACATGGATAGTGGATATTTTACAATTCTACTACACAGTCAACTACGTCACTTCATATATATTTAAAAATAAAAGTTATTATTATTTTAATTAATTAAATAAACATTTAAAACTTAAGTAGGTATTGTGCACGACGCAACAATATTAAACAAACGAAAGAAAATGCTTATTGTAACCGGCGCTAGTTGAACAACCTAGGAGCGGTGGGCGGAGCCATGACGACGGTGTAATTATCAGGCCACGCCTCTGGTTCGACAACTAGCAAGGGTTATACGGCGGGACTAGCGCAACCTTATGTTGAATTTAAATTATAATTTGTGTAAATAATTGTATTACTTGTATCGAACGATAAAAAATAATGATTGTATTATAACTAAGTTTAAGGTTGAGTTGTAACTGTGCAAAAACTCTCCCAAATAAAGGCACCGTATGAACAGGGAGAGTTAGCATAGTCTTCTAATGAAAACTGTAATTGTTAAATATAATAAATGTTTACTTTATTATATAATAAATATATTAGGCCGTTAGGCACATAAAATAATAGTAGTAGTGTAACCAAAGAGCATGTTATCGTGACGCGGCCGCGGAGCAAATGAAGCCACGCGCACCGCGCCACGACGTTTTATATTTATAGTGCTGAGGCGGGGGGAAGGATTCTCCGCCTAAAGCAGCTGAAAATTATAATGTAAACCTGTAAATAAGTAAAAATATTGATATGTACACCCTAGTCTAACAAGTAGTTATAGGAATATTATATAGTGAATTATGTTTATTAGTTTGTAAGGTTATTAAATAAATAAAGATAGGCGCGGGGGTGAGGCAAGGGTCCGCTGGCCAGCAGCGGCCAAATCATATAAAAGACGGGCCGGCCGCTAGGGTCAGCAGTCGCTCTCCAGCCACCGAAAAGGCACCAGCAAGAAAAGAAAAAGTACAAGTTCCTCCTCACCGCCGCTTGCCTCCAGTTAAAAGCAAGACCAGCGCGTTTTATTCCATTTTTCGCACGGCATTACGGCGATCCGTAATATTAATGGTCCTTCGAGAAGCCGGATTACTAGAAGAAAAAGACAATATCGGTCTTGGTATTGCCGGAAGAAAGAAGCAAACCGCAAGAACGAAAAAATATTATTGTGAAGAAAAATGGTGATTACGCGTAGTAACAACGGAGAATCATCGAAGCGTCGCAAGGATGAACAAACAACCCAGGGGGCCACAGAAGAGGCCTCCGGGGGCGACTCAGCCGCTAGTGGTTCAACAAACACCACTAGCGAAACCACAACGGTCAGCGATACGACCGCTACCTCGGCAACCGATAGAACAACCGCAACGGAAGAAACCCAGCAAGAGGGTGATCAAAGATCGCAGTGCACATTGAAGCCCGGCGAGACTAGGTCACGCCGCTCCGTAGCCTCACGCAAGAGACTCCTCGCGGAGTTAGAGGCGAAAGAGCGGTTAGCCGAACTCAAGCTCGAGCAGGCTCAGTTGCAAGCAAGAACAGAATTGCAAGAAATACGCGTGCAGCGACTACAAGCAGAAGCCGGATCAACCGATGAAGATGAAGAAATAGAAGACGATTTGGCATCAGTGCGCATTAGTACATGGTTGCAAGAAAAACCTACATCGCAACCCGCGCCTCAGCCCGCGCCACAACCCGCGCCGCAGCCTGCGCCGCAACCCACGTCGTACTTCGCGCCGCAACCAGCACTGCAGATCGCACCACCCGTACTTCAACAGTGTGCGCCGCAATACGCTCCGCAACATACCGCGCCGCAGAAAGAAGACTATGGACAGGCGCAGCAGCAAATCGACGTCGCTACCTTAGCCGCTGCTCTATCACAAGCAGTACGAAGCACAAGGGAGCCGCCGAAATATATACAAGAGCTGCCCTCATTCAATGGTAGCAGCAAGGAGTGGCTCAGCTTCAAGACAATGTACGAAGAATCTTCAAAGTACTTCACGGCGAACGAAAACATAGCGAGAATACGCCGAAGCTTAAAAGGGACAGCAAAAGAAGCCGCAGGTTGCCTACTTATAAGCCAACCAGATCCCAGAATTATAATAGAAGCTTTGGAAAGGAGATTCGGACGACCAGAAGCGTTAATTCACTTGGAAATAGAGAAGCTGAAGCTGCTGAACAAAGTTACGGACAATCCCAGGGAGCTATGCGTATTCGCAAATCGCATAGCGAACGTAGTGGGCACCGTGGAAGCACTCAAGAAAGCACACTATCTGCATAGTCCAGAAATGACGCGAGTTATCACAGACAAACTCACGCCCATATTGAAAAGCAAATGGTACGACTATGCAGCCAGAAAGAAAGAAGATATCCCAGAGCTTAAGAAGATATCAATGTTCTTAAACGAAGAAGCGGATAAATGCAGCGCGTATGCCTTGCCGGAGTTCATCGCAGAGGACAGCGAAACGAGAGAGCGAAGACCAAGAAAAATAGAACGTGCCTTCGCCACAAGCAAGAAACCATATGAAGAACGCTGCCCTCAATGCAAACAAGAACACAAACTGCCCGATTGCAAGTCATACGCCGCTCTGTCCACAAATGACAGATGGGAAGTAGCAAAGAAGTACAATATCTGCTACCGCTGTCTGCGAGGCAAACATCGTCGATTACTGTGCAAAGCTCCACCGTGCGGAAAAGGCGGATGCATGATGAAACACCATAAATTGTTGCATCACGACAGAACAGCAGTAATGGAAAAAGAACCCGCTATGGAAACCGCAACATCGGCAAAGGAGGTCAACACAGCGACTCGACCGTACAAGCACCGCCGCGCTTACCTAAAGATTGCGCCCGTAACAATAAGGGGGCCGCTAAGCTGCGTCGAAACATACGCATTATTGGATGAAGGGAGCACGGTCACCTTAGTCGATGCCTCAATCGCCGACGTCATCGGCGCCGACGGCCCAGCCCACACAATGTGGATACAAGGGGTCGGCTCGGAGGTGAAACACGAGAAGAGCAAGATCGTCAGCTTTAAAATAAGAGGAACGTACGCGCAAGAAGAACACAACATAGAAGCAGCGCGTACTGTAGAGCGGTTGGACTTCGCGCCAGAATCCGTGAATGAAGATCACTTGGGGAATTGCCCACATCTGTTGGATATCAAAGAGGATATCACCTACGAACGCGCCTCACCGAAAGTACTAATCGGGCAAGATAACTGGCACCTCATAGTGTCTAGAAAACTGCGCGTCGGCCGTCGAGACCAACCAGTCGCCTCATACACCAACCTGGGCTGGGTTCTGCATGGCTGTCATAGCTCATTGACGTCGACGGTCACCTTCTGCGGCAGACTACATCAGAGGGAAGATGCACCACCGATAGAAGAAGAAATAAAAAATTATTTCAAATTGGAGTCGCTGTGCATCGAGCCGAGAAGACCGAAAGAAGATCCCGAGCAGCGAGCCATGCAAATATTGGACGAAACCAGCCAGAGGTCAGCGGACGGCAGATTCGAGACAGGGTTGTTGTGGAAACAAAAGGACTTCCAAATACCAAATAATTATAAGGAAGCGGAAAGGCGCCTGCACACCTTAGAGAAGAGGCTCGACCGAGACAGCAATCTCAAGCTACAGTACGAAGAACGCATCGAGAACCTCTTCAACTCGGGTTACGCAGAGCGCGCGCCAATGCCACCGCCGCAAGGAAGGACATGGTATCTGCCACACTTCCCAGTCATCAACCCTGCGAAACCGAACAAGCCGCCGAGATTGGTACACGACGCCGCAGCGAAGACAGCCGGAATATGTCTCAACGATATGCTTCACTCGGGGCCCGACTTATTACAATCACTGCCCGGAGTGATCATGAGGTTCCGACAGTATCCGTATGCAGTGAGCGCCGATATAAAAGAAATGTTCATGCAGATTAAAGTGCGCAAAGAAGATAGAGACGTTTTACGTTTCTTGTGGAGAGGCAAGCGGCGGGAGGACCAACCGGAGGAATATAGGATGACGTCAATCATCTTTGGAGCGACATCATCACCATGCACAGCATTATACATCAAAAATAAAAATGCTGAAGAACATGCAGAAGCGTACCCAGAAGCTGCGGTCGCCATAAAAAGAAACCATTATATGGACGACTACTTGCAGAGCTTCCACTCTGTCACGGAAGCTCAGCAAACAGTAAAAGCAGTCGATCACGTCCACAAACAAGCGGGATTCGTACTCAGCGGGTGGACATCGAACGAAGAAAAAACATTAGAAGAAATAACGACAGAGCATAGACAACACGACGCGACCGTGTGCCTGGGCGGAAAAGAAACTGAGAAGACGCTAGGGCTGCTCTGGCATGTACAAAACGATCATATTGGATTCAATACTAACAATATGAAGATGCCTGCCGACGTAAAAGAAAAACAACGCTTGCCAACTAAACGAGAAGCGTTGAGCGTCATAATGGCATTATTTGATCCGCTGGGGTTAATATCACCGGTGACCACCCCAGCGAAGAGAATATTTCAAGACACATGGCGTTACAAGGCGGACTGGGACGACCCTCTGCCAACAGAATTAAAAGAAAAATGGGAAGGCTGGATTACTTCACTTAACGCCATAGAACAACTAAGAATACCGCGATGCTACGATTACAACCCGGTGTCGACGCGCCAACTACACACATTCGTCGACGCAAGCGAGGAGGCCTACGCAGCAGCAGTGTATTGGAGAACGGAGCGAGCAGACGGCAGCGTTAACATATCATTGGCCGCCGCCAAGAGCCGCGTAACACCACTGAAACCAGTTTCCATACCACGGCTCGAGTTACAAGCGGCACTGCTGGGAGCTCGTCTTGCGCAGACCGTGATCGATGAACACGATGGCGACATAGCAGGCAAGACATACTGGTGCGACTCCCGTACTGCACTGGTGTGGATAAGATCGGAGCCTCGCGCGTACAAAGCTTTCGTCGCTCATCGCCTGGCGGAGATAGAAGATACGACCAAAAAGAACGAATGGCGTTGGCTACCGTCTAAAGAAAACGTGGCAGACGACGCAACCCGAGCCACACCAGAAGGGTTCGACGAGTCGCACCGATGGTTCCGAGGGCCCCCGTTTCTGCAGCGTCCACCGGCAGAATGGCCGCAGGAAGAGAAAACGACACAATATGACACCGGGGAAGAGCGAGAAATATGTAACATCGCTGTTAAAAGTGAAGACTCGACAACAACACATCTTCCACAGATAGGAAGATTTTCTAAATGGATTCGCCTCATAAGGGCGACAGCGAGAGTCCTCCTATTCATCGACATGTGCAGACCAAACAAGCACGTAGTGAAGGCTGGGCGTAAACGCAACAAAGCAAGACAAGGTAGCGACCCTGGCTGGCAGAGAACAAACAAACGCAACACCCCCGCCAAGGAGAAAAAGGCGACTCCTACTGCCTCATCGCTTGTAGGAATACCGGCCGCTTATCATATGAGAGCCGAACAACTGTGGGTGCAAGCCAGTCAGCGGGAAAGCTTCACGAAGGAGCTCAAGAGAATCACCAGCGGAAGTGTTCCGGGAGGCGACGACAAACTAGGCCACCTGAGCACATACATTGATGAAGAGGGGACCCTACGCCTCAGAGGTCGAATAAAAGCGGCATCAGAAGTGGAGGACGACATGTACGACCCTCCCATATTAGACGGGAAGCACGCATACACTCGCCTGTACATAGCACACGTACACGAGAGGCTGCATCACGGAGGCGTAGAAACAGTTGTGAATGAATTAAGACAGAGATTGTACGTAAGAAAAATACGTCCAGTAGTGAAAACTGTCGTCAAAGGATGCCTGCCGTGCCGTCTAAGAAAAGCCAAGCCTGCATCACCGTCTACAGGAAACCTGCCGTCCGCACGCCTCGCTCATCACGCACGTCCGTTCACATACACCGGACTAGACTACTTCGGGCCAATAGAAGTCACAGTGGGACGACATCGCGAAAAGCGCTATGGCGCGTTATTTACCTGCATGACGTCGCGAGCAATACACATAGAAGTAGCCCACTCGTTGAGCGCAGACTCAGCCGTGTCGGCACTTAGGCGTTTTATGAGCAGAAGAGGATGCCCAAAAGAAATATGGAGTGACAACGCTACGTGCTTCAAGGCAGCAGACAAGGAGATGGCCGAAGCAGCACTTGCAGCCCTCGAGCACGAAACCACGTGTCAACAGATTGTGTGGAAGTACATACCGCCATCAGCACCGTTCATGGGCGGCGTATGGGAGCGAATGGTTCGCTCCGTAAAAGAAGCCCTACGCGTCACCCTCAACGAGCGCTATCCCAGCGACGAAACATTGGGGACCCTGCTCGCCGAGGTCGAAAATACTGTAAACTCCAGACCTCTCACACACGTCTCAGTCGACCCAGGAGACCCTGAAGCCATCACGCCGAATCACATCCTCATCGGTCCCAACTCGCACGTACCTGCGCCGGGACACTTCAGCAAGAATGACGTGACGGCCCGCCAGCAATGGAAACGAGCTCAAGCCCTAGCCGACGTGTTTTGGAGAAGATGGGTTAAAGAATACCTGCCCCTACTCCAACACCGGCGGGAGCCCAGCAGCATAGGAGTATCGCCGAAGATTGGAGACCTAGTCATCATTTGTGACTCCAATCTACCACGCAACACCTGGCCCAGAGGGAAAATAAGTAAGGTATATCCTGGCGTCGACGGAGAGGTACGAGTAGTGGACGTAACCACCGGCAGTGGGCACATACTAAGAAGACCAACGAAGAAGATCGTCGTGCTACCAGAGGGATCGCAGCGTGGCGACGGCGGGAGAATGTGCACGACGCAACAATATTAAACAAACGAAAGAAAATGCTTATTGTAACCGGCGCTAGTTGAACAACCTAGGAGCGGTGGGCGGAGCCATGACGACGGTGTAATTATCAGGCCACGCCTCTGGTTCGACAACTAGCAAGGGTTATACGGCGGGACTAGCGCAACCTTATGTTGAATTTAAATTATAATTTGTGTAAATAATTGTATTACTTGTATCGAACGATAAAAAATAATGATTGTATTATAACTAAGTTTAAGGTTGAGTTGTAACTGTGCAAAAACTCTCCCAAATAAAGGCACCGTATGAACAGGGAGAGTTAGCATAGTCTTCTAATGAAAACTGTAATTGTTAAATATAATAAATGTTTACTTTATTATATAATAAATATATTAGGCCGTTAGGCACATAAAATAATAGTAGTAGTGTAACCAAAGAGCATGTTATCGTGACGCGGCCGCGGAGCAAATGAAGCCACGCGCACCGCGCCACGACGTTTTATATTTATAGTGCTGAGGCGGGGGGAAGGATTCTCCGCCTAAAGCAGCTGAAAATTATAATGTAAACCTGTAAATAAGTAAAAATATTGATATGTACACCCTAGTCTAACAAGTAGTTATAGGAATATTATATAGTGAATTATGTTTATTAGTTTGTAAGGTTATTAAATAAATAAAGATAGGCGCGGGGGTGAGGCAAGGGTCCGCTGGCCAGCAGCGGCCAAATCATATAAAAGACGGGCCGGCCGCTAGGGTCAGCAGTCGCTCTCCAGCCACCGAAAAGGCACCAGCAAGAAAAGAAAAAGTACAAGTTCCTCCTCACCGCCGCTTGCCTCCAGTTAAAAGCAAGACCAGCGCGTTTTATTCCATTTTTCGCACGGCATTACGGCGATCCGTAATAGGTATTATTTATCTAAAAATATCGTTAAAACAAATATTTTAAAAAATTTAAAAAATACTTCAAATTAGCGTTTTTATCCTAAAAATTATGGAGCTACGAGAACATGAACAACGTTAACCTATCAATCTATGATATTATTGTTAGCAATGTCGACTAGTCGTACGTCAAATTGGATGCGTCATTTGTCATAGTCGCTCTAGAGTCTAGACGATCGATAACTTTAAACGGTTAATTTATGATGAAACATTTGGCTTGACATACACACGTAGTTTCATTTTATTATTTCTATTTAATCATCTAATTTTAAAGTAAATTTTGAAAGTATTTCCTAAAATAAATTCACCTATAACTAAATTTGTTCAAATTGTTGGGTTGGTCCGACGTAGTAGATACCAACCTTGCACAAAATACAAACGTGAAATAACATGAAAACAGCAGCATGATGTTACTAATATGGTGAGTGCTCACAACTGCAGACACTTTTAATGGTATTCCATCTCAGTCCCCAGGGATGACAACGTTTCAAATTCTGATTCTGAACCCAGGATAAATAATAAGGTGTGAATTTGGGTCATGGAATCTTTTGTATCATCAGGTGGACTGTGTGTTCGTTTGTTACATACATTTTTTTACAAGATTGAAAGTTGTAAGTTCGATATAAATACCCAAATCTATATGACCCCGTAAACACTGCCAAAAGAAATAACCGAATTAAAAATAAATTGGATATTCAATTCTTAAAATTAAAATTATTTACAACACGTCCCCATACGATGGTAAGAAAAATATATAATAGTTTTTATAAAAAAAAGTAAAATCATTTTCAACTGATTAATGTTATTATAATTTAAGTGAATTCTTTAAAAATATGTATAAATAGGTATGTATAATAATTATAGAAAATAATATGTTACAACTAATAATCCTAAGAAATAAGTTGGTATATAGCAGCAGTTAAAATTTAGTATTTAGAACAAAACTAACCTCCTTTAATTTGCAATGCCCCTACGGGGCGTCACTTGATTATATTATATAGGTTAAGTGTAATCGTTTTTGTAACATGCAAATAATAATAAATAAATGAACCTCTTTCTTATAGGATTAGGATTTTCAGATGCCCTTATACATAATGTAGGCACTACTACATGTTATGTAAGTTGGTAACAATATTTTAAGTAATTGTACCCTTAGACTTTTCTAAAAATATGTAAAACTGATTTTTTAATATTACTCGATATTTTATGGTGCTTAAATTTAGATTTAGCATTCAATACAAAATTAATTATAACTCATAAACTGAAGTAGCAGAAAATCAATTCGTTAGAGAATAACAACCATTCAGCGTCCTTTTGTGAAGGCGAATTCTGGCCGCATAAACTTTGCCAATCCGCAAATGACAAAATAAATTTATGCCGTATTTAGACAATGGGATAAAGTTTAAGCAACTCCTACGCCTAGAGCATATTATTACGAGTATATGTTTAATCTCACAGTGCTTCGGTCTTTTAAAATTATATAAATTATTCATTTTTGGTTTTACATAACACAGTAATTTCTTGCATCGCATAATATTGGTATCTTTAATACAAATTTACATTGGCGTTATTTGCTGTAAAGACTATCGGTCTGTAGGGATCCCGCAGGTAAAAGGCTTCTAAATCAATTATAACAGCAACTGAAGCATTTTACTTACTTAGAAATTTAACAAGGAATTGCTCAGCGTTCTTAGTAATATACCGCGGGGATAGAGTTATGTGACAATTATAGTTTTCTAATATTTAATTATAAATATATCAACATAATATTATGTAATCAATTATCATGCGGCGAACAATTTCAGAAATTACATGATCGCTACTAATGCCATATTCAACACTACGTTACTTAGGTCACGCAGGACAAGAATAATAAATTGACGGTTAACCATTGCATAGGGTTACTTGGCGGAAATCCATTATATTAGAGAAGCTAAAATTAAATAGCTAAGATCCGCGTAACAATACAAAATGTGTGTCTTACCCAGTTAGAAGAGCAACTCCTGCCCTCCCCCAATTGAATTATCCCCGTCCTAATCCCAGCACCACTACTCTCAACTCCAATACACTAGAAAAGACAGATTTCATTAATTTTGGGTAAAATTGCCCTTGGACATATCTCCACTAAATGGGCAACTCAGTGTCTCGCATGAAATTACCAATGTTAATGCGTTCATTAAAAATTGCTTAATAATGATATAATGGCCTGAATTATTGATTTAATGACATTAGTTCAGATAATCCGAGGATCTTCAGTTTTTTTTTTTACATTAAATTCCTTTAGTAAACGCAGAAATATTATGATATAAATGATACGCCATTAATATCTATAGTCTGATAATAAGTCTTCACTCAAGTCGTAAAAGGTATTACCCGAAGACTTATGACGGTCAAAATAACCAAATAAGCCGATTTCTAACTAATTCATTTTGTTGTAACAAAGTTTATGATCAGAGTGGCAGAATTTATGTCTTGCCAAGTTTGCATCGTTGATATAAACCATATATTTCGTGACAATGTTTAATGAGATAAATTCTGCAAAGCTAAATATCATAATAAAACTTTATTGGAAATTAGAAACTTAAATAATTTAATTGTCGTATTTAGTACACGTAATAACCGTAACCAATCAGTTATTTTTTATAAAGAGTGCGTATTTGTAATATGAACACTAATTTAATGACGTTTACATCTTCACCTTCAACACCTTTATTTATTGTTTAATCTGTAAAGGTGATTTAGGGACAGCATATTATAAAAGAAGGAAATTATGATAAAGATAAAATATTATAAGTATTGTAAATTTAAAAAAAATCTGGTCTGAAAACATTTTAATATATAAAAAATCTTCGCTTTTCAAAAAGGCACATAAAAGCGAATGTATACGTAATAGCTCATGAGCCTGACACTTAAATATTGTAGGACGCGAAAAATATTAGCTTGATGTTCGATGTTATACTTAGCGTAGCGTAGTTTGTTTATTTTATATATTAGTAAAATGTATGTATGTTTTACGTAGTTAATTATCATCTTTATTTTGTTTTTATTCTATATTGCTACACCTACGTCAAATTCTCACCACTCCATGGGTTCATTGGTAGAGAATGCCTCAAGGCATTAAGTCCGCCCTTTGTATTCTTTTACATTAAGGAATTCAATAAAGAATAAATAAATAAATAATAAGTAAATAATCACTCAGCATTCCACGGAATCCGCGTAAGAGTGTGTATTTACCTTAAGCAAACTCGTAACCCTAATGCCCAGATGACTCTTTATTCAGAAATCCTAAATAATATCAAAATGTTAAAAAAATAACTTAAATAATAAATATATAAGAAGTATTCTAAATTAAAACCTAGATAAGGTTTACAGCTTGAAAAACTTATTTTTTTACTCTCCTCGCCTAGTTCTTCAATCACCAAGGTCTACTGCATAAAATAGAGTTTTAGATTTGAGGAAAAATTGTAAAATTTCCTACCCTTTTTACCTTAATAATTATTTGGATGTATCAAAAAATGTTAGCATATTTTATCAGGCTATAAATAGTCTACAGCTGGTGTTGGCCACTCGTTTAATAAAGAAATTCTGACATAATTGTATCGATTGGTGAACATAGATTACCAGATGTTTTGCGCCTTCTTAGCTACTTCTCATCGCTAGTATATTAATAATTATGCGCGTTCTAAAAAATTAAAATTAAAAATACATTTTATAACACTACAAATTAAAAAGATGTAGTATGATGATTTGCTGACATTTTGCACATTTGTAGCCACTTCCCGACCTTTGTGTGAAGAAGAGTGAGTATGAGAATAATTTCACAACAGCTATTTAAAAAAATGGCGTTTTAACGCTTATATAGACCATGGGATCTTTCTGATATTTGCTATTTCTGTTTCTGTGACTTTTTTTTATAATGGTAGAATAGATTACTTACAGCGCCTTTACATGTGAACTTACTAACAAATGCATAATAAATTTTTCGTAAGAATAATATAAATGTTTTCAACTATAACAAAAGATTTATAGATCTCATTTTTTGTTCTTATTCAGATATTGCGGTTTTTTACGATAAAACTTGGAAAACAGTTCGCATACTTGCTGAACAGGGACTGGCTTAGATATCCTTTTGACTTAGGACAAATACCTGACGCTTAATGGCCCAAAATACTAATTATGATAATAATAAACATTAATCAAGAGAACGGCTAGGTTTGTTCACAACGATTTAATATGTAAAATGTAAATAATACTAATTGAACTTGACGAACTATAATGAAAGTATCATCCATGAAATAAAGGTTTAGGTACGAGCACAATGATAGATTAATGATTGTCATGGCACTTCTAAATAGCGCAAATTACTGGCAGAGTTAGAAACTTCGTAATATGGGCTTTAAAACAATTTTAACATGTACCTTGTCTAAAAAATACTCATTAATGTATTCATTACATTAGTACATTTTATACCAGCATACTGTGTTCTGATTTGGGGTGGTGCTCTTAGAATAAAATTTTTGGAAATAGAAAAAGTCCAGAGTGCATCACCAAAAGTAATGCTCTTAAAGCCGTATATATTTTGAAGTGTAAACTTATTTAAAAAAAGCCGTAAGAAAATTATATATCTTACACACACTTTAAAAATGCAAAGTAGTTTGACTTATGACCTAAAAGTATTAGATTAATATAAGAATTAAAACAAATATTAACAACATGCATTGATCATAAGCTGTGATGAATATTTTATTTTATCCTGGTGATCTTAAAGAGGATACTAGTATAAAGTTATCAAATTATTGTATTGTTATCGGTGATTTTCAAGTCAATCGGTCGTCTACAAGTTGGTGAAAAATACATTAAAAGACTCCGTTACATAGATAGATAGATACACGCGAAGCTAATAAAAGCGTGTATTTTTTTTTTGAAAACCAACAGCTATGATAATTAGGATAGTTAAAATAAGATACGACTACGATAAGTACAAAGCCAATCATCAATATAAAAAGCATTTGGTTTTTCTATGTAATGAAATAAACAAAAGTCTGAATACCTAATAAATAAGAATCGTTGTAAACAGTTATGACGAAATGTGTAAAATAACTGAAACTATGGAGAAACAGAGGCACTTTTAAATTGCATTCGTTTGAATAACATTGTAATTTATTTCAAAACCGGAGTCCTTTAAATCGACACGTACCAGAATGCAAACATGCACACAAGCAAACTTTGTATCCCTATCCTTATCATTATTCCTCCTTATAAACCTTATGGGCACCCTTGGGATAAAATGTAGGTTATTACAAAATAATACAATAATAAGCTTACACATAAATTTCGTTATTTTAAAATACAACATCCGGCAAATATACTGATTTGCATAATGGGCAAAAGAAAAATAAATTTAGGGTTTACCCATCTTCCCACATATTGTAAGTAGGGATCAAGAAAAATTGCTTCGACATCGCGTGCTGAAAACCAAAACTTACACAAGACAAATTTTGTATTGGGAAGCTCTTAAGTTGAAGGCCGAAGGTTCATATTGGCAGAAGCATATTAATGAAATTGATGTAACGATACTCAAATTGAATAGTGGCGGTTTTACAAATATGTTATGGGCGTGCTAAATTTATGCTAACAGAAAAGTTATAGAAAAATATTCCTACATAGGGAAATTATTTACTATTAAACATACGACTCGTCACTAATGACGGTAAACTGTAATGGCATAATTTTTTTTATTGATGGATTTATAATAAGGCACACTAGGCACTGGTCTAGGAACCGCAGAGAGGTCATCAGTTATTAAGCTACTGATAAAAATTATATAAAGCATATAATTTTTTATCAGTAGTTTAATAACTGATGAAAAAACAACGCATGTTACTAGTCAAAACATAAATGAATCTCTCGCTATTACAAATGCATTAATTGTAAAGTTGGCTAAAGCCTTCTTTACCGTCAACTTTATATCCCCTACCCAGCTTTGTACTTGTTAGGAATGATCGGGTTGGAAAAGGTACGAGGTAATTGAGCTTTTCTTCGTTTTAAGAGAGAACGTAATGAAGAAAATTGGTTATCTTTCAAAGCAGCCAGGAATAAGTGCAATCAAATGGTACGGACAGCTAAACGCCGATATTTCCATAATTGTATTAACAAATCTTCTCTCGCCGAAGTGTGGAAATTTCTCAGATCTTCTGGTCCTTCCAGGCCAGCTACATTGGATTGTGGTCCTTCTCTATCACTTGATGAAACCAACATTTCGCTTCTGTAACAGCAATGGACTCTAAAATTTGCTCACAAACTGTGGCTTCCATTGCTTCATTGCAAATTCCTAATATACCTACCTTTAATTTCTCTCCTGTTTCTCAGGATGATGTCAAAATGTCTATTTTAGCAATTCAGTCCAAGGCGGTGGGTTATGATGAGATTAGTAGACAAATGGTAGTATTTATACTAGAGCACCTTTTTCCGGCAATTTCCCATGTTATAAATTATTCCCTTGATTTGGGTCAGTACCCTAACCTTTGGAAAAGGGCTTTTATAAAGCCCCTTCCAAAAATTACTTCTCCCATTCTTCCCAGTCATTTTCTCCCTATATACCCATTCTACCCTTTCTTTCCAAAATTTTAGAAACCTGTGTTTACAAGCAAATTTCTACATTCATTTTGAAACATAACCTACTGAGTATATATCTGTCTAGGTTTCGCCCTGGTCATAGTACCAGTACTGCTTTAATTAACGTCACAGACGATATTAGAAACGGTATGGAAGAAAAGAATACCAGTACCCGTACTAGTGGATTTCTCATATGCTTTCAACACAGTTGATCATGAAATCCTTGTTTCCTTACTGTCTCATCTAAATATTGCCGATGACCTTCAGCTATACCTGCAAGCTGAAATAGGGGATATCCATAATGGGATTAAAAAATTAAATAACAACTTATCAGCTATCAAGGATTGGTCTACTCGTTATGGAGTGTTGGTCAATCCTTCGAAATGCCAAGCTATACTGGTGGGTAGCTCATGGATGCTAGTCAAGATTAATCTTGCAGACTTGCCCCCTATCTATTACAATGGGATTAAAATATCGTTCAGTAAGTCTGTATAAAATCTTGGCCTACACATTGACAGCACGCTGAATTGGAGAACTCAGGTTACTGAAGTCAGTCGTAAAGTCACTGCTACGTTACGTTCTCTGTATCTTTTAAAACATTTTCTCTCTACGATCCACAACAGTCTACGATCATGCTTGTCCAATCACTCATATTACCCATAATTGATTATGCAGATATGTGTTAACCGGATCTGTCCCAGGATTTTCTAAACAAGCTGGAACACCTTCTCAATAACTGTATAAGATTTATTTTCGGGCTTCGTAAGTATGACTATATTTCGCAATATAGATCTAAGCTTAATTAGCTTACAATCCGGCAGAGGCGTATTTCCAGAATATTACTTATTCTTTTTTCCATATTAAATGACCCATTTTCGCCTTCTTATCTTAAGAGTAAATTTCACTATCTCTCCTCATCTCATGATAGGGTTCTACGTTCTTCTTCTAACTACAAAATATGTATTCCAGTTCACTTCACCGAGTTCTATGGTAACTCCTTTACAGTTCAGGCTACATGCCTTTGTAACTCCTTGCCTGACGACATCAGAAAAGCTCCCAATAGGTTTTCTTTTAAAAAGTTGGTGCGTAATCATCTGTTAAAGACAATGCTTCTTACATGAATCATCTATGTCATTTCTATTTTTAGACGTATATATTTATAGTTATTTATATGTTCTATTTGTATATGTATGTTGGTATGAATATATGTATGCTTATGCTTGTACGTATATATTAGTAAAATGTATATATAACGTAATTAATTATCATTTCTATTTTGTTTTTATTCTATATTGCTACACCTACTTCAAATTCTTACCACTCCATGGGTTGACTGGTAGAGAATGCCGCAAGGCATTAAGTCCGCCCTTAGTATTCTTTTAGATTGAGGAATGCAATTAAGATTAAATAAATAAATAAATCAACATTGTAGTGGATCTTAGTGGTGTTATGTACGGCCCTAGAAGTCTCTTCATAAACAGTTTCAACTTTATCATCCGAATGTGCCAAATATATAATAAGAAATAAATAAATTTGGTTTATTGTGAAACGTAATTCAAAAGAAGAAAAAAAGAAAAAATGTGGCACAATATGCCCGATATACTCGTATGCCGTTATGTGCATTGCATTGGGAAAAATATTCTTAGGGTCTTTTTGTTTGTCTTTTTTATATTTATTTAATTTCGCTCATATTCTGGACGTATCTTGTGATCTTTCCGGCTTTTCCAATAGTCGCCTTATATGACACTCATGGAACGAAACAGAATCAAGTATTCTTTTACGTCGCCACCACATGTCCTTAAAAATATTAAGATTTAAAATATAAAACCACGGATTTTATCGCGTATTTTAACTTATTTTATATTCCCGAAGTTTCGAGCACTTTATAGCACTCATCGTCACGGGGGCCTGAGGTGTTTCTCACCTCACCTTGTTTGAGGTTTTGTCATCATAGTTAACCACGGCTGCCTCCAGATGAAAATTATTAATTTTTGTTCCAATCTACGCAGTATGAACTTACAGTATCTTGAAGTCTTGTAGTTATATGCTTGGGTTGAGATTTAATTTTATTAATTATAGGATCAGCCAGCCATCTTCTCTATTGAAATAAGGAAGTTTCTTTATTTCAATAGCCTCGCGAATCATCCTTGGAAGGAATCGGTATTTTTTAGCGAGGTTTGTGGTCTATCAAACGTAGTGTAGTGACGGGGACAATCCTGTACGTGTTTACAGAATGCAGACGTCCCGGAGCGTCGATTCTTCACATCGGCTATGTGTTCTTTAACGCGGGTTTTTATTGATCTTTTAGTTTGTCCTATATAATAGAGACAACATTCACAATCAAGCTTGTACACTCTTGCAGAGAGACATTACACTTGAATCTTGGTAAATACTGACTAATCTTCTTCAGCGGCTTAAGGCACGTTTTAATGGGAGCACGCTTCAAGATGTAGCCAATTTTGTCAGTGACGCCTCTGACATATGGCAGTACAGCAGGCATTCGCTCGACTGTGGCCGGCTTCACTCGTTCACTGTGACGTAGGCGCGGGACCCGAAGCTTGTTATCGTGTAAAACTTGCTTGACATGTTGAAGCTTGGCAGCCAGGTGTTTACTGTAACAGATGCCTCGTGCTCTCTGAAACAAAGATTTACCCACGATAGCTAACTGTGAAGGATGGTGACGAGAATCACCGTTTAAATATCTATCTGTATGGGTCTTATAGTAATATATATAGTATAGAAATAGCATAGTATAGGAAATACACAGTGTGGCTCAAGGTTTTATCAGGATTCCGAATTACTAACACATCTATAAATGCTAAAGAATTGTTTGCCTCTCACTCCATTGTGAACTTAGTTTTAGGATTTTATGAAGTTAAGATGGTCTAAAGTGCAGTTACTTTATCTAAAGGTAGAATTGTGAAAGTATCGCCTCCGTATCGCTTGTAGAATCTTGGATTTACGGAAGAATTAAGCAGGGATTTCTCCTCAAAGTCTTCCATGAATATATAATGGAAGATACCCATTGTGAGCCCATTGCCACGCAATCTATTTGCTTGCAGAATTTTTCCTTCCACAATAGGTAGCCAGATGTAAGGCAGTGTCTGAGTAAAACTGCATATTCTACGGACATGTCGTTTTCTTCCGGCCTTCTAGTTACAATTGAGATACAGTCTTCAGCTGGTAAGCATGTGAACAGAGACTGTACATCAAAACTGACCATAGTTTCATTGCCTGCATGATGGAAGTATTTAATCTCGCTGACATAATGGTAGGAATCCCGTGTGTGTGCTCTTGTATGTCCCCTGAGCGGTGAGAGTATTTTTGCTAAGTGTCTAGCCAATCTGTAAGTTGGTGAATCGATTTGGCTCACTATGGAACGTAGTGGAGCATTGGGCTTGTGTATTTTTGGTAACCCATACAACTTCAGTGGTTCGGCACACGTAGGTAAAACGCTCTAAATTCGTCTTTGGGTAGATTCGGTTTCGGCGCTGAACTGTGACGTAACATAGACGAAATGTATAAACAGTCCTCGACGCTGCAGATAATTTCACCATGCGATAATCTTCGCGGTATTATGGCAAAATTAAAGTCCTTCGATAATACTCTAATTGTAAATATTAAGGTTATTCAATAATATACTACACGATTTAATAAAAATAAAAAAGAAGTATGTAGTAAATTGAAAGTATAGTACCTTGCAGATTTTTTATTTTTTGTTAATTTTGGAATCCTATATTATATATGTATATTAATAGCATGAACGTTTTGACAATATTGTTTAAAACGTGGTGCAAAGTTTACCACATACTACCTCAAAGTAACTTGATAGTGGAAACAGCAAATGAATATAGAGACGTAATAAAAACTTTTCCCAAGCCGTAATTTAAAATTTGTCTTTTTGGTTCATGTCCTAAATTGTTTTAACAATTTCCCGACATTTAGATATTCTTTAAAAAAAACGGTTTATTATGTAGTTATCTAATTAAAGCTTTCTTATAGATATTTTGAACTAAGTTTTCATTTGTTAGCGTATGTATATCAAAATTAGAGAAGAATCCTTACGTATCGATAGAAGTTCATTATATTTGGCAGTTTTGGCATAGGCTACCTGAAATGATCTTATACGGATGATAATGAAACTTAATAGTAAGACTAGAAACCCGAATGATGACAAAAATGTCATTATTATGAAGTGAGAAAATAGAAAGTATAGTCAACCTAATATTATGCTTACTTACTTACTTATCTTCACGCACAATCCCTGACGGGGTAGCCAGAGAGAACAGATCGCCAAGTGTCATATATTATGTATAGTTATTATGTATAGTTCATATATAATATTATGCAATATATTTATTAAAAATATACATAACCACTTTTAATATAACACTCAATCTAGCTTTAAAGTGTGAATACTTATTCATTTTATAAAAATAATCATTCCAGAGTCATTAGACCAACAGAATACGTTATACCTACTATGATGTTTTACTACAATTATATAAATTTAAACTACAAAAAATAATTTAGATACTACATAAACATCAATGTTAAAAATGTTCATGTTCGTAAAATTTCTTGAAAAAAAGAATTGAAAAATGTCGATGCCAAGCTGAAAAAATATTTACTGTGAAGCCCAAATTTACGCATTCATTTATTATTGTAATTTACTTCAAAGTGATTCTATCTTTTTCAATTTAAAACTAGAAATGAGAAATATAAGAAATGTTATAAAAAATCTATGATATCAGATGGCAACAAAATATTTAATAAATAATAATAGGCATATAAAAAATAGAGTACCAAACGAATTTGTAGAAAAGTGGGGAGTGAGACGTTATATAATCAAAACTTTTGCACCGCTCTCAAACTATGGGAATGAAAAACACTGAATATTAAAGTCTGACACAAATTATGTTGGGATTTGCCTTTAGCACATTAGTCATTATACTGGAATTGCTGGAAGACCTTAGCACTAAGTTTAATTAGATCATTATTGTGTGGCTGTAAACGGATAGGTCTTTAGATGAAAATGAACAAGACGAAAATCATTCCTTATATGCATACATGTCGATAACCTTATTTGAATAGATTATTTAAAATAATAATAATATTCCACAACTATATATATATAATTGTGGAATATTATTATTATTATTGTGGAATATTATTATTTAAAATGGCAATTGATCCCTTTCATTTTAAACTCTGCTTAGTATATATTTGATTTCTAAATCATAGATCTTATATGTAGAAATATGTACACTGTCACGAAACCGAGTTAGCCACATAAAGTCGACCCATTCATGCTACAACTATAATATAGCTGCAGCATTGCTCTACCGCTTAAAAAATGTAGTCCAATAGTTTAAATTAAATTCATGTAGTATTGTTGAACTCTGTGAGCAAAACCACTAAGCACTGCAGGTATATACACATATTATATTTTCCTTCGAAAGTATAACAGATTTTGACAATCTACATTATGATTGTAACTCTATTGGCGTGGTAGACGCTAAAGTTTGATTGAACGTTGCCTCAGAAAGAACTTTTTCACTTTAGGGAAAGTGATTTACATATGTATGTACACTTTTCTACGCGTATACAATTTGAACTTGGATGTTCGGAATCTGAATAAGAATTTGTAATCGTAAAACTTTTCTTTTTTTGGATTAAGACCGAATTTGTAAAATGTTATTGTTACTAAGATGATAATTTACTTGAATAAAAAGCGAGAAACGCAATTTTCAGTGCATTGCTGCTTAGCAGCACAAAAGTTTTGGTGCAGGTACTAAACCTAAACGATGTCTTAGGCAGAAAAGGAAGTAAATTATTTTAATATTTCCATACGTATAAGTTGTTACACAGTGTGATGGCGGTGTTAGAATATCGACTAACCCATATCGTTCCGTGGGTGTCGAAATAGGCGACAGAGGGAAACTGAAACAGGAGATGGGCAGCAGCAGCTTCCTGGTGGCAACTCAAAATAATAATAAAAAATAATAATGAAAACTACGGTTTCCAAACCGCATGCTAAGCGTAGTAAGTATGGCAAAAGCCCATATGAAGAAATCTATGGAGTAGGCCTGTGTTCAGCAGAGTATTTTTATAGGCTGTAATGGGTAATGGATATGTAAGTGTTAGTACTTACCTTTAAGTAACTAATATCAATCGTTTCATATTAATGAAAAATATTGTCGTGTTTTTCTTTCCTCGCTTAACGTATTCAAGATTAAACGTATATTTTTTTAAAGGTATTGATAATATATTTAATTCCTCATTTCCAATTATATAACTAACATGTCTAGATAGAAATAAATGTCTTCACAAGTCCACTGTCAAAAACAATGCCAAACCATCGATCTCTTACCAAGTTGTCACTCGATCTAGTTGAGGCCGTCCTACACTTCACTTACCGATACGAGGTAGCCATTCGAAATCCCTACTTCCCATCAGTTGTTGGTTTTAAGAGCTATATGACCGGCCCACTGCCACACCAACTTAATATTCCATGTACAATCAATCATTATCTGACCACTTCTAATTTATGATGAACTCAGTAATGGTGCATCATGTAATCAAACGCGCTAGATACTGCTTATTGATTATGAAAACTCTATAGGTAGAAACCCAAAAATACTCAGCGATATTTTACAAAGTTTATTCTACAACTATTTAAATAATAAGATATGGATGGAAAAAATCAAAATTTTTATTGAGGTGAGAGGCTAATTTTGCTTCAAAGCACAAATTATAAGTTGACGGTTCTAACTGATATGAAATTCAAATTAAAGTAGCAATACGAGTATATAATTCCCTGCACTTTTTATACACAAAAGTATAACTGTCATCTTTACATAATTTTCTATGAAGAGCATTTCCATTTTTCATTCATTCTTATATGCATTACAACCTGCCAAAGACCACTGCTGAACATAGGCTTTCCCATATCGGGCATGGCGTGACATAGACTATAATGAATGGATCCTTAAATTTATGTGTTAAAATTAGTGTAGTTTGCTTTAATTTATTAAATAAAGTGGTCACTTTCATAACGTATTCGCAGATATTAAGTCTTGAATGAGTTTTAACCAACTCGCGTGAAGCATTATATTGCAATGTTGGTGAAACTGTAAATAAGTGCAGTGCGGTAGAATGCCTGCTTTTGAAGATAAAACTTCGTTTTTACGATTATTACATCGCCTACGGTTAGTTTTGGGTTCTTATTTATACTATCATCACACATTTTATATAGGAAAATAAGGAAATGTTAAAATACTGCCGGTCAAAATCTTTGTTCCAGCCTTAATGTTTAAATAGCTACAAAATGTTCCTACTTAGAACATTGTTATTGAAGAAGAAGATTACAATGATGCTTGCTGCTTAATTCATCAATGCTTTTCTACCCTTTTCATCGTTAAAAAAATATTATAATGATCACTTAAATTATTAACAAGTGCATAAGTACATTGTTCGATAATTAAAGTAAGAATTAAAAAATAATGTTATAGGCTAAATACATCCCACAGCCGGAGATAGGTCTCTCCTTTATGATTATCGAACTCTCTCTTCTCCTACTCTCTCTTCTTCTAATGACAATCGGCAGCGTCGTTGCACGTTGGCGGATGTCGTATCATGTTTTATATTTCTCAGGTATGCGGGTTTCCTTACGATGTTTTCTTTCACTAACGATAACTGGTAAATCAGCACTTAAATTGTATTTCACAATTTCAGTGATGCCGACGGGTTCTGAATTTTGTTTGCTCGCGAATTTATCTCAGTTTAATTTATCTGAGATAGCAATTCGAAACTCTCCCTTTTATATATTGTGTAGTGTAGTTGTGGATAGGTACCTTTCCCAATCTTTAATAATTTATCAGAAAATTGACGATCATCCGGGTTATCTCCAGTTCTCACTCGCATGTTTATAGTCCAATGTACCGATTGTATATCACGCCACAAATAAGAGCTTTTTAGGCAAGCCCTAACCTCATCAGCTCGGGTTCCCCGTGGTATTACCGGTAAAGTTTGTCGGAAATCACCACAAAATAAAACCGTGATACCGCCCATTGGTCGATCATTTTGTCTTATATCCCTTAAATTTCTGTCTACCGCTTCTACTCCTTTTCGGTGGACCAGCGTACATTCATCCCATATCATTAAATTACACTCACGTAATACCTTATCCTTGTCACTATTTCTTGAAATACTACAGGTTGGACTTTCCATGCGATCTAAATCAATTCGTATTTTAAACATAGTATGAGCAGTTTCACCTCCTGGTAGCAATGTTGCAGCTATACCTGATGAAGCCACGGCAAGAGCAATTTTACGCTGATTTCGAACATAAGCTAATATTAATTTAGTCAAAAAGGTTTTCCCAGTTCCTCCAAGTGCATCTAAAAACCATATTGATCCCAAATTATTCTGAACACTCTCGCACACGCGATCATAGACTGAACGTATTTCTGCAGTCATCATTGGGACACCGTTTTCTAATGTTGCCAGCAGTTCCATTGAGTTGTAACCAATCTCTGCAGAATATTCCCTATTGGTAACCTCTCCGACTGAGGTTGGTGTTGGCAAACCATATTCACAGAGTGATTTACCACCTACTGCTGTTAAGTCTTCCTGAAGAGCTAATAAGCACAGATTTAGGGCAAGATCACGGAAATTATCATTAGTTGCGCCTTCATCATTGTGAGATATATTCCGAAGATGGACTTCTGAAAATTTTTCTTTATATTTTTCCCATAATTGTACAGCATCTGACAAATTACAAAATGTGAGTAATGTTACAAATAAATGGCGTAACCGTCGTGGATTATCACTAACACAGGATTCTGCTAAAGCGTCATCCCAATGCTGATCATTTTCAAGCAAACGACGCGCTTGGCAAGCTGCATGATAAGTTGGATAAACAACATTGTCTACTTTTCTCAAATATTTAATTCTATAAATGATGTTGGTCCTCGCACTGTATGTAATAATAATCGCAAACACTCAGCGTTGTTAGGATGAACGGTATACACTCTACCAAGAACATGTTCTTTGAACATACCTGACTCGCCATCTACAGGCCTGCCACGACGTCTACGATTAAAGACACTTCGTTGCTTGTCGTAGGTATAATACGATGGAACTTCCTATTCGCGTCCCGACTCTAGTCGTTGTTCATGCTCATGTTCATCTTCAAGAAATCGAATAATATTATGGTGCACCCTATCATTTGTCAAACGGTCTTCATATTGAGTAAAAGTTTCTGATTCTCGAGATAAAATATGACGTTCATGATCATTTGTGAGACGTAATTCCCTCTCAGTGTAGGTTTCGGACTCGCGAGATAATGTATGCCATTCACGGTCAGCTCTGAGACGTAATTCCCTCTCAGTGTAGGTTTCCGACTCACGGGATAGTACATGCCGTTCGCGATCAGCTGTGAGACGTAACTCCCTCTCAGTGAAGTTTTCGGACTCACGGAATAGTACATGCCGTTCGCGATCAGCTGTGAGACGTAATTCCCTCTCAGGGTAGGTTTCGGACTCGCGAGATAATGTATGCCGTTCGCGGTCAGCTGTGAGACGTAATTCCTTCTCAGTGTAGGTTTCGGAATCGCGAGATAATGTATGCCGTTCGCGGTCAGCTGTGAGCCGTAATTCTCGTTGTGAAGCAGTTTCAGCTTCTCGGAATAACACATGTTGTTCTCGGTCAATGGTAAGCCTTAGCTCTCGTTGAAAAGAACTTTGAGACGCCCGTGATGTAGCTCGTCTCGCTGTGTCTGCTGCTAATCGCATCTCTCTTTCTGGAGAGCTTTCATTGGCTCGAGAAGTTGAGGCACTAACTCTCATAGAGTTTAACCGATGTGCTCTTTCCTCTGCCGATTCTTGAGAACGCACATTATCTTAGCTTCTCTCGAATTTCGAGATAAAGATAATCGTTTTTTAGGTGGCATTGTGTATTTTATTTTTAATCGACGGCATTCAGTTACCTAACAAAATAATCTAGGTTATAGGTCCTAACTACTAGCTACCATACACAAAAAAATCTAAATGCCTACTTAAATAATAAAACGGATCCTAAATAAATCCTTAAATCCAAAATTAAAGTCTTAAAAATATATAAGTAGGTACCTAAACTACGTCTAATAGAATGAAATAACCTATTTGATACCTAGGTACCTTTTAAAACTACAGCTAAATAAAAAAAAGTTTAATTTATAATTAACGCATCTGCAATTCCCCTGGTGTTGCGGTTGTTGATGGGCGGCGGTAGTCACTTACCATCAGGTGAGCCGCATGCTCGTTTGCCCCCTCTCCTATAAAAAAAAATTTAAGCTAATACTAAGAAATATTTAAACATTACCAAAATAACTAATACCTATTTTATAAAATAACAACCAAAGAAATCTAAAAATAAATTATTAAACGTAAAAGTAGACTAAAAGTCGCGCTGATAAGCACGGTTTGTTAAAATCAATTATTATCTGTCAATAAGGTCGAACACTTTGAACGTCTATTCGCATCAACAGCCAAATATTGTATAAAGCTCGCACTCGGACCCCCGCCTGTTTATACCTCCCGCCGCGAGCCGCGTCGAGCGCGGCGACCGTTACACAAAAATAATCCTTATAGCATGATTCAGTATACACGCGCGATGGCTTATTAGCGTATTTCATGTATAACTTTGGTGTTTCTATACCGATTTCTATGATTCTTTTTTATTGAATAGAAAATAATGTTAACTTTTTTTTAATTAGGGATGAGTGAGAGTGTTATAAACGTAAGAGTAGACAAATATAATCAGAAAGCTCCGAACTGCTAAGCTATCGGGAGTTACACGTGTTATTGTGAGTCAACCATAAAAGATATACATATGATGTCGTGGGATATTTTTTATATAATTTTAAGGACAACATTTTCGTTATACATGATTTCTGTGTAGCTTTAACCATTAAGGCTGCACACGCGACGGAAACTTAAAAAATGGAGTAATTTGTCCCGTTTCCCCAACATTTACCTTCACTGCTCTGCTCCTATTGATCGTAGCGTGATGAAAAGTATACCATAACCTGCCCAGGAGTATCAAAAATAATTATACCAAGTTTCGTTAAAATCCGTCGAGTAGTTTTTGTTTCTATAACGAACATACAGACAGACAGACAAAAATTTTACTGTTTGCATTTTTGGCATCAGTATCGATCACTAATCACCCCCTGATAGTTATTTTGGAAATATATTTCATGTACAGAATTGCCTCTCTACAGATTTATTATAAGTATAGATGATTTGTATATTCTTATAAAAACCAAGTATGAATGCACAGCATAGAAACAGTTTCTTCAGTCTCTTTCAGTTCAATTGTTTGGACCTACTCGTAACCAATGTAATACAGAAAGAAGGTCTGATATTTTTACTCCCTTGTAAATGTTACAATAAGAATTTAGTTATGAGCTACGTCGTGACTCTTACAGAAATCTAAGAGCCATTTAGTAGGAGATCAGTGACAGAAACACATACAGAAGAATAATTATGTATATGTATAAAGATAAAATGCATGTTGGCGGACATTACAGCTCCTTGAAATATTTCATTTCTTATTTTTTACGGTTTTGATAAAAAAAATCTTGAGCTTCGACGGCTCAAGATTAAAATGAACAAGTTAATAATAACAATAATTGAAAAAATAAATGTTTTATTGTACAAATTTGACTAAAACTTATTAAAGTTGTCAAGACATATACACACGTATGTTTACGTTTGCATATACGAGTAGTAACTAATAGCTTTACAGATTTCGGACAGCTGTTGCATGATAAATTAAGAGTCTAAACGAAACGATTTTTCCTACTACGACAACTCTAAAAAATGATGCTTTCAACTTGATGCATGGCTAGTAATAAAGCTGCTCCTAAAGAAGTACATAAAATTTATAAAATTTTCTTCCTATGGCTTAAATAAAGGCATGCATCCATTTTTTTTACCATTTCCGTCTATTTTAAATAAAAACAATAAGATAATGTAAATTTTGTAGGTTTATTTTGTTTTTAGATCTTACTTTTTTTTCTCAAATAGACCTTCATGTATACATGTTGGGTTTGAAGGAATCTCAACTCATTTAAATGTATATATTGCTGTTAGGTCTAGAAAACAGTTTTCTATCCAATATATCCCCACAAATATTAACTCTTCCTGGAATGTGATGTATCGGTATGATCTCTGCATCTCTTCAAGAAATTTTAAAGATGTTATGTATCTTGCACGCTTGGTCTTGAGATCTTCTAATCAGCGTATTTTATTGGCTATTTCCAGTCCGTGCTGGTTAAAATAATGACTTCTTATATTTACGCGGACACTACACATTGAATAAAACTTCTTTTACGGATTTTATAGCGTTTAATTATACTTATTTTTAATTCCGGACGTTTTAGGTGCTTTACAGCATCAATGGTTACGAGTAACTGAGGTGATTGATTTCCCGATGAATAGAATAGAATAGAATAGAATATTTTTTTATTCAATATACATTACATGTGTAATTTCTATTGAAACATATTTTTTACTTTACCACTGGTTCGAAAAGACCCCTCTGTACTGGGAAGAACCAGCAAGATATGCAGCGGGACTTTTTTTTAAATAATATTTACAATATAAATGATTAAGAATTATTTAAAAAATTTATTTTAGAAACTGCTTGGAAGCGACCACCTCATTCCCAGGGGTTATTATCAACCATGTATTCATTTATACTATAGTAACCCTTTTTCTACAGTTTCAGCTTAATGAAACACTTAAACTTGGTAATAGAGAGAGCCTGTACACTTTCCGGGACCTTGTTGTAATAGCGTATACATTGCCCCAAAGAATGAATTACTGACTCTGTGGAGTCGAGAAACTGGCATCACTAGCTTGTGTTTGTTCCTAGTGTTTATAGAATGTATATCAATTTTTCACTAAAACTACCTTTGTTTTTGTGAACATACAGTAATTTTTCGTAAATATACTGAGAGGCCAAAGTTAATATATTTATTTCTTTAAATTTATCTCTAAGAGACTCACTCGGTTTTAGGTTGTAAATAGCTCTAATGGCCCTATTCTGTAAAACAAAAATAGTTTCTGAATCAGCCGCATTTCGCCATAGCAAAATCCCATAAGACATTATGCTATGGAAATAACTGAAATAAACTCATCTAGCTGTCTCGACACTAGTGAGACTTTTTATCTTTTTTACTGCATAGACTGCAGAACTTAGTCTGCTTGCTAATTTGGATATATGGGGACCCCATTGAAGATTTGCGTCAAGAGTGATGCCAAGAAAAACAGTGGATTCAACAGGGCTCAGTTCCTCCCCATTTAAAAACAAATTGGTATTCAGATTTTTATATGTAGTTTGTATGTAGATACGTTATCACCCAATATCAATATTTGTTCTAAGTGGTGCTTCGTCATAATAAAGTTTTGAAAAAATCGTCACCAATATAATGGTTCCCTACACTCACCATACAAAAAATAATAGCATTAATGAACTGCGAATGCTTGTGTTAGTGAATACGATTATATTGCTTTATGTGAACTTTGAGCATTTATAATTAAATATAGATGTGGAGGCGGCGAGAGATATGTGTCAAGATCGTGCCAAATGGAAGCTCCTAGTCTCTGCCAGCTTTTCTGGGTAGCAGGCGTCAGGGCTCATGTTTATGTTATGTGAACTTTATTTTCTCGCATATTTCTGAAAGAAAATATGATATTATTGTCAACAAACCAATTTTATTCGACATTTAATTGCATAGTAAATACATTTAATTATTCATTTTTAAACGAAATGTGGAACTTTCAATTTGTCAACCAACTACTTAAGTCCATTTCTCAAAAAGCTTTCACATAATTTTGTCTAAAACAAAATTTGTTTATTGTTTAACTTAGAGTCATTTTCTGTCGTAAAAGCACGATTCTGGAAACTTAATTCACTAGCTTTGTTGCGAACAATGGCAGTACTGATTCACGCACCTGCTTTGTGTATATATGGCGCAAGAGGAAACTTAGTTTGTGATTTAATATTTCCCAAAAATTTATAAGATGTTGTAAACATTTTTGGCGATTTTAATTTTGCGATTATATAGTCACTCGGCCATTTGAATTTCATGTCAGAAAGTGGTTGTTAATTCGTATTTTTAGTGTTTCGTTTGAACATAAAGTTCGTTATATCCGTATCTAAGCCGTAATGAGTAACAGCATCGTAAAGAAATGATTTGAAGTTTATTAATTCGAGTCGCAACGCTTTATTATTGTTCATCGCAATATAATTTTCTATCCACGTTATCTGGGTGGTAAATTTTACAGTTTTCGATAAGTTTCATTCCTCGCACGACTACTTCGTAGAATCTGCTACCACCATTTACATTCAATTCATCATTACAGCAATTTTCATAAACACAAACTCATCATCATGACTTACAAACTTCAATACCAAGAACGAAAACACAAGAAAGAAAGGCCGGAAACGCACACGCAATTAACCTGACAATGCAGTTGTTTATGGGCTGCAGTAGTCACTTACTATCAGGTGAGCCACATGCTTGTTGGTCTCCTCTTTTTTTATAAAAGAATACAACCAGTTATTACAAAATATTCAGGGTTATTTTTCAAAGATTAGCTAAATTTAATAATTAAGTTGAAAATATAAATATTGATATACACTTTTTGCAGTTTTTAATAATACGCATAAATAAGGCTTCTACATTTATTTGAAGATATCCGAAATTGAATGTGATTTATGGCACGGAGCTTTTGCTTGATATTTACTCCTTTGATGACACGCTTGCTACTAAGTTGATAACTACGACGCGAATTCTTATTCCAATTTTTCCCTCATACTTTAAACGGGCTTCATAATAAATAAAATTAAAAAAAAATACATTGCGACGACATATGGGATGGATGCTATGCAAAATAAATTTTTCAACTCCTCGAATTGAATACTATTTATAATTCTACACGAAAGATAATTTGAAAAAAATTGGTAAATCCAATTGGGCATGCCCTAAGCGCATTAAAAAAATTACGTATAACATGATTATATGGAATTTTTTAAAGTAGTTTAACTACATTTCGACAGCACTATCGGCTTCAACACCCTCGAAAACCATGAAAATGACACCCATGATGAAAAAATTTATACCTATAGCAGCCGCCACCTTGGATTTACATTTCGACAGCACTATCGGCTTCAGCACCCTCGAAAACCATGAAAATGATACCCATGATGAAAAAATTGATACCTATTGCGGCCGCCATCTTGGATTTACATTTCAACAACCCTATCGGTTTCAACACCCTCAAAACCATGAAAATGTCACCCATTAAAAAAAATAGATACTTACTTTCAGTACGTACTACTATTATTTATTCTGTGCTTTTAAAATAATGTAATAAAAAAAACTTTCATTATTATTATATTCAATGTTACGGCCTACAGCTGCCCTTGCAAAGGTCGTCTTGGCTGGGGCCATAGCAGCTTCTTCGACGGGCAGACGTAGGTCGGGCCTCAATATGGGCACGTGGAATATGTTCTATCACAATTAACTATATGGGAGAAAACTAGAAACCAATAATACTTACCGGTAGCCGAAGCTAACTTCGCTCCAAGGCTTGGGCAGGCCGTGAGTGTGTGTAATGGTGTTTGGTGAACAGTGTACAGTGAGGTGTGAATGTGTGAGGCCTGGGCAGGCTTAGGCGACTAGTAGCGGCCGATTTCCAGGCTGCGTCATTTTTCATAGTCGCTGTAGAGTCTAGACGATCGATAACTTTAAACGGTTAATTTATCATGAAACATTTGGCTTGACATACACATGTAGTTTCTTTTTATTATTTCCATGTAAATTTCACTATCTCTCCTCATCTCATGATAGGGTTCTACGTTCTTCTTCTAACAAAAAAATATGTATTTCAGTTCACTTCACCGAGTTCTATGGTAACTCCTTTACAGTTCAGGCTACACGCCTTTGTAACTCCTTGCCTAACGACATCAGAAAAGCTCCCAATAGGTTTTCTTTTAAAAAGTTGGTGCGTAATCATCTGTTAAAGACAACGCTTTTTACATGAATCATATATGTCATTTATATTTTTAGATATATTTATAGTTATTTATATGTTCTATTTGTATATGTATGCTGGTATGAATATATGTATGCTTATGTATGTACGTCTATATTTGTATATATGTATAAATAGGATATATTTTTATAGTTTATTTATTGTATATATTAGTAAAATGTATATATAACGTAATTAATTATCATTTCTATTTTGTTTTTATTCTATATTGCTACACCTACTTCAAATTCTCACCACTCCATGGGTTGACTGGTAGAGAATGCCACAAGGCATTAAATCCGCCCTTTGTATTCTTTTAGATTAAGGAATGCAATAAAGAATAAATAAATAAATAAATCAACATTGTAGTGGATCTTCGTCGTGTTATGTACGGCCCAAGAAATCTCTTCATAAACAGTTTTAACTTTATCATCCGAATGTGCCGAGTATATAATAAGAAATAAATAAATTTGGTTTATTGTGAAACGTAATTCAAAAGAAAAGAAAAAAGAAAAAAATGTGGCAGAATATGCCCGATATACTCGTATGCCGTCATGTGCATTTCATTGGGAAAAATATTCTTAGGGTCTTTTTGTTAGTCTTTTTTATATTTATTTAATTTCGCTCATATTCTGGACGTATCTTGTGATCTTTCCGGCTTTTCCAATAGTCGCCTTATATGACACTCGTGGAACGAAACAGAATCAAGTATTCTTTTACGTCGCCACCACATGTCCTCAAAAATATTATGGTTTAAAATATAAAACCACGGATTTTATCGCGTATTTTAACTTATTTTATATTCCCGATGTTTCGAGCACTTTATATCACTCATCGTCACGGGGGGCTGAGGTGTTTCTCACCTTACCTTGTTTGAGGTTTTGTCGTCATAGTTAACCACAGCTGCCTCCAGATGAAAATTATTAATTTTTGTTCCGATCCACGCAGTATGAACTTACAGTATCTTGAAGTCTTGTAGTTATATGCTTGGGTTGAGATTTAATTTTATTAATTATAGGATCAGCCAGCCATCTTCTCTATTGAAATAAGGAAGTTTCTTTATTTCAATAGCCTCGCGAATCATCCTTGGAAGGAATCGGTGTTCTTTAGCGAGGTTTGTGGTCTATCAAACGTAGTGTAGTGACGGGGACAATCCTGTACGTGTTCACAGATTGCAGACGTCCCGGAGCGTCGATTCTTCACATCGGCTATGTGTTCTTTAACGCGGGTTTTTATTGATCTTGTAGTTTGTCCTATACAATAGAGACAACATTCACAATCAAGCTAGTACACTCTTGCAGAGGGACATTACACTTGAATCATGGTAAATACTGACTAACCTTCTTCAGCGGCTTGAAGTACGTTTTAATGGGAGCACGCTTCAAGATGTAGCCATTGACAAGATCTTGTCAGTGACGCCTCTGACATATGGCAGTACAGCAGGCATTTGTGACATATGCCTGCTGTACTGCCATACTCTGACATATGGCAGTACAGCAGGCCATTGTGAACTTAGTTTTAGGATTTTATGAAGTTAAGATGGTCTAAAGTACAGTTACTTTATCTAAAGGTAGAATTGTGAAAGTATCGCCTCCGTACCGCTTGTAGAATCTTGGATTTACGGAGGAATTAAGCAGGGCTTTCTCCTCAAAGTCTTCCATGAATATATAATGGAAGATACAGGTGAGCCCATTGCCACGCAATCTATTTGCTTGCAGAATTTTTCCTTCCACAATAGGTAGCCAAATGTAAGGCAGTGTCTGAGTAAAACTGCATATTCTACGGACATGTTGTTTTCCTCCGGCCTTCTAGTTACAATTGAGATGCAGTCTTCAGTTGGTAAGCATGTGAACAGAGACTGCACATCAAAACTGACCATAGTTTCATTGCCTGCTTGATGTAGGTCTTTAATTTCGCTGACATAATGGTAAGAATCCTGTGTGTGTGCTCTTGTATGTCCCCTGAGCGGTGAGAGTATTGTCCTTGTCGTGTACCTTGCAGATTTTTTATTTTTTGTTAATTTTGGAATCATATATTATATTTGTATATTAATAGCATGAACGTTTTGACAATATAGTTTAAAACTTGGTGCAAAGTTTACCACAAACTACCTCAAAGTAACTTGATAGTGGAAACAGCAAATGAATATAGAGACGTAATAAAAACTTTACCCGAGCCCTAATTTAAAATTTGTCTTTTATTTCATGTCCTCAATTTTTAAACAATTTCCTGACATTTATATATTCTTTAAAAACAACGGTTTATTATGTAGTTATCTAATTAAAGCTTTCTTACAGATATTTTGAACTAAGGTTTCATTTGTTAGCGTATGTATATCAAAATTTGCGAAGAATCCTTACGTATCGATAGAAGTTCATTATATTTGGCAATTTTGGCAGAGGCTGCCTGAAATGATCTTATACTGAAGATAATGAGACTTAATAGTAGGACTAGAAACGCGAATGATGACAACATGTCATTATTATGAAGTGAGAAAATAAAGTACATAAAAAGTCAGAAAAGAAATTACATAGAAAGAATAGTCAACTTAATATTATGCCGAATATTTATTAAAAAATACACATAACCACTTTTAATATAACACTCAATCTAGCTTTAAAGTGTGAATACTTATTCATTTTATAGAAATAATCATTCCATAGTCATTAGACCAACAGAATACGTTATACCTACTATGATGTTTTACTACACTTATATAAATTTAAACTACAAAAAATAATTTAGATACTACATAAACATCAATGTTAAAAATAATCGTGTTCGTAAAATTTCTTGAAAAAAAGAATTGTAAAATGTCGATGCCAAGCTGAAAAAATATTTACTGTGAAGCCCAAATTTACGCATTCATTTATTATTGTAATTTACTTCAAAGTGATTCTAGCTTTTTCAATTTAAAACTAGAAATGAGAAATATAAGAAATGTTATAAAAAATCTATGATATCAGATGGCAACGAAATATTTAAAAAATAATAATAGGCATATAAAAAATAGAGTACCAAACGAATTTGTAGAAAAGTGGGGAGTGAGACGTTATATAATCAAAACTTTTGCACCGCTCTCAAACTATGGAAATGAAAAACAGTGAATATTAAAGGCTGACACAAATTAAGTTGGGATTTGCCTTTAGCACATTAGTCATTATACTGGAATTGCTGAAAGACCTTAGCACTAAGTTTAATTAGATCATTATTGTGTGGCTGTCAACGGATAGGTCTTTAGATGAAAATGAACAAGACAAAAATCATCCCTTATATGCATACATGTCAATAACCTTATTTGAATAGATTATTTAAAATGGCAATTGATCCCTTTCATTTTAAACTCTGCTTAGTATATATTTGATTTCTAAATCATAGATCTTATATGTAGAAATATATACACTGTCACGAAACCGAGTTAACCACATAAAGTCGACCCATTCATGCTACAACTATAATATAGCTGCAGCATGGCTCTACCGCTTAAAAATGTAGTCCAATAGTTTAAATTAAATTCATGTTGTATTGTTGAATTCTGTGAGCAAAACCACTAAGCACTGCAGGTATATACACATATTATATTTTCCTTCGAAAGTTTAACAGATTTTGACAATCTACATTATGATTGTAACTCTATTGACGTGGTAGACGCTAAAGTTTGATTGAACGTTGCCTCAGAAAGAACATTTTCACTTTAGGGAAAGTGATTTACATATGTATGTACACTTTTCTACGCGTATACAATTTGAACTTGGATGTTCGGAATCTGAATAAGAATTTGTAATCGTAAAACTTTTCTTTTTTTGGATTAAGACCGAATGTGTAAAATGTTATTATTACTAAGATGATAATTTATTTGAATAAAAAGAGAGGAACGCAATTTTCAGTGCATTGCTGCTTAGCAACACAAAAAGTTTTGGTGCAGGTACTAAACCTAATACAATACGGTATCTAAGGCAGAAAAGGAAGTAAATTATTTTAATATTTCCATACGTATAAGTTGTTACACAGTGTAATGGCGGTGTTAGAATATCGACTAACCCATATCATTCCGTGGGTGTCGAAATAGGCGACAGAGGGAAACTGAAACAGGAGATGGGCAGCAGCATCTTCCTGGTGACAACTCAAAATAATAAAAAACTACAGTTTCCAAACCGTATGCTAAGCGTACTAAGTATGACAAAAGCCCATATGAAGCAATCTATGGAGTAGGCCTGTGTTCAGCAGAGTATTTTTATAGGCTGTAATGGGTAATGGATATGTAAGTGTTAGTACTTACCTTTAAGTAACTAATATCAATCGTTTCATAATAATGAAAAATATTGTCGTGATTTTCTTTCCTCGCTTAACGTATTCAAGATTAAACGCATATTTTTTTAAAGCTATTGATAATATATTTAATTCCTCATTTCCGATTATATAACTAACATGTCTTGACAGAAATAAATGTCTTCACAAGTCCACTGTCAAAAACAATGCTAAACCATCGATCTCTTACCAAGTTGTCACTCGAACTAGTTTAGGCCGTCCTACACTTTACTTACCGATACGAGGTAGCTATTCGAAACCCCTACTTCCCATCAGGTGTTGGTTTTAAGAGCTATATTACCGGCCCATTGCCACACCAGCTTAATATTCCATGTACAATGAATCATTACAATTTGACCACTTTTAATTTATGATGAACTAGCATCATGTAATCAAACGCGCTAGATACTGCTTATTGATTATGAAAACTCTATAGGTAGAAACCCAAAAATACTCAGCGATTTTATACAAAGTTTATTCTACAACTATTTAAATAATAAGATATGGATGGAAAAAATCAAAATTTTTATTCAGGTGAGAGGCTAATTTTGCTTCAAAGCACAAATTATAAGTTGACGGTTCTAACTGATATGAAATTCAAATTAAAGTAGCAATACGAGTATATAATTCCCTGCACTTTTTATACACAAATGTATAATTGTCATCTTTACATAATTTTCTATGAAGAGCATTTCCATTTTTCATTCATTCTTATGGCGGCTCTTCACGTTGGCCAACATAGTGGCGAATGTGTGGGCAGAGATATTGGACAAGAATTTGTGATCGCGTCCACACGTTGGAAAGTCGATCAGTTTGCTTCGGTTCAGGCCAATGTGCGGACGAATTTATTAAAATGATTATTGAAGCGCTAAGGGCTGTTGCGGTTTATTTATTCACAGCATCCACTATTTTTTATTTAATTTTCACTATTTTTAATATTTAATATTTTTAATATAAATTTTTAATATTTCTTTATTATACACTAACGTTATACAGATAAGTAAACTATATAAACATTAACACACCTGGGCATAGGTATAATTAACTACTGGAAAATATTCAAAGCCTGTCTATGAAACTGTTGTAAATTTTTTATTAAACAAAACCTTTTTAAAAAAGAGTTATTATATAATTATAGAATATATTTATTTATTTACACTTTCATGCACAAAGTAGTACATATGGCGAACTTAATAATAATAATAATAAATATATGGGCTGTATATGAGAAAACTATACAAATACCCCATAATAATAATAATAATAATAATAATATGGCGTTTGCTGGGACAAATATCAGTTTGTCCCAGCCGGATATAACGCAAAAACTGACGGAGCGCATAGACGACCTGAAGCAGAGAATCGCTGCTTGGAGGAAGCGGATTCGGCGATATACCGAGGGGTCGACACGGTTCAACCAGAATCGTCTCTTCCAGAGTGATCAGAAGAGGCTCTATGAATCACTGGAGCGACCAATGGTACGTGGAACGGGCCCAGCACCGAATCAGGCCGACACTATCGCATTCTGGCGCAGCCTGTGGTCAGAGCCCGTAATCCACAGCGAGGGCCCTTGGACGGAAGTTGTGGCGAGTCAGTGTGCGAATGTTACGCCCATGGACCCCGTCCTCATAACGCCGGATGACGTAGCTGAGGCGGTCCGTAGGGCCCCGAATTGGAAAAGTCCGGGACTCGACGGACTGCATCACTACTGGCTGAAGGGGTTCATGGTGTGTCACGCTGTGCTCGCCCGACAGTTTCAAGAGGCTCTCGACCAAAAGTCGCTCCCGAGCCTCTTCACTACTGGGATCACTCATTTGGTTCCTAAGGACCGGGATTCCACAGACCCGAGCAAATACCGCCCCATAACGTGTCCACCTACCATATACAAGACACTAACATCCATTTTGAGCGCGAGAATCATTCGTCACCTGAACTCAAACCAGGTGATGTCGTGCGCTCAAAATGGATGTCGGGGCGGTGGTCGTGGAACCAAGGAACCACTCCTCATTGACGCGGTCATTGGCAAGGTGGTTAAACGCAACCGTCGGAACCTCTCCGCCGCCTGGATAGACTACAAAAGCGCATTCGACTCGGTGCCTCATACATGGCTTAAGAGGGTCCTCGAGCTGTACAAGGTTGACTGTACAGTTCGAGACTTCCTCGGGCAGTGTATGGGGCAATGGAGTACGATCCTTTGTTATCTAGGCGAGCGGATGACGGCTGCGGAGAACCACATAAGGATAAGAAGGGGTATCTTCCAGGGCGATTGTTCGAGTCCAACCTGGTTCTGCCTCTCTCTGAACCCTATCAGTACCTTACTGGAGGGCTCCGGGAGGGGATTTCAGCTTCGGAGAGGAGGTACAAAAGTGACCCACCTTTTCTATATGGATGATCTCAAATTATTCGTCTCCAGTCGCTCTCATCTTATGGAATTGCTAAACATCACTTGTGATTTTAGCAATTCTATTAGAATGGAGCTGGGGACGGATAAGTGTCCTCCGTGTCCGATCCTCCATGTCGAAAGGGGAAGGGTTGCTAACTCTGAGGGCATAGACTTATCTATACCCAACAGCATAAGGACCCTTTCCGAGGCTGAAACATACCGATACCTGGGTATGTCACAGAACATCGGTGTAGATGAGTCGGGTATGAAACGGTCAGTTTGCGATGTGTTTTATGCACGCTTGACCAAAGTGCTTAATAGCCTTTTGTCCGGTGTGAATAAGACGCACGCATATAACGGTTGGATCATGCCTGTTCTCATGTATACCTTTGGCATACTCAGGTGGACTCAGACCGAACTGAACGCTCTGGACAGAAAAGTCCGCACTATAATGACGTCCCACAGGATGCATCATCCGAGATCGTCAGTAATGAGGTTGTACTTGCCGCGAAAGCATGGTGGGCGCGGCTTTTTAAGCGCGCTTATCATGCATAATCACGAAGTGTGCAGCCACCGTAATTACTTTCTGACGAGAGCGGATGATCCATACTATAGGGACGTTATTTCTTGTGATAAAGGGCTAACCCCTCTATCCTTAGCCAACGAGCAATGGCAAGACCCGGCAGTACAGAGCATTTCCGACCGGAAGACCGTATGGAAGGAGAAGGAGCTCCACGGGAGGTTCTACAAGGCCCTTCATGAGCCTTTCGTAGACACAGCCGCCTCCCTCCACTGGCTACGTTTCAGTGACCTCTTTGGGGAAACTGAGGGTTTTGTCTGTGCAATACAGGATCAGGTTATTAAGACCAACAATTATCGGAGATACATCCTAAAGGATGGCACCGTCGACATCTGTCGAGCTTGTCGCCATCCCGGTGAGTCACTTAGGCATGTCATCTCCGGTTGTTCGGCGCTTTCTAACTCTGAGTATTTGCACAGACACAACCTAGTAGCCAGGATTCTACACCAGTAGCTCGCTCTGAAATACGGTCTCGTGGATCGGAAACTGCCATATTATAAGTACTTGCGGGAAGCCGTGCTCGAAAATGACCGCGCCAGGCTCTACTGGGACCGGGCCATCATCACAGACAGGACTATTCTTGCGAATAAGCCTGATATTGTGCTGATGGACCGGGCACAGTCAAGGATATTTTTGGTCGACATTACCATTCCCTATGACGAGAACCTCGTGAAAGCCGAAACAGATAAGCTGACAAAATATCTGGATCTGGCTCACGAGGTGACCGACATGTGGGGTGGTCTGCCGGCCGAAATTATTCCTGTGGTCGTTTCTGCGAACGGGTTAATCCCAGTTAGCCTCTCGGGTCATCTGAGGCGACGGGGACTCCGTGACGGACCGCTCCAAGCTCAAATGCAGAAGGCGGTGTTCCTCGATACCGCCCGCATCGTCCGCCGGTTTCTTTCCCTTTCCCCCTAACCCTCGGCCGTTTGGTCTCCCCTGCCGAGGGCTTCCATCTGGTTGGGTTTTTATATATTTATGTATTTTTTATGTATTTATTTTATTTTATTCATATTCATGTATGTTTACCATTTTCATTTACAATTATATATTTATACTGCCCAACCAGATGAGAAAACTTTATAGATACCCCAAAATAATAATAAATAATTTATTTCGTCAAACATTAAAGTTACATTATATGATCAGTGATCGAGGTCACCTAATAAGCAGTAATAGGTGACTTCGCTCTTCCATAGCTAAAAATTACAGTATTATTAAAAAAATAAAGTACCTAACTAATAGGGAATAATAAAGACAGTAAAAACATGATTTTAGTATCCTAACTTTTAATTTGATTTTAATATCTTACCTAGTCTCCTAGCATTAATACATCAATAAATCAATTAATACATCAATAAATAAATTAATACATCAATCACTACAACGTGAATGTGTATAAGAAAAGGGTGATCAAAAAGAAATGGAAAAAAATAAATTTTATTTCTTGGCGGCTCCGTGGCGTAGTGGCTTAGCAATGAGTTGCTGCGCTGGAGGCCGCGGGTTCGAATCCCGCACGGAACAAGTATTTGTATAGCCTGCACATAATTGCTCCGGGTCTGGATGTTTGTCCTTATGCAATTTATGTTTCTAAACTGCCTCCACGATACAGGAGAAAATCCTAGTGTGGGGGTAACGTTTTTTTTTTTAATAAAAGACTTGTGTTTCGCAAACAATTTTCGGCTTGGTAGGGCTCTATAAAGCGAAAAGTTTTTTCATTTGTCATTGTTACTGCCGTTATGTAGACACTAGTTAAGATGCGTGCATATAAAATTTAAATCAGGTGCGTGCAATCACTCTGGGAGCTCGTAGCAAACTGAACGTACGCCCAACGTATGGACGTGGCGGCCAATACTCTGCCACAACCCTTTGATCTTTTGTAAAAAACCGACACCAGACGGATCTCGCGCCAACTTGTGGGCCATCATTCCAATACGTACCAACGTAGCTTAAACACCCGCTCTACACGATGGCCATCGTTGTTGGCCAACACATTCGCCAGTATGATGGCCAACGTGAAGAGCCGCCTTTATATGCATTACAACCTGCCAAAGTCCACTGCTGAACATAGGCTTTCCCATAGCGGGCATAGCGTGACCTAGGCTATAATGGATGGATTCTTAAATTTATGTGTTAAAATTAGTGTAGTTTGCTTTAATTTATTAAATAAAGTGGTCCCTTTCACAATGTATTTGCAGTTATTAAGTCTTGAATGAGTTTTAACCAACTCGCGTGAAGCATTATATCGCAATTTTGGTGAAACTGGAATCACTGCAGTGCGGTAGGATGCCTGCTTTTGACAATTATTTACATCGCCAACGGTTAGTTTTGGGTTCATATTTATACTATCGTCATAAAATGTATATAAGAAAATAAGTGTACGGGTTCTCTCTATTACCAAGTTTAAATGTTTTATTAAGCTGAAACTGTATAAAATGGGTTATTATAGTATAAATGAATACATGGTTGATAATAACCCCTGGGAATGAGGTGGTCGCTTCCAAGCAGTTTCTAAAATAAATTTTGTAAATAGTTCGTAATCATTTATATTGTAAAATTTATTTTAAAAAAAAGTCCCGTCGGGTTTCTTGCTGGTTCTTCCCAGGACAGAGGGTTTTTTATCGAACCAGTGGTAAAGTAAAAAATGACTTTCAATAAGAATTACACATGTAATGTATATTGAATAAAAATATTCTATTCGAAGGACATTTTAAGATACTGCCGTTCAAAATCTTTGTTGTAGCCCACATGTTTAAATAGCTACAAAATGTTCCTACTTAGAACATTGTTATTGAAGAAGAAGATTACAATGATGCTTGCTGCTTAATTCATCAATGCTTTTCTACCCTTTTCATTGTTTAAAAATATTATAATGATCATTTAAATTATTAGTAGGTGCATAAGTACATTGCTCGATATTTAAAGTAAGAATTAAAAAATAATGTTATAGGCTAAATACTTCCCACAGCCGGGGATAGGTCTCTCTTTTATGATTATCGAACTCTCTCTTCTCCTACTCTCTCTTCTACTAATGACAATCGGCAGCGTCGTTGCACGTTGGCGGATGTCGTATCATGTTTTAATAATTCTCAGGTATGCGGGTTTCCTTACGATGTTTTCTTTTACTAACGACAACTGGTAAATCAGCACTTAAATTGTATTTAACAATTTCAATGATACCGACGGGTTCTAAATTTTGTTTGCTCGCGAATTTCTCTCAGTTTAATTTATCAGAAATAGCAATTCGAAACTTTGTCGTTTATTTATATACAATATGATTTGTATATTATTATAAAAAACAAGTATGCATGCACATCATAGACACAGTTTCTTCAGTCTCTTTCAGTTCACTTATTTGGTCCTACTCGTAACCAATGTAATTCAGAAAGAAGGTCTGATTGATTTTTACTCCCTTGTAAATGTTATATATATATATATATATATATATATATATATATATATATATATACATATATATAAATATATACATTAAATTAAAATGAACATGTTAATAACAATAATTGATATAATAAATGTTATTGTACAAATTCGACTAAAACTTAGTAAAATTGTCAGGACATATACACACGTATGTTTACGTTTGCATAACGTAACTAATAGCTTTACAGATTTCGGACAGCTGTTGCATGATAAATTAAGTCTAAACGAAACGATTTTTCCTACTACGACAACTCTAAAAAATGATGCTTTCAACTTGATGCATGGCTAGTAATAAAGCTGCTCCTAAAGAAGTACATGAAATTTATAATATTTTCTTCCTAAGGTTTAAATAATGCATGCAGCCATTTTTACCATTTCCGGCTATTTTAAATAAAAACAACAAGAGAATGTAAATTTTGTAGGTTTATTTTGTTTTTAGACCTTATTTTTTTTCTCAAATAGACCTTCATGTATACGTGTTGGATTTGAAAGAATCTCAACTCATTTAAATGTATATATTGCTGTCAGGTCTAGACATCTGTTTTCTATCCAATATAGCCCCACAAATATTAACTCTTCCTGTAATGCGATGTATCATTACGATCTCTGCATCTCTTCAAGATATTTTAAAGATGTTATGTATCTTGCACGCTTGGTCTTGAGATCTTCTAATCAGCGTATTTTATTGGCTATTTCCAGTCCGTTCTGGTTAACATAATGATTTCTTATATTTACGCGGACAGTACACATTGAATAAAACTACTTTTACGGATTTTATCGCGTTTAATTATACTTATTTTTAATACCGAACGTTTTGGGTGCTTTACAGCATCCATAGTCATGGGTAACTGACGTGATTGATGTCTCGATGTCAGAGTTAACCCGGAGTGAAAGTACTCCAAGTTAGCTTTTTAATTATTACTTTTCGTCCAATCTACGCAGAATGAACGTATTGTGTTTTGAAGTCTTGCAGTGGTATGGTTTTCTAAGGGGCGACAGAGATAGATGATGCGCAGATGAGGAGATGGACAGCAGAATTTCCTGGTATTTGTAAAGAAAATTTATTTCTTACCTTTTTTATCTGTGTGTATTTTATCTATGGAATGTAGGTAGTTTGACCGTGAGTTATGATAAGCCGCCTGTGGAAAATAATAAGTTAGGTGGTTTAAATCAGAATTATTACAAAGGGATATATTGTATTGTCATATTAAATAATAAACTTTAAATGTCTCTTCTTTGTCTGCCGACTTCTAAAAAGGAGACGGTACTCAATTCGACTGTATGTTTTTTTATGTGTGTTACCTCATAACTTTTTACTGGGTAAACCGATTTCGATGATTCTTTTTTATTTGAAAGCTGATACTTTTCGTGTGGTCCCATGTGAATTTGATTAGGTCAGACTAATACTTTTTGAGTTATTCTTAATAACTTATATAGAAATCCGCAGTACAATTTTTTAGTTTTAAATTTACCTATGTGCCTTTTACAGGTTGGTCGGACTCAGGACTCATAGAGCTATAAAAAATTTCGGTTGATTATTTATGTTATCGTTAATCTAGAGGTAGGTTTTATTGTGTTCAGTGATCATATCATCATTACATCAACATCATCTATTCCTTGATGTCACCGAAAACCACAACATAACATGGTTGAGTTGTATAACCGGCGTCCGAACAAGGCTTATGGCGGGCCCCGGCTCTGACGGCCAACTCGTATCTTTCGGTGTCGGGCCCCGGCTGTGACGACTACCTCGTATAGTTCGGTGAGGTATTATCTATCAGAGTTTACATTGTTACAGAGACTACATTTTACTACTGTCCATTTAGACGTTGTTGTAACGTGTATAGTTCAAATACACATTAATATATTAAAATAATTAATATATCAATTATTTATATTTTGAAACCCGCAGAATACGCGGTGATTGTATTTTTACAGATTAAGTATGACAAACGGACACGTAATCCACCAAATGGCAAGAGAATGCTGTGGCCATCTGTCCTACAATAATAACAAAAAAAAATTAGATACGCTATCACCCAATATCTATGTTTGTTCTAAGTGGTGCCCCATTATAATAAAGTTTTGGAAAAATTATCATCAGTATAATGGTACCCTACACTCACGATACAAAAAACAATAGCATTAATGTGTTATTTTATGAACTACGAATGCTAGTGTTAGTGAATACGATTATATTGCTTTATATGAAAATAATAGTTAAATACGAATGTGAAGGTGGCGAGAGAGATGTGTCAAAATTGTGCCAAATGGAAGCTCGTAGTCTCTGCCTGCCTTTCTGGGTAGCAGGCGTGAGGGCTCACGTTTATGTTATGCGAACGTTATCTTCTCGCATATTTCGGAAAGAAAACATGATATTATCGTCAACAAACCAGTTTTACTCGACATCTATTCGCATAGTAAATGAAATGCATTTACTATGCGAATAAATGTCGAGTAATGTATTCATCATTAAACGAAATATGGAACTTTCAATTTGTCACCCAACTTCTTAAATTTAAATCAGTTTGTCAAAAAACCTTTCACAAAATTTTGTCTGAAACAAAATTTATCTGTTGTTTAACTAAAAGTTATATTCAGTCGTAAAAGCACGCTTCTGGAAACTTAATTCACTAGCTTTGTTGCGAACAATGGCAGTACTGATTCACGCACTTGCTTTGTGTAAATATGGCGCCAGAGGAAACTTAGTTTGTGATGTAATTTTTCCCATTAATTTATAGTTTGTTGGAAACATTTTGGCGCTTTTAATTTTGCGATTATATTGTCACTCTGCCATTAAAATTTCATGTCAGAAAGTGGTTGTTAATTCATATTTTTAGTGTTCGGTTTGAACATAAATTTCGTTATATCCGTGTCTAAGCCGTAATGAGTAACAGCATCGTAACTTCTAGTTTTAAATAAATGGTTTAAAGTTTATTGATTTGTGTCGCAATGTTTCGCAATATAATTTCCTATATCGCAATATAATTTTCTATCCATGTTATCTGGGTGGTACATTTTAGAATTTTCCATAAGTTTCAATCCTTGCACGACTACTTCATAGAATCTGCTACGACTTTTTATGGATCAATACGACTTACATACTTCAATAGAAGAAAGAAAACAGAAGAAAGAAAGGTCGGAAACGCACATGCAATTGACCTGACAATGCAGTTGTTTATGGCCTGCAGTAGTCACTTACTATCAGGTGAGCCACATGCTTGTTGGTCTGCTCTTTTTTTATAAAAGAAAACAACCAGTTATTACAAAATATACAGGGTTATTTTTCTAAGACTAGCTAAATTTAATTATTAAGTTAAAAATATAAATATTGATATATCATTTTTGCAGTTTTTAATAATACGCATAAATAAGATTTCTGCATTTATTTGAAAATATCAAAAATTGAATGTGATTTATGGCACGGAGCTTTTGCTTGCTGTTTACTACTTTAATGACACGCTTGCTACTAAGTTAATAACTACGAACCGAATTATGATTCCAATTTTCCCCTCATATTTTAAACGGACTTAGAACCGTCATAATAAATAAAATAAAAAAAAATACATTGCGACGACGTCTGGGATGGATGGTATGCAATTAAAAAAATTTCACTCCTCGAATTAAATACTATTTTTAATCCCACATAAAAGACAGTTTGAAATACAATTTTAGACTGCAGAGCGAGCGAAAAAGGTGGAGAATAAATGTAAACAATTAGTTGTGGAGAAGATAGATGAGCAGGAAAGTCGATGATAGGTTGGCGCGATTTAAATAATGGTTACTCAGGCGGCGCCAGCTTAACATCTAACGCTGAAGGCATTTAAAAGCAGATTAGCAGACTGGTTGGACGGTAAACACGAAGGCGCTCTGATGGCTGCCGAGCATTGCCGATCTCAACCGACATGAACATAGCGTCGGCGCATACGCTGTTTCGTAAACATAATTATTCAAAACTGAAAGAAATTATAGCGTATTTAAAAATTGTAATCAAGTATTCACAACTATTACAAATTTGAAACGATTAACTATTTGCAACATTGTTACATAGACTGAGAGCTGGCGACGAATTTTGGAAAGGTCTTTTGGGCAAGTTGAAATTGTGAAAAAATATAATTTCGTCAATTGGCAAATCCAGTCCCGCGAGTCTGGCTGAGCGTTTGCGGTTATTTTGTTACTGCGCAGTATATAACATTTGCAACAAAAAAAATCCAAAAAAAAATGTTCTTTTGGCAACTTGATTTCTTTTTTATCTTTTAATTAAGTTTTTATATATTTCAAATAATATAATTCAAATCCCAGGCGGTTTTGTCGGTTATAAAGTATTACCAGACCTCTCCAAAAATATTTTTTTTAGTTCCCAAAAAATATACTTTTGGCAATCTCAAATTTTAATTACGTGTTTATTGAGTAATTTTAAATAACACCTGCAAATCGCCATACTGATTTAGCGGTTGTAAATAATTCCCAGACATGAATAAAGTTTACCAACTGTTACGGCCCTCAGTTGCCCAGACAGAAGTCGACTGTATTAGGGCCCATGAGTAACACTTTCGACGGCAACCAGAGGATTCGCGCCGGAATGGCTTTTGGATACTTATTATGTAATGGCTGGTTAAGCAAACACAAACATACCGAGTTCCGGAGGTAGGGTCGACCACAAGGTACCGTCAAGGGCAAGTATGTGGTGTGTAAGTGGTGTGAGATAGGTGTGTAAATGTAACCTGACGTCACCGATGTAATCGGCCAGCTGCTCGGCTCCACAACTTCGATCACTCCAATGGGCGTTCACTTTTATCTGAACTCAAGTCTAACGTCACTTAGCACAAAATTATAATCGAATACGAACGCGACCTTCTCTCGGGTCACAAAGTTTTAGCGTTCCATCCGACAAAGCAAAGGTTCCTTCGTACGATATTAAAATACCACACAAGCAACTCGTCGACGCAAATTAATGGCAATTGAAGTTAAATTAATCACACAAAACTAAAGGAAAGCCTCGTTATCACGTATACGAACGAAATAAGACAACGCAAAAGGAGGCGGTCTTAACGCGACCTAACGATTTTAACGTAACTTCCCGACTTCTAACCGACACGGCCGCCGCAGACAATTGATTGTTCCAGACTCATCGGCCCGGCCGCCGCCCGCAAAAAGAGTCCCGCCGGCCCAAGTCGTCAAACCGGTTAATCGCCGAGACGAGCGTTGGAATGCAAGTTTTAAGTGTTACGATTTGGCCTTAACACCAACTAATACGGCAAAAAAGTCTTATGCGGAGCCATAAGTGCGAGAAAGATAGCTTATCGAAGCATGCCGGCAGCGGATGGAGGCCTAAGCTCCTCGCGATGTGATTGGTTACTTAGAAATATTTTTTTTGAAGATTTTAAGATTAAGTTCTTGTTTTAGGATTTAACGTGTATGTACGCGCATATATGGACATGTAAATATCTATGCTTTTGGTAAATATTTAGTTTTAGCCCTGTTTTAAGGGGCAGGACACATCATTTTATTTTTTTACGCGGAATTAAGCAAATTAGTTTATAACAACCCCATTATAATGGATTTCCGCATAGTAACGCCTGATTCTATTAATTGTAGTTCTATTCGTCAATGAGTTCCAGTGCACCTTGAAGTCAGTCCGTCAAGCCCAGAGGTAAAGTCTATTATATATATCTATTATATTCTATAACTAAAAAAACGAGGCTTAAATCGGTACATCTACTTCTGCTCGTCGAGGAGTTCCAGTAGACTCTCAAGTCACTCTATCAAGTCAGGAGGTAAGGTCTCATCATACGAGCCCAAACTCGGCACATCTAGTGCTCCTCGTCGACGAGTTCCAGTAGCAGATACCGACACACCTTCAGATCTATTAAGTCCAAGACGTGTAAGTATATTTATATATAAATCCTGCGTGCCATTAGCGAAACATATCCGAGTTTGGGCTCGTATTATTAGTTACGATGAGACCTTGCCTTAGAACTACAATTAATGGAATCAGGTGTTACTTTGCGGAAATCCATTATAATGGGGTTGTTATAAACTAATTTGCTTAATTCCACGTAAAGAAATAAAATTATGTGTCCTGCCCCTTAAAACTGGGCTAAATCTAAATATTAACTATAAACGTAGATATTTACATGTCCATATATGCGCATACATATACGCTAAATCCTAAAACAAGAATTTAATCTTAAAATTTTCAAAAAAAATATTTCTAAGCAACCAATCACAGCGCGAGGAGCTTAGGCCTCCATCCGCTGCCGGCATGCTTCGATACGCGATCTTTCTCGCACTTATGGACCGCATAAGACTTTTTTGTCGTATTAGTTGGTAAACTTTATTCATGTCTGGGAATTGTTTACAACCGCTAAATTAGTCTGGCGATTTGCAGGTGTTATTTAAAATTACTCAATAAACGCGTGATTAAAATTTGAGATTGCCAAAAGTATATTTTTTGGGAACTAAAAAAAATATTTTTGGAGAGGTCTGGTAATACTTTATAACCGACAAAAACGTCTGGGATTATTTTTTTTGATTTATATAAAAACTAAATTAAAATATTAAAAAGAAATCAAGTTGCCAAAAGAACATTTTTTTGGATTTTTTTTTGCAAATGTTATATACTGCACAGTAACAAAATAACCGCAAACGCTCAGCCAGACACGTGGGACTGAATTTGCCAATTGACGAAATTATATTTTTTCACAATTTCAACTTGCACAAAGGACCTTCCCAAAATTCTTCGCCAGCTCTCAGGCTAACACAACTATTTACATCACTTAAATTTTTATCATAACATTTAAATCACTTAAAATAAAACTGACTTTGGTATTTTAATAGGTGTTCAAAACGGAGTCCCTTTCTAACAATGCATACTTGTGCACGTTTCCTTAAATTATTTTTCACGTTAAATACATTTGTCTTAGCATTTTTCACTTCCGTGAATGCAGCAATTATTTTGCTGCGGAGTCGTCATACCTAGCTTAGGACCTCTTCAACGTAAACACGTCTCTTTAATTCACAACATAAATAAAGGTCCGGTGATCTTGTAGGCCACGGTATGGGGCCGCCAGGCCCAATCAACCTATCTTCGTATAATAAAGATTACAAAAATTTATTTCCAATACGATAACACTGTCGTATTGGAAATAAATTTTATTCAGAAACACTAGGGGGTAAATCGTCCAGGAAATCTAGAATAACACCTTGTAACATGTCCAAATAATTACCACCCATTAATCGTTTTTCAATGTAGAACGGGCCCAATTATTTTATCAAAAAATTGCACTTGATGATAACTGTCTTTTATAGCCTGTGGGTTGCACAAAGTAGAGTAATGTTCATTACGACTATTATAAATCCCTACACGCGTAAATAGGGCTTTGTCAGTCCACATAATATTACTATTATCAATGTTTGACATCAACATTTCACAATTTTTTTTTCGAGATGGACAATCTTTATTATTTAGTACTTGCAAACGTTGGTAAAGTGATATCTAAAAGAATTCAGTAATTTCCACACGTAATACTGGCTAACGCTGAATTCTCAAATGATGCAATCATTGTTGCTAGCGTGAGGGTTTCGCTCGAAAAACTTAATCACTGTGTTCTCGACAGCCGGGCCTATTACTGAATGATCACCTTGAGCACTTCCATGTAACGTAGTGGTGAACTGTCCAAAGTCTAAGAGCATTCGGTTTGGTACACACTCCGACTGCGTGTTATATGTGCTACAAGTGCTCGCGCGTTATATCATTTTCTTTGCAAACGGGATAAAGACTCACTCACTTTCTTATAATCTAATTGACAAGTAATACTACCTATGAACATTTAAAAATAGGACACTCGGTACGTAATGAGATCACGGTCAAGTTTACATTGTCGGTCGGCCAGGTGAATGTACCCAGCGCTCAGCGGTGTAACGGAAGGGAAAGTGCGATGAGCCGGGGAGACGCCCATGTTTTTACTGAGTCAAAACAACAGCTATAAGATACCTAAATCTGTAATCGAACAAGAGCGCCAAACGCCTCCGAACTCAATACTCTTGTAGTGTAGTACAGCCCCCGCGACTATATTTATATTAGTGTTAAGGTAGAATAAGATGAGAATAATTAAAATTATAGAAGCATCAACACGTCTCTATTTCATTGACATAGTTCCTATATCACATGGCGACCCTGCCAGGCGGTGCGCTGCTACACCTACATAGCACGCGCACCGCCGGGCCTACATAAAGAGAAAAAAAAAAATACAAAAAAAGTGGAAATCATCATAGATTGACCATTTTAAAAAGAAAATTATATTATAACAGAATGAACGCTATACCGGATGTGACGAAAAATAAATGAATATGAATAAAAGAAGAGGCCACAATAATAATTTTACAGAAGCTGACTGAAATATAAAAAGTATAATGAACATAAAGTAATATAATTTAAATGTATAATAGTACCTACTATGAAAGCAACTAAGAAAGAATGAGGAAAATAAAAAGTGTTTTTTTTTAAATATAATTACCAAAGAACAAAATTCAAGAAACGGCAGGTTTATTTAAAAAGGAAAGCAGCGGTTGTACTCTTGCAAGCTTCGTCCAGAAGAACAAAGAAATACTTAAGAGGTAACTTCGCACCTGTGTGATTTAATTTCATTTAAAACTTTATTTATCAATTTGAGATTGTTTTTATATTCTTTTTGCTATAATATTTGTTGAAGTTAAGTATTAAATATTCCATATATAATACACGTATGTTTAAACTGAAATTATTTATCAGATAATTCACGATACAATTGATTTTTCAATATTTTTATCACTATTTATATATAAAAAAAATGCAATCATAATACAATATCAAAAATTAAGCACATTACATTTTAGGCACTTATGGCATTTGTATTATGGCACAAGACTATTAAATTTTATTTAGTTACATATTGTTTATTGTTTCATATTATTTTTATAACTGTGCAGGATACAATATAAAACGAATGAAATAATATAGTAGATTACATTTTTACGTACTTAAATTTACCATAGTTTACCATAAATTAATTTTTCGTATAATTAAATTAATACTGATATATTGTTAAATATGACATATTTCGTGGTTTTTTTATTTTAATTAGTAAATTTTATTTAAAAACAATTCAGTATTGTTAATAAGTATTAGTTTTTCTTTTCTTTTATAAAGGCAGTGAACTTTAAAGTTATACTTATATACATAAACCTACTTAAAAATTAAAATTGGTCTTTTGAATGCTTAAATAAATTAATGTTTTGTTGTGTAAAGTTGATATTTGTTACAGTAATTATTCAATTATTTTCTGTAAACGATATAGTAAATACCATACTTCTAGCAATCTTTTTCGATCTAAGCAAAAGTAATGTTTCTAAAATTCTGTGTAAATAAGGAATTCAAAACTATAATTTTACTTGTATCCACATATTATGTATGTAATAATAACGTTGTATAAGTTACGTTTAAATTAAGTGATCATAATACGTTGTAATCGAAAACGTTACCATATACGTATTTTGTTAATTAAAACAAAGGTGTCTCAAATCGCTTGCGCTGCTAAGAGTGGGATTACAATTTGTATTTTGATCTGTCTGTCGTTATTCGATTATGTTATTGTTTTTGAAAACCATTACGTTGCTTTGACTTCTTTGTTCTATATCTTAATATGAAATGAAATAATTTATTTTTGATTTAATATTGATTAAGCTTTCATATCATAAAGTTTTAACTATTATAATTCATTATTTTTGGGATAATAGATTGACTATATAACCTATTTGTGTGGATTATGAAAATAATTACTTTGTTTAATTCAATTTTGAAACTCTTTATTTATGCATATAATTAATTAATTTAAATTTTATTGTACCCATATTGTGAGCCTCAATCCCTGACCGACAACGATGTAACTAAATATTATATGAGACTATTTTATGATATAAATTTGTAAAAGATGTGAGTAAATGTTTGGCTAAGTTACGGAATACGTAATTATAAATAAAAAATATTAATAGTATACCTAAGTGTGAGAGTAAGGTAAAGAAAAATTATCGGAGGTTAGCATATCCACATACAATCAGCTTGATCAGATGAGAGTTTGGAAAACCTAATAACCGATTAATTTTTAAGGTGTTTCTGACACTATTAAATACGGAATAAGTTTAAATGTATTGTTAATGAGGTAATTCAGAATTGATTATGAATTGTATAAGAATATTATCCATAACATTAATCATGTATGTACGCGAGCCGTGTACGTGAAAATTATGGTACCAATAAATAATGATTAATAAATACTATAAATGTAAAGAAATAAATAGAAATAAAAAAAAATTGACCTGCATAAATAAGTAATGGAGAGATACGGGAACGTCCATCATCGAGCAGGGTATGTTTCCATGATTGGATGATAAAACCGGAAGTAACGGGTACTAGGGAACAATACCTTCAGTACAAGTAAGATGTGAACGAGTTTACTCATATTAGTACTGTTGGGGACCAGAGAAGTCTTAAATTTGTTACCCTTAATAATGGTACATAGAGGTCACATCCTTCGTTGGATCATAGTGTGAACTTAGTTTTCCTCCGTGACAATTGTTGGAGTCCTTTTAAAATGACTTAAAAGTTGACCTCGAGGTTGTGCGCACAACCCAAGGTACAGTTCTACCTTGAGATAGTATGATAAAAAAGTTAATGTACCAATAAAATGAAATGAATGTTATGAATGTTATGAAAAAGTAATATAATACCCAAGTAAATGGGGGGCCCATATTTATAAAGTACCCGCGTGATAAATATCACGAAATAAAATATAAATGAAATGAATTAATACTCCGATTCCCGGTATCTAAATAATAAACAAATATATAAGTGAATAGAGAGAAATAAAGCTAGCTAAAGGTTAAAAATATCAAGAAAAAAAAGTACGTACAAGAACGATGAAAAAAAGATAAAAAAGGCCTAACTTGAAAATAAGGAATGAGATGAAAAAGTATGAATAAATAAATAAGACAAGAGTATTTTAAAATATAAATGAATGTACAACTATACTAGAACTTCGCAAATTACTCAATTATGTCAAATAAGTATGTTGTATGTATGCATGATACATCATACCAATTATATTGTGACCTTGAAATTACTATGGTGTAGAGGGATCTGGCCACTCGAACTACCCATAGAATATACCTATATTTTATTTTTGTAATTTATATTTAGGTCAAATAATATATAATTACATTGTATTTTTGTAATTTATATTATAATAAACATATTTTATATTTATTTTTATAAGTTAAAAAAAAAACAAATGTATTCATTAATTTTTTATTTTTTTTGTCGGTGGGAGGTGTAGTGTAGTACAGCCCCCGCGACTATATATATATTAGTGTTAAGGTAGAATAAGATGAGTATAATTAAAATTATAGAAGCATCAACACGTCTCTATTTCATTGACATAGTTCCTATATCACACTCTCTCACGAATGTGTGTGTTATTGTAAAATAGTAGGCGCTTCATATTTATGAATGACAACCAATAAAAATAATGCATTTCCACACATTTTGAATATAAGTTTTTTCAGTTTTTTCTTGTTAATTTTTTTTCACCATTTGCTTATATTACCTATTCTGAACCACCTCTGCAAATTTGACCGGTTATTGAAAAATACCCCTGTATATCATAACCATTAAAAACTGAAATATATCTTTGTTTATTTAACTTGCTATAGTTTAGGGTAAAATTGCAAGTTGTGTTTGTTCGTCATATGAAAGTCTAGTCTTGAATTTGACATGAAGTAGAAGGAGGAGACACAAAGATCCTTTTTCTGTATACAGATCGATAAATAGATCATCCATCAAATTCGTACCGTACGATACAAAACTTCGTTCTAACAATAATTGCTGTTTATTAGGTTTTATTTAAGTATATTAAAATATTGAAATGTTACTATATTAGTATTACTATACACTCTATTTTCCATTGTTTTCATCTTTCATTCAATGGTTTTTCAAAACAATGATTTGTCAACGTCAAATTTATCGATTCATTTTTATTTCTGTCGATCTCAGAAGCAATATATTTTAATTCGAGGACTAATTAATTATAACATCTGTTTTCTTGAAAAATATATTCCCGCGCCATTATTTCCATAATCTCTACCGTACTGAATGGTCTTGAGAAAAGAAGTAAGAGAAAGAGAGCTAAGGGTCCTAGCTGTAAATTTCAAAGTACAAGTCGACTTAGATTATCATTGGTATCGCTGGAATTATTAATTGTAAATGAAATGGCTGTTTAAGAAACAGTGAACGATCGCATTATGAGGATGAATCGGAAAAAAAAAGAAAATATATTTGAGGGTATTTTATAAACGCAGGCGCGCTTTCTTGAAAATTTCCGATATACAACGCCGAACGCAATGATTTGGCAAAATGGCCATCTGTTGTATTGCGTTATCAATCCGATCTAAGGACGGGTAGCCGAAGGTAGAGTCCCACTACATAACTTTTTAATATTACTGGAAATTAAGAAAACAAATACAAATAAAAAAATCAAATAAAAAAACATATACCTAGACAGTATATCATGGAGATTCGAATATAACAAGTAGTTATTTCTTAGATACGGTCGTATTTACAAAGGCTTTAATTAATTTAGAATGGGTTCGTACTGAATTTCTTGTTCTAGCGCCCTTAAAATAGATTAATTTTCATGGATGTGCTAAATACCGCCATTAGCATTTTTATTTCATAGAGAAGCTTGGAGAGAAATAGAAAAAGTAGTCTGTTAATCAAAAGGAAAATCAGACTTCAAAAAACCAAATCGGGATAAAATCATTTCCTCGTCATGGCTCCGGAAGTCTGGGCTTTAATTCTGCTATACACTGTGATTTTATTCTTTTTAGCTTATAAAGTCGGTGTTTTGAACAAAACTGAATTTTTCATCCTTTTCATTGGGTTAAGGAATATCACAAGCTTGAATGTCGTCTTCGATAATAGTTGCATTCAAAATTTCATCTCCTATTTATCATCCGTAGAGGTGGAATTTGTCCCTAAATTATTGTGGAACCATCCAAAGTATAACGTACTTAATAAAGAAATAATCAATGGATCAGTTAAAAAATGATGAAGATACGATAACATATAAAAAAGAAGTACAGTCGAACTGATAACCTCCTCTTTTTTGAAGTTGGCTAAAATAAGCTTTTTTCCTTGCGTAATTTACAATACCTGAAAAGAATCAAGGTCGTATGTGCCACTTATACATGATGGTACGTTACGAAATAATAATCATGTCCTCCAGACCGGATTTCGGTCACGGCAGCCAGTATAAATGGAGACTAATTATCTGCGCAGGACAGGATCTGCATGAATGTGTGCGCAAGCATAGGTGCACTCTATATTCCCGCTCTCTCATAGTCCGATGGGACGGCAATCAGACACGAACGAAGAGAGATCAGACGCCAATTGGGGAGGGACCAATGGCTTTACGTGATTCGAAGCAAGGAGTGAAACAGCGTCAACTTTTCTATTAGTTGTTCCAGGTTACTACTGAGGATTTATTTACAGAATAAGCCAATAAAAGATTTCGGCCCGACCAGCGATTCGAACTCGGGAACACATTATCAGCCGGTACCTACGACTATTAGACAAATTCGTCGTCAACGTTATATAATATTATGTGATAAAGTATAATTTTTATATGTGGCTCAAAATAGTAATACGAGTAAAGTTGAAATCTATGTTTAAAATTTTCTCTTACAACAAATTGTATTCATCTCATTATTCTTCGACTTGCACTTAAACTTCATTTGTTTTATTCAGTGTTGGCTTGTTTCCAACATAAATGTAATAGTGTTCCATAACCATAACCATTATCCAGCTGCATAAGCATTGTGCTTGCACCTGTCTTCGCACAATGCACCTGTCGAGACCCATTAAACTTTAGAATTTTGTGGGTATTAACGCTTTGTTTAAATTTTTTACATTCACCATGGGAAGCAAGAAACATTTTTTGCTTTTATGTAAATCCTACTTATATTAATTTTATACTATGTTATAAAATTTTTACGACAACAATGTTTCGTTAGAGGTTTTAGAATAGGCTTAATTGCAATGCGTATTTTTTAAATTTATAGAACGGGTTTTTAGCCCTTCGTAATACACACTCGTCTCGTCCGATTATAATCCGGCTATTTGAAAAGCAAGAGTGAATAGACCTTTGTTCCGCTAAGAAAGAGCGATTTATTATCTATCAAATCTTTGGCTTGCGATAAGTAAAAACAAAAATTCAAGAAGATTTAGTAATCTTTAACTCTTAAGGTTTATTGACTTATTACTTCTATGACTTATGACTTATTATCTTCTGCAATGGGATGAATGCAACATCCCATTGCAGCGCCAGTGAATCGAGCCGATCGGAAAGGACTCGGTCGTCGACGATTCGAGCCACTTGGCGCTGAATGCGGTCAAGCGAAAGGAGCTGGCCACAGCCCAGAGATGGGAACAATATTCCATGTGAGGCCAAACCTGCGCCTTGTAAAGTTGTAGGCGGTGTACCGGCATGAAATACTGTTCCGCTGTGCTGAGTACGCCAAGGTTTTTAGAGGCCACTTTGGCCTTCTCTTCCAAATGAGCACAAAACTGCACATCACCCGATATGTCGTTGTTGAGGATTCCAATAATTGCTGAGGCAACAAGGGGAGTGCCTTGAAACTGAGGAGATACGAAAAGGTGTGAATCGTCTGGTACATAATGGGATGTTATCCTCCCTAATGGGAGAAGCTCCGTTAACACTAGTCAATTACGATCTGAAAACTGCTACAGTTCTCATCTATATATTGTACATATAAACAACAGAATCCTCATGGCAGGGTGTGGAACGCGAACTAAAAGGTCTTGTGTTCAAATCCGCCATTCGAATACAGTCGTGAACTATTGCTAACACAAGCATTTTAAGCTAATCAGAAGTGGTTAAAGGGAATATTTGTAATGTTAACAACAATGCTAGTTATTTATTCTTAAAAAAAAAACAGAACACACATGCATACATACACTTCCAGCATGTCTTACCATATCACCACTTCATCTTGTGTGGGCCTTACATTCCTCGAAAATTTATTATTCCCATCGGTAAACGGGTTCCTAGTTAAACATATTCGTCAACACCACATAGCGTAGTGTTCTCAGTAATAGAAGTTATATTTTTGTTTCTTCATATTCTTCAAGCACAATGGAATCTTGAACCTTCTTGTAAGGAGGATGTTGGCCAAACTCAATAAAATAAAGCAAGCAAATTTCGAGATCAATGGTTAATTCCAGCTATTGTCATTTTGTTGGAAACTGAAACAGGAGTTGGTCAGTAGCATCCTTCAAATAACAAATAATAATAAAAAATCCATTGCCCACTCGCTTTAAAAATGTTGCATTTATGTGCAGATTAAACTATCAAACTATCAAACCTAAAAAACCTATTTTCAACAGTGCATTTTGTATATGCTGTAATGGCAATGATGATTAATTCTAGAGCCGTGTTACACTGAAATTGATAATTGTGCCAAAAGTTTTGATAAACTTACTTGAGATATCAATGTCCAACAGTGGACTATTAAGTGGAACACGTTTATTTCACTAATTAAAGAGAACAATAAGTTTATTTATTTTTAAAAGAAAGACTGCATTATGCTTAAGATGATATCAGTAAATTTGCCTTGCAGCCAATTTACTTATGATGAGATCGGTAAAGATACCATAATACCTAGCCTCCACCAATCATCTGCACATTATTCAGTTCACGTAAAGAAAGCGTCGATGAAAAAGTTTCCCTTTTCAATGACTATTTGAAAGGAAATTAAATTTTTCCGAAGTAGAAAATGTTTTTGAATGAATTTGTTAAAGTTAGTTGATGTATTACAGCGTAGTGAGTTTTAAGTGCAAATTTTATAGTTGGTTTATTTACAGTAACTTAGCCATAAACAATTTAAGATTTAATATCCCAGTTTCTAACCGCAAAGTGGCGGTAGGAAAATGCACTACCCCATATCGACTAAACCGATTGTAATGAAACTTCATGGACGGATAGAAAGATAGACGTAGAGTGATCTAAGCAATATTTTATCAGAAAAACTTGGAAAATTTGAAAAAGTGAATAATTAAAAAAGGTCTATGAGTATCTTAAATCTTACTACCCAGGCAAAACCAGGGAGGGTCGGTAGTAATAGTTAAACTTAAAAAATTGATAATACTCGTATAATCGTAAATGAAAAATGAAAAGATTATTTCCATTTATTGGTTTCCGAATTTGGTTACCAAATTTTAGTTTTCGATTTTAACTATTAACTAACATATTGAAGTTAACTTTCTGTTTGAGCAAAATACTTGAATAAAGAAGAAAATTTAATTGAAAGCGAGTGCTTTCAGACCGAAAACTATTATCTAACCTAAAAGTAAAAATGCTCTATCTTTTCAGTTTAATGCCTTTTCACTCGTACCAACTCATTACATTAAGCACATAAAATGTGGTGAAGAAGTACGTTAAAATATTTTTTATGAATTGTTATTACGAAAATTTAATTTCTTGACAAAACCAAATAACTAATTTTGGCCCGACCCTGGATTTCTTGATTAGAAGTGGCGCTTATAACCACTAGATCAACGAGTCAGTCAACATATTAATTACTATATACCAAGTCAGGTCCTAAATTCTGTCACATGTTTAATATAAAATAATTGAAACAAGTTTATTCATTATGTAACCATTTATATACCAAAATAAACTTCACAAAACATAGATTCTTATGACACTAAAGTTTATTCAAAATGACCTCCGTGATTTTGAATACAGGCCTTCAATCTGCGCGGCCAGTCGTCTATCGCAGCACGAACAAGGTCCATGTCAATATCGGCGGCTGCCTTAATCAAGGATATCTTGAGTGACTCCAAATTGGGATGAGGCTTTGAGCACGCCTTTTCCTCCAAGTGTTGCTATATCTTGTAATCTAACGGATTCAAATCTGGACTGGAGGAGGGCCAGTCTTCGTGCCGGATGAAGTCAATTTCACGTGCCACCAGCCAGTCTTGTGTGCTCTTCGCTCTATGAGCTGGCGCCGAATCTTGTTGGAATACCCAGTGCCTGTTATTGAACATGGTATGAGAAATAGGTTCTACAAGGTTCCTCAGGACTGTATTTTGATACACAAATGCATTCGTTTTTACACCTTTCTCACAAAAATGTACCTCTGTTAAGCCCCAATAAGAAACTCCCAACCATACCATGAGCGAGGATGGAAAATGACCTCGTTGGTCACGCGGAATACGGTTGCTCGCTTCTTCACTACTGTGTGCGTGCACCTTATCATTTTGTTTGTTGTAGCTCTCTTCTACGGTAAAAATTTTTTCATTCGAAAAAAGAATTTCCCGATATTTTTTTCCTTCGTACCGCTTCAACAAAGCGCGGCATCTCTTCAGTCTCAGGTCCATTAGACGAGCATTCAAACGATGTCCTGTTTTTCTTCGATATGCCCGAAGCCCTAAGTCTTCATTTAACACCCTTTTCACCGTGGTTCTGCTTAACCCCATCTGAAGGGCCAACAGTTTCTGCTTACGTTTGGGATTTCTTTGAATTCGCGCCTTCACAGCTTTTATCACTGCTAGAGTCCTAACAGACCGAAGGCGACCACTTCTTTACCTGTCATCTACACTAGAGTCTTCATTGTATCGTTTCATGGTACAATAATCGAATCTTTTGGTTATATTCAAATTTTTCAGTATGTCAAAAATTTTAATTGGCGCGTAACCGCAACGATGCAACGCAATAACTGCAACACGGTCTTCTTTAAGCGTCCACTCCATATTTAAAAATGAGTAAAATTCTAAAAAGTATACAGTTTTATTTTCATGAACAATTCGAAATTCCAATTCAATAAACTTTTTTGTGGCCAGCATTCTAAAAGAAAAGTTTTTACTGTGTGACCATACTTATGGCCTGACTAGGTAATTTAACCGCCGACCTTGGGAGTTGATACTGAGTTGTTTAATTGGGAAACTAATATAAGATCAAACAAATATAATTATAATTTATTTAAATATTGTAGTACATTGGATCCGCTTATATACAAGGTACGACACAATGTGATCTGCAAGCAACGCGTCTGACCAATGTAATTTCAAAGAAAAAGGCGATGAAGAAATATGAACGAGAGTCCATATCTATAGTTGCCGCATACCGAGCTTTATATCCTAATCAATAATAAGCGTGAAACATGGCCGTCTCGTTGTCAACGTACAAGGCGTGAATTACGAGTATTTGTATGTTCAAATATTTAGACACTTCATATAAACGTATGCACGATTAAAAATGGTGAGATATATACCATGCTCTCTATGAGGCAATCTATGCGAGAGGTTATGATTTCTTATGTTTACGCGAACGCTAGACATTTTTATAAAACTTATTTTATATTTCCGACGTTTTGCGAACTACAGCACTTAGCGGAGGAGAGGGGTGGGGAGAGACAGAGGTGTTCAATGTCCCAAAGCCATAGTCTACCACGGCTACCTCCACAATAAAATTCTTAATTTTATTAGATAATCTTATTAGACCAATTTTCACCTACACTCCTATGGCGCATTAACCTGGAAGTGGATTTAGCCTTCAACATGAGAATACCTGTGCCATCTCTCACAAACAGTTAGAAAGCAGGTCAGCAGCTTCCCAGGCCGTCGCTCTAGTGATATAAGGATCGACCAATTGAATGTCGATCGATCAGTCAACCCATATTTTATGCTCTCTCTCTACACTCCAATCGTCTCCTATACGTTATACATGACCAAGCCACCGTAGGCGATCCATGTTCATACCATCATCAGTCAGACTCATGTTCGTTAATATTTTATAATGACTAACCACCTAAGCAATATGCGATAATGTTTATTATTTACTAGAAATTTGTTTATTACCCCATTGAAAAAAGGGGCATGATTTCCGTGGTTACAAAATTTATTTTTATATCTATCTATGTAGGTACGAATGAATTTGTCTGTTTCATCATGACCTAAGCGTCTTGAGATTTTAAATTGCCCGATATATCCCATTCAACTCGTCATGAATTTCATAGGCTACATTTTAATTATTATAATATACAAATATATTATAGTAGGCATACAGCAAGGCTAGCAAAATTAATTTGCCGCTTGCTTGAAATTCTGAGAAAATCGTAACGCAATAGTTATATAATAGATGACTGTAGTCGAATTCTTTTTTTTTGTAATAGTTTCTAGTTTTATTAAAGTAATAGCTTTTGTCCGCACTTTCACCTTCGTAGTAACCTGAAATAATATTTTTGTTGCTACAACTCAACATTAAAACGATTTCTTTCGCGTGAAATTCAAATTGCTTTTGACATGACAAACATAACATCCTATAACTATTTATATATCTACTTCAACTTTAGAAAATTAAAAATAACATTTGGCCGAAATACTGATGTTGCTGATATAATAGCTCAAATGACTGGTTTAAGGACGCAATTTGATGTTGCACTTATTGCAGTTAATAAGGAGGATTTAAAAGGTAGATTATTTTTGGAAAGACCTATGCTCATAAGTTAACTAACAGAACAAGACATACTAAATATCAAAATATATTCAAATTCAGTAATTTTCTGGAGAATTTATTATATTAATTTTTACCACATATGAAATTCAATTTTCGTTAGTCACATATTTTTTAATTTACTATCTTTTCGAATATAGGTTCCTCAAAACAGAGAAGAAACGGTAACATAAACTCCGCAACTATTTTTTGTCATTCTTTAGGGTTCCACATTCTAAAAGAAAAATACAGAGCCCTTAGAGGATCATTATATCCTTTATAGCTTTATCAGATCTACCCATCTGTGCGTCTGTCCGTCTGTCCGTCTGTCCGTCTGACCGTCTGTCCGTCTGACCGTCTGTCCGTCTGTCCGTCTGATCGTCTGTTCGTTTGTCCATCTGTTCATTTGTCCGTTTGTCCTTATATACGTTGATCCGTCTGTCATTCATACATCAAAACTCTAAAGATATTTCCCGTTTTCGTAGATTTATGAAACATGGCACGCAGAAGTAAAAGTTAAGTTTGTCTTTTAAACCGACTTACCTTTTCGTATAATTTTAGTTCATATAAATCTTGATAAATACCTACTTACCTAAGTTTATACGGATATCTCCGGACGCGAGTTCGACAAGCACTCTAAGTCGAGAACAGACGGAAGGCCAAAGGCTTTGTGTGCTTACTGAGGCACGGTAGTCAAACACTGCCAGCTTGCTGACTACTAGTTGATACTGGGAATTTTTTTAATAGAAAAAACTTATCAATGGCTTAGGTCCGTCCCAGAATTTGAACCCGGGACCTCATGATCAGCAGTCATGCTTCTTAAGACCACTACATCCACAAGATAGTAAAATTGAATAGTAGAAATTCGAATAAATGCTCTAGCATTCAATAGAAGAAAATTCGGTTTGCGACGTCTGACAAGGGATAACATGACGAGAAGTACAATTTCGCTTGAGTACAAAACAAAGCTTCCATGATAAGTACAAACATGTTTTATACTCGTTTAGGAGGATATAATATTCATTTTAGGCATTCATATTAACTGGCTACATTTTCATCATACAATTGCTAAATTGTCTATTAATACTAGCTGACCAGACAGATGTCGTTCTGCCCTTTCCTTTCATTCCTGATCATTTGCTTTCCTAAAAAAAAAAACTCCTGAACTTAGCAATAAAAAATTGAGGGTCACTTATCGGGATAAAAACTATCCTATCTCTCAAGTTGGATTAAACTGCACACAGTGTGCTAAATTTAACTGAAATCAGTTCAGTAGTTTAGGAGTTCATCGCGGACAAACTATGTGATACGTAATTTTTATATATAAAGATTACTTGTTTCCTGTTATGGATAAACAAGCCTCCACATCCATCCTCGATTAATAATCAAAATGTAGATGCGTTGTCACCCTTGAGGAGAAAGTTGAGTACCTCGTAATAGGGATAGTTAGTTTTCTACGCTCACCATACAAAATACAGCAGCATTGAGCTGCTATTTTACGGTGATATTTCGTGGAAGGATTGACCTCCCAGCGTAGCAAACGCCTGCTTACTATACTGATATAAAGCACGGTATCGAGGTATTCACATCCATTATCACCTTACAGTAAAGTGGTCAAATTAATATAGATATAAAAAATAATAATAACTTGATTATTTAAAAAGGAATTTACATTAGATTGTCCTTAATATAAACTAGAATCTGGTTATTTACTAAGTAGGACAAATATTACCCAAGATCCTCCCATGTTAAAATATCATGAGAATCGCTTTAAATATTGAAGCCTAAAAGTATTCAATTTGATACCATGTTGGAGGTAAATTAGTTGCACGTATAATGTAATAATGGTCTAAATAGTAGGTACGTGAGCAAACCAATTTCAATCGCCACCCGCGTCATTGTACAACTGGATCGCGTGAACGAGGACATTATGTGTTTTCTGCCAATACGCATTAGGGCTTACATAATACCCTCCCAGAAATGAGAAAAGGCATGTGTTCAGTATGTTTGGGTGCCATTTCACATATATAGGTTGATGTTTTTCTTAATTTCTTCATCACCAGCCCAGAAAGTTCCACCGCTGAACATGGGGTGCTCCTATTTTAGGGATGATTTACGTTAATCATCGGTTGCCCTTACCTAGTCTAGATTTACGTCTGGTGGAAAAAAGTTAGTAATTACGCCATAAATCGAAAGTGTTTCAATTTACTAGCATTTCCTGTAGTCCAGCACTAAACAATATATGCTTTATTTTTCTGTTGTACTTTGTAATTTAATGTACAATGATGATTTTTTTATATATTTTCACCGACTTCTCTGAAATTTAAATGATTCACCTGTACTTCAGGTTCGGTACTAAATAAATTTGAAAACAATTCCTTCCATAAAATGGTGGCAAAATAGCGGAAGACATTTTTAATTTAACTATTTAGACGACATTCTAGTTATAATCTTGAACTTGTGGTATTCGATATTCCTTAGTCATCTCAAAAGGGTAAATATTTAAAAAAGTAAAAAACTAAAGTTGGTGCTTTTCTAGTTATTGAAAGAGGTTTTTACTTTTTATTAAAAGTTTAATTTTTTGTGGGTACTGGACATGAATACAGTCTTCTACCGACTGTGTGTTTTAACAAGCATGTCTGAACTTTCTGAGCGCCCGTTAATATTTATGAAAGATCTATTCTTATGTAGTTGCATGTCTTTATGGAGTTTCATAGACTACGTAGGAAGTCATTATATCGGCGAGATGAGGACAAAGCGCTTTAGTTTCATTGATGTTCCTCTTTTCAAAGTGCGTGCAGAAACAACATAATTTCAGCTACCTGAAGAAATATTAGTGTGAGAAAGAAAAACGTAAACGAAAGCAAAATTAAAATTAAAATGATGTGATGATGATTATAAATTATAACGTTTTATTATAATGTATAATCATCATCACATCAGTCTGCAAAAGACCACTTTTGGACATTTTCCTCTTCCATTGAGAGTATTTACCTTAATTGCCCCGTTTACCAAGCCGATTGGCGATCGCAGTGCTAGACGTCTACCAACTTTAACACTGTTATCTGTCGTGGGTCTAGATTTTTCACGCTTGGCGTAAATAGATAGATAAACCTCGATCTTTCGGAATGCATGAGATCTATCTGGGGTTTCTATTAGGCACCTCTTACAACAATAATAGAATGACGTGGGGTGATTGGTTTTCTTACGTACTCATTATAGTATTGAAAGCAAACATATAATTAATTAACTCCTAAATAATTAACAACAAATCCAGTTTTTACTCCTACTCCTTTTCAGTTCACGCGGTAAGGTTGTGAAACTCACTATCGCCTAATATAAGAAATTCTGAAACATTATTGGTATTTAAAAAACGTGTTAGAGATAATTTCTTTGCATCCTGTTAATTAATATATATTATTTTATTATTATTTGGTTATATATATTATATGTAGCTATTGTATGTATTATTTTTATATATGGTATTATTTTTTATTTATTTATAATATCATTTAATATAATTTACGTATGTTTTTTTTTAATATTATTTACAGTAGTATTGGTTTGTACGCACTAAGTTTACCTTTTTAAATATATTTTCGTTTGTGGGTCTACTAAAAGATATTTCAGCAAATTATGAAATAAGTGGAACCTTTGTACAAACTCACTATAAGACTATTTCTGTATCTTGTTGTGTGTATAAAATAAATAAAAAAAAAACAAACATCATTATCATTTTCATAACATACGCCTCCGTCAATAAATGCCACTATGCATGGTGTTGAGCCACCCACATCCATCAACTTTCTGCATCTTTTCTTGACGGCTCCGTGGCGAAGTGGCTTAGCAATGAGTTACAACGCTGGGGGCCGCGGGTTCGAATTCCGTACGGAACAAGTATCTGGGTCTGGATGTTTGTCCTTGTGAAATTTATTTTTGTAAACTGCCTCTGCGATACAGGAGAAAATCCTAGTGTAAAGGTAACGTTTTTTAAAACAAGAAAAAATCTTTTACCAGATCGCCACTCCATGTAGTAGGGAATCGCCCTAAACTCCTTTCGCTGGTACGAGACTGACGCTCTAGAATATTTCTTCCCTATCGATTGCAGGCTATTCGAAATATTTGGTCCATTAGTCTTATCGATTTTGAATATACAATATGAGGATATTTTAATAATGAAGTTCTCGTAATAAATTTCGACAACTTTAACAAATTAAGTTTCCATATCATAAATTACTTTAATTTCGATGCCATTTTTATGTGATTAGATTGACGCTAAGATAGAATTTAGTGTCAAAGATACGAATACAATAACAACACATCTGAATTCCGCTGACCTGGCAGACGTAGTTCTGCCCTTTTCGCTAGACGGCGTTTAGTTTCACTTCCAATACACAAAATAACTTGATCTCAGACCCGTATCGGCTCCAGATTATGTATTTTCTTCTTAATGACATTAAATCAACACATTATATTGTGAATATGATTCAGTTTGATGCACACATATAGAATTTGTTAATAACTTGACAATAGTGCCACCTATCGGAGCCTAGCATAGTTCTGCACCATCGCACTGTGAAAGCCCCATACAGCCGTCTCATAACTGTTTTGAACGAGTCGTTACGTGATAAAAATTATAAATTCACATAGTATTATAGAGAATTTTTTTTAGGTATTTTTATTTTATTTTGAAAAATCTTAGTTATGTTCCATTAGATCATCATCATCATTACAGCCCTTCACAAGTCCACTGCTGAACATAGGCCTCCCCCAAAGAATGCCACAAAGCACGGTCCTGAGCCACCTGCATCCATCGACTTCCTGCATGTCTTACCAGGTCGTCACTCCATCTCGTGGGGGGACGCCCTACACTTCGCCTACCGGTACGAGGCCGCCACTCGAGAACCTTTCTTCCCCATCGGTTGTCGGTTCTTCGAGCTATATGGCCGGCTCACTGCCACTTCAGCTTACTAATCCGTTGGGCTATGTCGGTTACTCTGGTTCTACTGCGGATATCCTCATTCCTAAGTTTATCACGCAGAGAAACTCCGAGCATAGCCCTCTCCATAGCTCGCTGAGCGACCTTGAACTTTCTCATACGGCCAGCAGTGAAGGACCACGTCTCAGTTCCGTAAGTCATCTTTGGCAACACGCACTGGTTGTACAATTTCGTTTTAAGGTTTTGAGGTATGTCTGACGAGAAGATGTGTCGTAGCTTCCCGTACGCTGCCCAGCCGAGTTGAATCCGTCGATTGACCTGTCGGTCGAAGTTGGACTTACCTAGTCGGACTATTTGTCCCAGGTAAACATACTCGTCAACAACTTCAAGCTTAGTGTTCCCAACAATTACCGGCATAGGTGTGACATGGACATTAAACATGATCTTTGTTTTGTCCATGTTCATCTTAAGACCTATCCGTTGGGAAACACTATTGAGGTCATTGAGCATTGTGCTTAGGTTCCATTAGATGATTGTGATAAAATACGTTATTACGATTCAATGCCACATTACTAGAAAGTTTTCCATATAAGTATATAAATATTATACATTTTTGGAATGCTTCTATGCCTTTCCAAATTTTATATAGTTTAAGATGGTATATTTTTACACTTTTTTTAACAAGAGACTTACCTGTTAGCGATGCTTGTTGATGTCGAGGTAGATTTTTTTTATAGGATAGGGTGACAAACGAGCACACAGTCCACCTGATAAGTAAGGTAAGTGGGTGCTATGACCCATAGACATCTACATTTATCCTCAATAAAGAATCAGAATACAGATGCGTCGTCACCCGTGAGGACTTAGATGGAATGCCTCTTTTCCAGTAAAAGGGGTCACACACATTACTCTGTTTAGGGATTAAGAAATGCTCTTACTTGCTCCTTTTTGATACAGATCAAAAATACATCGCAAGATAAAAATAGTTTTTTTCAAAAACTTTTTTTTATAAAATAGCATGGATGACGGTGAATTTATAAATATATTGAAATAAGATATGTTAAAAGTTCTTAAAATTTAATTAACCTGTAATCAAAAAAAATGTCTTGAATTTGATATGGTTTGTTGTCAAATCTCAAAAAAAAAAATTCAAATATTACCTTATATATCCAAGTATACGTATGTAAAATTACAGCTTAATTCATTTTGAAACCACTGAAATATGAAATTTTCAGGCGAAACATACCCGGTTTTCCTATACATTGCCATAAAAAAACAAACATATGGTGTAAATATGACCTCAATCGGTCAAGTCCTAGGAAGTTAAGGGTGATTCTTTGAAAACGAGGATTTTCGACTAATTGGTATGGCTTCAAGTTTTTTGTGTTATTTGGTAGAAATTATAATATTACTTTATCCTGGTCATATATATTGAACGCACTGATTTTCTTCCAGTAGTTTATGAATTAGTGTATCCTGATGAATTAACCAGCCAGATGAATGATGAGAAAGGCAGAAGAATGAGACCTTGCTAGCATATTAATGAGAATCGTACAGATAAATGATAATTTCATGTTATTTCCAATCAACTTTATTATGAAATGCGGAAATAATTACTTAAATTTTTTTTGTTCACTTAATTAAATACCACTCTATGAAATGTTTTCATACGTAAGCAATTTAAAATCAATAGTTCAAGTAACAAAATTTTAAGGTTTAATCATTTTTAATAAGCTAATATAATTGAACGTAATGCCATGGAATGAAACAAATTATAAAAAATCAGTTATTAACTAAATCCGTACAAAATAACTCTTATAACATAACATTGAATGACTAATCTTTCAGATTTAATTTTGGATAGGAACTTCAATCATGAGATCGTAGAAAACTTAATGTACCTAAATACGTTTTAAAAAATATTCAAATCGTCATCATCATCGGTGTCCATTATGTATGGATTAACATTTTCTAAATCAATACTAAATTCTTTATTACCATCTCTTGAAAAAGTTATCTCGGAGATATCATCGAAGTCAACATATTCTGCCGATTCGATATTTTGTTCTTCTTTAGCCTGCCTTCTTCCATTTTCTTCTGTTGAAGTATTTTTTTGGTTAGTCTTTGGAGTAAAATATTTGATTCTATCTTTCTATGGTGACGAACTTGTGCCCTTTTCTTTATGTATACCTTTGGTTCGTTTAGCTTTTCGAATTTTCTCTTCATTTAGATCTGTTTCATTATTTATTGTCCAAAAGGATTCACCAATTTCTCTCAATTGTCATTTTGAATTAGCTAGGGGTGTGACCATTAAAGATTTCTGACATCCGTCTTCCAAGTGATAAAAACCAAGGTGCTTTATGTGGTTGCAATTGACAACATGATACAGACAGTTTTATCAGTACAACTCAGTTTACGAACGGCTACCATAGGAGAATCCAAGTTCCATACTATTTGATGCATTTTCATTCATCCTGGAAAACCTTTCACACTAGGTAGGAAAAGCAAGTTCTTTTCACTTATGTCATATTTAGAAACTGTTCTCACTTTCACTTTCTTTAAGTTTTGGTCCATAATATTTAAAAAATCATCTAGACCCTTTATGTCTTGCCGTTGGGAGACAGTTTCATCCGCAGTTCTCTTCATAACAGCACCTACTTCGTCTGGGGCTCCCTTTCAATTACCAGATTCACTATAGTTCCACGTAATGGTTTTTATGGAGCTCAGGTATATGTGCAAGCATGAAATTAAATAAAATATATTTTTGTTACGATACTGACTGGATGGGGAATCAGAAATAAAATGTATAGTGTGAATGACTGTCTTTGTTTCACCTATATATTCGAGGATTGGTACGATGTGAGCCCATACGGCTGAAATGTCATGGTGCAGCCATTCACTCACCGTACAAAAAGATTGTATTTGCTTTATCTTCTCATCATTCAGAAAATATATTACCGATGTAAGAAAAGTTAATTGTTTACGACCACCACCGAAATGGTAGGACTGTATTTGTTCGTTACACTTAACTGCATAATTTTCGCTGTAATCAATGTGAATAATACACTCACCTTCTTGAAGACGTTCTTTTAAGTTTCTGAAAGCTTTTTGTTGAGCAACTATATTACCACAATGCTTGAAATACTCATTGAGTGTTGATTCAAATTTTTCGATACACTTCTTAGGTTCTTCTCTTTATTTTTTCAAGTAGTTCTTATTTTTCTTTCCGTTCCCTGAATCATGTCTTGTTTAGTTTCCCACTGCCAGTACGTAATTTCAATAGAATTATCAAATTCCTGATAACAGATTTTCTTTTCCATAAACACGTTCGATGCAAACAATCCACATCATACACGTCACAACATAGTAAAGCGAGAAGATCTTGAGAGCTCTTAGCTGATAATATCTTCCATATTGGTATGCAATTTACATAAACAAGTATGCCGTGATCGGAAATCAGGAAGCAGCACCCAAAAACGTCTTAGTTTGCAGAATGCTGATTATCTGATAGTATAATATGAGGTTTTGAGAAACTTTTTATGCAAATTGAGAAGACTATCGCTAAGGTACCACTTTTGTTTACGTATCTTTTTTTTTACTATAAATTCCATCTTCCCAGATATGGCATAGGCGACTATTTTCATCATCTTCATAAAATCCTTTGACTTCTTTTATCAGTAGTTCAGGCAAAGATTTTAAATTATAATTCAGTGTTTCATTAGACTTATTTACTATGCGTTTTATTTTAGGAACTATTTTATTTTGATTGAGCATATCTAAAGCTAAAGGTCCTTCTTTTGTTTTTGCCTTTACTAGCATATGCAGTTGTTTCCGATAACGTACACTCTGTCGCTTAATAGTTACGAGTATTATTATTTTTTTAGATAATTTATCTCTTTATCTTTTATGTAACGTATGCGTCTTACGGCGGCAGTTATAAGTGAAGAACATGAAGGAGATTTATTTGGTGTACGTATTCCTAAGTGAGAAGATAAGTCATTGCTCTGTTGAGAAATACTGCGCAAAATCCTAGATGGTCCTGGTATAGGCGACTCCGGTTCTCTGCATAAAAAAGGGTTTTCTAAAGGTGACGGATTACAAATGTTTCTTGTAAAGCTTTCAGTTCAGTATCCGACATATAGCTGGGACTTTGTGGTGGGGTGTTTTGAGCAAGTAGGGCCGCTGTTTTTTTTTCTTGCTTTTTTCTTAAGTAATATTGACTTGTTATTCTTTCTCCATCTCTTTCTTTGTAACCTTTGTTGTCTAGGATTCATTTCGTTTATTGGTAGTCGTTTCCTTTCCTCCTTTCTACGTATGTAGTTTTGCCTATTCTTTTCTTGTTTTTCTTTCCATAAGGCATCATTATTTTTTCTATTCTTTCATATCTTTTTTTTTTCTGCTAGCCTCTTTTTTCTAAGCATTTTATTTTGATATTATTTTGATGGGCTCTTCAGTGAAAATCATGTCAAAACTGCGTTTCAAAGAATCACCCTTAAAGGATCACTTAGAGGAGCACCAATACTTATTTTATATATAAAACCGGTTTCGGTTGGGATTCAAATCCAGGATCTGTGGCGTAGCACCTAGTTGAAAAGAAATACACTGTCTTCTGATATTGAAACATAATAACAAATGTGTTTTCCTCAAGAAATGAAGAATATAGCATTTTATTAAGTTTTAGTACTTACTCATAATGTATGTGCAAAGTAATTTAAATTACTGATGACAAAAAGAAGGTAAAATAACTGTAATAATTTTTATTTCTAGTTAAAGTTATGTCGCACTCACCATTAGCTCATTTATCCTCAGTAAACGTCATCAGGAAATGCTAAAAATCACATACCAATTATGTAGGGGCGGTGTAAAGATGGAAACAAACTAGGAGACGGGCATTCAGATGGGTAAATATGAGTCAATATATGCGGGAGGCAAGCTCAAGCTACGTAACATAGCTTCATAGAGCTCAGTTCTTTCGATGGACTGTGACGGTAACGGTCATGGTAAAAAATCACACATTCTGCTTGATTGCCCAGTGATTGAAAGCTACAATGCTAACTATCCCATACCCACCCTAGGTTGTTGGAAATATTGTTGGTGATATTTACTAGGTGGTAGGATTCTTCTGGCTAGAGGAGTACGTTTAGGTAAGTACTCGTCCTGTTAACTATTTAAAACAGCATTCCGTACACTGCTGTGCTCCTGTATAAAGTTCAGTATAATTACAAGCTAAAATAGAATAGAGTACATTAGAATAATTTTTATTCAACATAGATTATTATATAATACATATTAAAAGTAATTTTTTATTTACCACTGGTTCGGAAAATACTTCTGTCCTGGGAAGAACCAGCAAGAAACCTCGGAGTCGGTCGGAGTTTTACTGACACCATCGATCTCCGGTGGCTATGCGAATTAATCTATTTTGGATAACTTGGAGATCTTACAAGAATCTATGGGCCGCGTGCGCGAAAACTACGCTTGCGCAAAACAAAATTGTTCTTACGCATGCTTTGTTTAGATAGAGCTTGTGTCTTAAGGACAATTTGCTCTTGCTGTTAACTAGTGGGTGGAAGCGACTTGTGACGAATTTTGTAAGGTTGCGGACATTGCGAATGTGTTTCGTGAATGTCATACCTACGTCGAATCTGCCGATGATTTGAAGATCTGGCTGCCATACAGGGTGATCGTACCTAACGATTTCGCAGGGTTTCTTATTTGACGATTAGAAGTGGAGATCCTTTGAAAGTGTATGTCCTATTTGGAGCTCCCCGTTGCGGATTGTTTTATTGTGATTGGCGACGAAAAGAATGCCGTGTCATCGGCAAAAAGAGCAGTATTCACTACTGGGTCCTTCAGAATGTCACTCGTGATGAATGTCAAGGGTGGTTGGGAGAGGATGAAGCCTTATGGGACGCCAGCCTTGAGATTGTGCTTTGTAGAGCGAGTACCCTCTATTCGTCGTGCCAGACTTTGTCAAACGCTTTTGCGGCATCGAAGAAGAGGACACCGGTCATGGTGTTTCTGCAACTTCTTTGTGGGAGGTTGATTCCTTTCAGAATATATTCTGTGCGGCGATGTAATTGGTTGGTGCACGAGTGTTCAGGTCTGAAGCGGAACTGCTCGTATGGAAGAAGTTTGTGGGTGAAGACGTGTTTACGAAGGCGATTCAATATGAGCCGCTCGTAAACTTTCCCCAGTGTGTTAAGGAGACTTATTGGTCTGTAACTAGAGGTTAAATTGCGGAGTTTCCTATTACGTCTACCTCTTTCCATGCATCCGGGTAGGAGCAGCTTGAAATAGGAGCGTTGAATATTACCTACTAGAAGGCAAAAGAGCGGCGAGGAAAGGGATTTCAGTACCCTATTGCTAATGTCATTGGGGCCGGGTGTTAATTTCTTTTTGAGGTTTTTTATAACTTCTGTAACTTTGTCGGCTGTCACAAGATCTAAAAGGTCGCCCACAGGTGGTAGTGCAGACTTATATTTGACCTCCGCATCGACCTCTGCAAGATGAGTGGGATATGTAAATTCACTAGAGGGAGAACACTGGCTCTCTAAATTGTCCGCGAGGCATTCGGCCTTTTCAGAGTCGTATTCTCAAAGTAATATGATATATTCAGGTAAAATCAATTAATTGTTATATTATTTAATCATAAATATGATTATTTATTACATTCATTTTAAAATTTATAAAAAGAGAAACACCTCATAGAATTCAGATTTAACTGAGGTTTTCTAATCATACAAGTTTTAATTTTTATTTTCGTTTTTGTCTCTCTGTTTTTTATAGATTACATTTTAGAGGCTGTGCACTAAAATTAGACCATAAAATTCCTCCAACCTTTTTAACAAGACGCAAAGTGGACTTCATTCCTATCGTAGTGGTCTTTGAATAGTATTGTTTCGACGCTTTACATCGATAAAAATAGAACAAAGCATTGGAATAATAATATAATATATAAATCTAGTATAAATAAACATTCTACCATCACCGAATTGTGTTCAATTTTTATGAATAAGTCCGTAAGAGTATTAATTCTCATTTCATAAAATATATAAATTATTTACTTAATTCTACATTATTTAGAGCATTCAAATGAAAAATTGAGATGTTGTGGGACACACGACAAAATCGAAGCTCGTGATGCTTTGTGTATAAAATCAATTACGAGTATGATATAGTAATACATTACACGGACATTTTTTTTAATTACTGGAATTTTGTTGTTTTAAAATTAATAAAACAAATATTAATATAACATTCACATTAAATATAAAAAACGATAGTATAGTTACCACATTCAATCATAACATTTATTCGTACGTAAATTAAGAGAGAAAAATGTTTGTGACTATTTCATTAATATATCATAAACCTGAAAACGTGTGCGCATCACTACCCAGTTTTCTTTCCGTAGTTAGTTAATTATCTAGTACTCTTTATTTCTCCGTCACATAGGCAACAATATGCTCTACTCAGGAAATGTAGAAATGCAACTTTCGCGCAAACTATCGTAACGTCTTACTTTATCTAAGTAAAGTCCCATCCCACATGCGTTGAAAAGCTGGGCATTAAAAATAAATGTAAGGCTATAATGAAAATCGTTCTGTGTACCGTCATGACAAACAGACTCTGTTATATTAATGTCCTGAGAGGCACCTGCTCGAGTTGTACGGTAAACATGCCGAAACTTATATTTTTCCTTTTGTAAAACCACATGAGTAAAGAAACTGTACCATACAGAGGCAAAGCTTCATACAACCTCGCTGTGATAGATACACTACTACAAGCTTGAGGCACGTGTGTGCGTGAGCACTGGAGGCTCGTCACGTACAGAGAGAAAGTGCTTTAAACCGGCTCGGCGAATGCTCAAACTTCAGGGCTGTGTACAAAATAATAAGTGTCAAATTATGTTTTTAAAAGAATAATTCGTATCAAATGAAATATAAAAAGTGTAAATATGGTTTACTAATAAGTACGTAGATTCAAACCTTATCGATGTTGCCGAAAGATATACTGCTGATTTTGTAAATAAAATTAATAATTTGTTTGATTTCTTACACTCAAGTACACTTCGATCTCTTAATAAATATAAAAGAGGTTTTTGATGCGATAGTTATCAAATTTAGTTTTTAGAAGAAATGCTAACATTTTTCAGTAACTTAAAATCAATTAGAAGTGATAGGCAGGAAGATGTTACAAATAGCATGAATTTCTCAATCAAGATTGTCTCGAAAAAAAATTGGTAATTGCCAGGAACCAACATGTCGACTATTGCTTTCAATAAGATGTTTATTACCAACATCTTAGGAAAACTTCAAAATACTAATTGTGAGTACGATTTCGATATGTTACGAAAACAGACGATCGTTGTATTTTAATACAATATATAATAATGCAACCTGACGATGTTACTGCCCCTGTGTTAACAGTAGGAACAAATGATTATCTATTTGAATTACCAGAAAAAAATGGTTTGGTCTATGTGTCGGGATATTTGTATAGAAAATGTTGTCACGTACACCACAAATTAGTGTTTCATAAGTTAATAGATCTGAACAACCTGTAAATATGGGAAAAGATTATTTTTAGTAGTCATTTTAAGGATTTCAATAAAGATAGTGTTTAATCGGGGTTTTTTTATAATACTTCCTGACAATTTTATCGCGTTTGTTGAATTGTTTGAGCAAAAATTTCGCGAATATTTTCACCTCGAAAAAAGCATTGCAAATATTTGTAGTGAAATATTAAAACGTGTTTAAGAGTTTATATTTGTTATAAAATGCGGGTGCTTTCACATAGATTATTTAAAAAAAACTTTACATTAAATTTACAATTTACTATTTAATTAAAAGCCATAATGACAAATTGTTGTAGAACAATAATTATAAAAGTAAAATATTTAGAACACGTAGTTTGTAAAAAAATATTACAATATTAAGTATCTATTAAAATGTTGATAAACGTTTTGTTTATTTAACTTTACTCTCCTGTGCCAACCCTACTACAATAGGTAAAAATTTTGACAGTTCTTTAGAAGCTTTGCCTCTGTACAGTATCTTTACTCATGTGGTAAAACTACTTACGCAACAACGCATGGTATGCGACATTTGGGGATATAAGAGTAATTATAATAAAGACCATGTTAATAAGCGTGCTGCATAAAAATCGTAATTTTAATTTATATGTTAACGTTAAAGTTACAGCCTATATACGTCCCACTACTGGGCACAGGCCTCCTTTCATTTCTGAGAGGTTTTTGGGCAAAGAAATGTCCGTCGCACTGCGTTTTGAAGTACTTCATATGTCTTCGAAATATTTTTTTCTTATTTCTCAGTCGTGCAGCTTTTCTCAAGATGTTTTCCATCACCGCTGAGCACGTTGTAAATGGGTACTTTAAATTGCAACTAACAATTTCATTTGTGCCGACGGGGATCGAACCCAGGTTGCTAGCGTACTGTAAAATTAACAACGATTGCTTAGCTCCTGAGCAACAACGGCTCTTCAATTTTTATGTATATGTACTTCTTAAATAAGAATGGCGTTTGTCAAGATTATCGAAAGTCCTGCCCGGATGCTTGCTCTCCAGTATTATATATCAAAATTACCCTTACCCAAGGCCTGACCTCCCAACTTGGCCAGTCAAACGTTTGTCACTAAATTACTGAACTGTCGTAAATAAAAAAAAAACATGCGTTAACGTCGAATCTATACAAAATTTGGTTTACTTTTCAACCAGCTATAAAAATTTCGCTTATATTAATATTCGCTTTATAAAAAAGCTAATTTTTTTTAATAAAAGTAAATAAAATATTAACGTGATAAATTCCGTAAACTATATATTTACGAAAAAAATTACCTGGCAACAAATTTGAAACAAAAGCACACACAAATGCAACTTGAACTACGACCTGCTAAAAGAATAATGGCCCGAGCAGGACGTTGCAATGACACCATTCTGCAGTTTAATAGCTCCCAGCAGGAATATTATTGTTCTATGTTACTAAGCCGGTCAACGTTAACAGAGGCTATTATATGTCTGATGAAACATTATAATACGTTCATTTAATATAAGACCATTTTATTACATTTTGTTTTTTATCAAACATTTGAGATAGTTGTACACGTGAATCCAATACGAATATGGAGTAATTAAATGGCAAGAGATGATCATTGAAAGATGCTCATTCCATGGAAAAATGTGTGCTCCTTAGTATGGGATGCGACTTATGTTGATAGATTAGCGCCATCACATCTTGCGGCGACTGCACAGAAGGCAGGCATGACTGCTGCTGTTGCCGAGTCTAACAAGCGGCGCAGATATGCAACCCACGGAGTTTGGTGTAGAAACGCTGGAGCCGTGGGGTTCTAAAGCAATTCATTTGTACAGAGATATCTCATCACGCCTTGTCAATGATTCTGGTGACCGAAAAGCTGGCAGATATTTTGGTCAGCGGGTCAGACTCGCAATACAGCGAGGCTGATCTCCTGACCAAAACTAAGTCAGTCTTCTGGGCACACTAACAACAAACTGTGGCGATTTAGCAAGTATATTTTACTTAAGTTAAACTTTTAATACTATATTATTTTGTAAACATATACAATAAATATAATCGCAGACAAAAAAGAATAAATTTAAATATAACATAATATTATCATACTTGTTTTGTTATCTCTGCAGACATTTATATAAATATTTAATAACATTAAAACAGACACGGGATTAATTAAACTTGTAAAGCGTCAAATACCATTGTGAAGATTTTTTGGTAGTTACTGGAGCATCGATTGAGCAGACAAACTTTTTCATTAACGGTCTTATACGTGCATTGAATAAATATGCCCAGTTGGCGCAGTCTTGGGATCTTGACGACTTCTTTGCACTTCTTAAAGTAGATTATAATTATTTTTTTAAATGGGAAATCTCAAAAAACTGTTTTTATCAGCCATTTTTTATTAAAATTTGTTTATATTAATTAAGTTCGGCAGGCAGTCTGGTGAGTGTGTACACAATGCACAGTCGCTCTCTATCATAGCTCTGGTTTGAAGGAGCTTTCAATTGACGATGTGCTCAATTTTTTTTTCGCCTTTTTACCTAAAAAAAATTAATAATTATAACAGCAATAATGTATAGTTATAGGTATATATTATGTAGCTATACACTGTAATAAAGTACTGAAGATATAAGATCGTCAGACACTTAATGCTTTAAAATATGTTCATTATAGTTAAAATTGTCGAAAAATGTCTATAGCTTAAAACCATATAAACTATAATAAAATCTTGATATCGAGATTTAATCAAATTAAAAAAAAAAACATTCTCCAACGGTATACCTAAAGTAAATTTCAACGAGACCAAATTCCTAAAATTTAATTTAGAGCTAAACGTTACACAAGTGCTTAGTTGTGGTCTAGAGCATTTCGAATGAAATATTACTCAAATTTATTTATGAAAATATCACATATTCTACTATATTGTAGTTTTTTAGTTAATTATACGTTGTGAATTTAGTAGAATATTTACTTCTAAAACTTTCTCTTTTAACAGTCGCAAATCATTTAATGAATGGGCGACAGTAGGAATTTATAAAAGTAGGCGAAGGTTATACGAGCTTTATAATGAAAGATCATATAATAGTAGTGTTATATTTAGAGATTATGTAAAAACATATTCTAAAATATTTAAAAAAGTGTGCTCCACTGCTAAGGCTTTACATTTAAGCAACAAAATTAAAACTGCATCCGACAAAATTAAAATGACCTGGAGAAAAATAAATAGTGAAACGGGCAAGGTCAAACCGCGCAACTCTGATTTTCAATTGAATATTAACAATAATTTAACGCGATCTGATCAAGAAGTTGCTATGGCTTTTGAGAAACATTTTACTGATGTTCCTTTTTTGACAACAAAATCATTAAATTCTTCTCCTACTGTCGCCGAATCATTGCTCAAACAAAATGTAAAGGCTTGTTCAAATACTTTTAAATTCCATAGGGTACTGCCAAAAGATATCGTTAAATATTTTAAAACTATTGATGTTAAGAAAACGGCAGACTTATGGGGGATTTCCGTTAAAGTTATTTTATCTATAATAGATACATTAGCACCTTATCTAGCCACTATATTTAATATAAGCGTCGAATCTGGTGTGTTTCCTGATTTAATGAAACATAGTAAATTCATACCTATATTTAAATCTGGTAGTACATTAGACCCCGCCAATTTTAGACCAATTTCTGTACTACCAACATTAAGTAAAATTTTTGAAAAAATTATTTTAGATCAGATGTTAAGTTTCTTTAATATTAATAAATTGCTACATAATAATCAATTCGGTTTTACAAGGGGTCGCTCGACAACTGACGCTGAAGTTGAGCTTATTAAACATATTTTTTGTGCATGGGAGAATTCAGAAGATGCTTTGGGTATATTTTGTGACCTTTCCAAGGCCTTCGACTGTGTTCACCATGAGACATTAATCAGGAAGCTACAGTACTATGGTGTCAAGAACACAGCGCTTAAATTTATTATTTCATATTTAAGTAATAGAAAACAGAAGGTTATTATCAATGGTAAAAGTTCTTCCGGGTCACCTGTACTAATGGGTGTACCTCAGGGCTGGATTCTCGGCCCATTCCTGTTTCTGGTGTATATTAATGACTTACCTCACCTTGTAGGAGATAGTCATGATATAGTATTATTTGCTGATAATACTTCCTTGATTTTTAAACTTAAACGTCAATCATTTAAATGTGATGAAGTGAATAATGCTATATCAAAATTAGTGCATTGGTTTAACGTTAATAATCTGCATTTGAACGGAAATAAAACTAATTGTGTTAAATTTACAACAACGAATGTTCAAAATCTGAATACCAATGTGTTTTTAAATGGGGAGGAATTGAGCCCTGTTGTATTCACTGTTTTTCTTGGCATCACTCTTGACGCAAAGCTCCAGTGGGCCCCCATATATCCAAATTAGCAAGCAGACTAAGTTCTGCAGCCTATGCTGTAAAAAAGATTAGAGGTCTCACTAGTGTCGAGACAGCTAGATTAGTTTATTTTAGTTATTTTCATAGCATAATGTCTTATGGGATTTTGCTATGGGGAAATGCGGCTGATTCAGAAACTATTTTTGTTTTACAGAAGAGGGCCATTAGAGCTATTTACAATCTAAAACCGAGAGAGTCTCTTAAAGATAAATTTAAAGAAATTAATATATTAACTTTGGCCTCTCAGTACATTTACGAAAATTTAATGTATGTTCACAAAAACAAAGATAGTTTTAGTAAAAGAAGTGATATACATTCTGTAAACAATAGGAACAAACACAAGCTAGTGATACCAGTTTCTCGACTCCACAGAGTCAGTAATTCATTCTTGGGGCAATGTATACGCTATTACAACAAGGTCCCGGAAAGTGTACAGGTTCTCTCTATTACCAAGTTTAAATGTTTTATTAAGCTGAAACTGTATAAAAAGGGTTATTATAGTATAAATGAATACATGGTTGATAATAACCCCTGGGAATGAGGTGATCGCTTCCAAGCAGTTTCTAAAATAAATTTTGTAAATAGTTCGTAATCATTCATATTGTAAAATTTATTTTTAAAAAAAAGTCCCGCTGGGTTTCTTGCTGGTTCTTCCCAGGACAGAGGGTTTTTTTCGAACCAGTGGTAAAGTAAAAAATGACTTTCAATAAGAATTACATAATGTATATTGAATAAAAAATATTCTATTCTATTCTATTCTACTCTTTTTAAAGTAGATATTTTAAGGAGCTACGCTGATGGAATATTTTATTGTATTATTAGAAACAATAAGTGTTTTTTGTTTTCATGTTTTTTACACGTAATTATATACTGTACAGTGTACACTAATTCGCTCCGTCACACTTAGTCAATGCCCTACCGAACCGTTGTTTTATGTTTAAAGCTACGCCGTAATTTAATAATTTATTTCGAAGTCAATGTATACTTAAGCACGTATTAAATTTAAAGGACGCTACTTTACTCGTAACTGTAAAGTACAGCCTATATACGAGTACGTTACGCAGCTGGGCATAGCTCATTGCTAAGAGGGATATATCAGCTCAGTTCTACTAGGGCAAGGAAGAGTTGACCGCTCGGCCCCATGCATATTGGCAGACTTTACAGGCGTTTTCAGAATATTCAACTACTTTAGTTCTACTTCAGCTTTTGTAGTATTTTGCTGCGACTTTAGTACTAAGCTATTATTTAAAACTTGAATATTAAACTTTGAGAGCCATGGTAGGACTTGGATGCTAGCCTATTCGTTGGTACCAGAGACGTGATCACTGAAATTAGCTCCGATTTATAACGCGTTTATTACTTATAAAAATATCTTGCGGAAACCATCTAGCGTTATCTTTATATATAAACATTACGTGTCACGTTGTTTGCTCACGATGAGCTCCTAAACTACTGAACTGATTTCAATTAAATTTGCACACTCTGTGCAGTTTGGTCCAACTTGAGAGGTATGATAGTTTTTATCCTGATAAGTGACACTCAATATTTTTTATTACGAATTTAAGGATTTTTATATAAAGGATCGTCGAAAAATGCAATACAACGTCTGCCTGGTCAGCTAGTATACTTATATAGCTGATCTATTCGGCATATCCCATAACCACTCTACTCTTAACTCTCTACGATACCTACGGCCCATGAACCGAAATAGGGTATTGGATGGATCTTACGCATCAAGCTTGTCAAGTTGGATGGATCTGAAGCATCCATTAATATTTGGACTGTCTGAGCCTTAGCATAAGCTTAGCTTAATCTTAGCCCGATACAACTATAAATTTAGAATCAAAGATTATGCTGAGCATATGCTCAGCTAAGTTTGTCGTAAGCTAAGACTGAGCAAAGTCAAAGTACGATCTATAGATCTCAGCTTGAGTATAACCGCGGACGGACGGACGGACGGATATTGCGAAATTATAGGGGTTCCTTATTGTGTAACTACGAAACCCTAAAAAAAGGTTAGACCTGATTTTTTTTTTAATTTGAATTCAGTTAAATATCTCCTATCCTAATACACACATCTTGATGAACAAAGCCCACTAACCCATGGGCTACCATGGCTCTACTTTTCTATCTAATCTAAACTTATGTCATTAATAACAAACGAATGCTACAATATTATTTTTAAGCTTGGTTAAAAATCGCTCGAGTAGGATTTACCGAAATAACTGTAGTTCACAGGTGGACTAAAAAGTACTGTAACAGACGTTTAGCTTTTTTTTGTTCACAACAAACCACTTAAAAATTTGTAAACTTATTTTTGGGAATATTGCGAAACGTATGGTAATACCCCATTTCATCCCATGGGCGTCGTGAGAGATCATAATTACGTCTGATATATTGCTAACATTTCTCATAGACTTTCGATAGGTGGTGGTATAACCATATCCTTACAACAGGAGTAAATCACCCAGACTGGTGGCCGGAAGAAATGTCAAATAAGCGTGAGGTCAGGTATTGAGATCGTCAATTTGCTCGCCAAGCTCGACAATTCAATATGTTGAACATGGGCCTCCCCATTTTCAATTTTCATTTGCAGTGTATAAGCGACGTAAGAGAATCTACTACTCCACAGTATGATTTATACCGTGGGTGTCGTAAGAGGAGAGGTAGAGAGGGAACTGCAATAGTATATGTGCAGCGGTATCTTCACGATGACAACTCAATAATTTTTAAAAAAAAAACTGCAAAGCGTGGTAATTGTGGCAAATATCCAAAGTATTTATGATTTATTATTTTATTTTACGTGATCAGGGAAAGACCACGATCTCACAGAATACCAGCGTAAAATAGCAGCTTAATACTGCTGTGTTTCATAGGGTGAGTTTAGAGAAACGGAGACCCTTTTTACTGGAAACGAGGCATTCCATCTAAGTCCTTGCAGCGTAAGAGAATCCACTACTACCCTAGGAAAACAAACTGATAAAAAAACTGAAGATGAGCAGTTGCAGCAGCATTTTCCTGATAACAACTCAAAACTGTGAGGCTATATACGTGGGAAGCCTATGTTTAACAGTAAACTTTTGAAATGGAACCCTCTGAACGGGTTACCATCTTGTCGTGGGTAGTCTTTAGTAGCCTTGGCTTGGTCACCTGCGTTGAACAAACAGGAACCCATTTGACTGGCCCAAGGTGGCCACTCCGAGTAGGCTTGGTGAGCCCACTTCGGATGTGTGTTGGTGGGCTGCGGTGAGAAGGGTCCTCTCCCCCTACCGCTGCAACCGACTCTGATGGGTCTGCATCGTTGATGCGGTAGTGGTGGGGCTGCGGGAGGACATAAATGTCAGTATTGAGAAGCGCCGCTCCCTGCCCTCCACAGTCGAATCTTGGTTGGTGGTGGAGTCATAGACGTGATCCGTCGCTGGGATCAAGAAGGCTAGTGCTTCTGAGTGCTCGTTTTTTCTGACCCCATTACCTTCGCGTATCGGACATGGGGGCACCCGTTGTGCTCTAATTCTAAGAGGTTTCTTAACGTTACTTTTCGAGCATAAAATATTTTCAAGTAAATGTTTCAAAATATGGAGTTTAAACCTAACACTTAACGCGGACTCATGCAGACCTCGTTTTAGAAAACTTGGTATACTCACATTTACATTTATTTATTGAATTTTCTATGTCCGTTAAAAAACAAAAACTGTCAAAAAATTATCGAATTAAAAGTAAATTGAATATTGAATTCTCAAAGTTTAAATTATTTACAACAGGTCTCATACGATGATAAATAATATTATATATAATAATGTTCCTATTAACCTTAAACATATGTCTCATTTATAATTCATGTAACTGTTTTGAGACAAATAAACATTTTCATTTTCATTTTTTCATTTTCATTTTCATATAGACAGCACGTAAGTCTTTTTATAAAGGAATTAAAGTTATTCTTAACTGATGAATGTTGTTATAATTTAAATGAATTCTTTAAAGATGTGAATACATAATAATATATAATAATTATAGAAAATAATATGTTAGAATTAGTAATGCTAAGATATAAAATGTCGGTATTTATTAGTAGTTAATATTCAGTATTTACAACAAATACTGCTATCTTTCAAATAACAATGCCCCTTTTCGTATAAGCGCAACGATTTTCAGATGCTTTTACACAAAATGAAGGCACTACCACGTATTACGTAAGTTGATGACAATAATTTAAGTAATTGTATCCTTAGACTTTTCTAAAAATATGTAAAACAGGTTTTTCTTTTATTTTACTAGATATTTTTAATGATGCTTAAATTTAGAGTTAGCATTCAAAACAAAATAAGATATAACTCATAAACTGAAGTATAAGAAAATCAATTCGTTAGAGTATAACAACTAATCAACGTCCTTGTGAAGACGAACTCTGGCCGCATAAACTTTGCGAATCCGCATATGACAAAATAAATTTATGCCGTATTTAGACAATGTGATAAAATTTAGGCAACTCCTACACCTAGAACATATTATTCTGTGTATGATTTCACAGTGCTTCGGTCTATTTAAATGTTTTTAGTAAAACGGGTCGTTTCAATGGAATATGAAGATTACTAAGATGAAATGCCTCGTCATTTCATTTCAGTCTTCAGTGGTGACAACCACTAATAGCCACAACATCCACATACCATCTGACGTACTGTGTGATCGTTTGTCACCCTTATTCTTAAAAAAAGTTAAACTATACCGGTAGTTCTAAGGAATACTACACTCAGGTAAAGAATCTGTAACGCTGTCATGCTAGCGATTACTAGCGTATTATGTTCCCGATGAGAGCTCCTAGACCCGAACGCCACACTCATACAAAATACCACCGTTTAAAGCAGCATAATGCTGCTGTGTCTCGTATGGTGAGTGACCAGAACTACAGACCTTTTTTCTGGTAAAGAGGTATTCCATATTAGTCCTTATTTAACAACAGATCCGCATGTAAATTTAATGGAGTTGCAAAAAATGTTGCAAATTAATGATGTTAAAAGGAAAAGAAGGCTCAGAGGAATTGCTCGAATTAATACCAGCTGCCAAATTCCACTATCACACATCGCGATATAACTTATGATACTATCCACACCAACTCGAGGCTTGACGGTCAAAGAATGCGCGATTTTTTGAAATTTCTTTCTCGCTCGACTTCTTTGTGGAATAATCGACCGCTGGCCAAATTCCCAGACCGACCGATAATATTTAGGTACCTTCTATAAACGAGACTAGTCCTTTTCAACCAACGTCAAAAAGGAGGAGGTACTCAATTCGACTCTATGTTTTTCTATGTATTTAACCTTATAACTTTTTTCTCGGTGAACCTATTTTTCATGTGGTCCCATATACACTTGATCAAGGTCTGAGTAAAAGTAGTTTTTGAATTAACCTTAATAATTTCTATTGAAGTCGATTGTACAAAATGGTTAATTTTACCACTTGTTAGAAGGCTGGCAACGCTCATGCAAATCCCCTGGTGTGGCACTTGTTCATGGGTGTAGTCGACACTTACCACCAGGTAAGCCGCATGCTTATTTGCTTTCTCTTCTATGAAAAAAATATTTAAAAAGTTAAAGAATAATAATTTCTAAATTATAGATATAATCACTAGCAAAATTTCATGCACCGTCGTATTTGTGAATACGTAACAAGAAGCGGGAAAACATACTCGACATTTTGCTAGTGTTACATTTATTGTCCTAGACAGTACGGAAAAATATATATTTTTGTATCAGGTTGATTTAGTTGAGTGCATGAGTTTTATATTTTGACAAAGCTTGCGACTTAAAATATCACGGTATCCACCGTGATATTTTAAGTCGCAAGCTTTAATATTTTTATATTATTATAGTATATTCAGTCAAAAAAGTATCGAAAATGGATGATTTGTTTATGGTTCCAAACGCAAGTTTTTGTTGTTGTTGTTGTTAGATTGGCACAACTGTTTTTCATATCGGCGCGGAGTTTGAGTTACATATTTTATTTAGATTAAATACAGTGCTGTTTTTAGTTATGTCATATATAGTGTGTAATGTGAATTTTAATAAAGTTTCCAATGAAATTTCGTGTACAGAGTCACTGAAAATGTTACAGAAGGCTTTTGGTGAATCGACTTTATTAAAAACACGTGGTTATGATTGGTGCGAAGCGTTCAAAAGCGGTCGAGACGTAATGGAAGATTTGCCTCGCTCTGGTTGGCCATTAACGTCTGCAACTGATGTTAACATCGCAAAAGTGGAGGAAATAGTAACTGAAAATTCTCATTCAAGTTTGAAAGAAATAGACACCGAACTTTCTGTGTATCACGAGTCGATCCGTATCATTTTATATCACTTGGTTAGGAAACATGTTGCCGCTCGGTTAGTCCCAAAAGACCTGAATTTTCTCCAAAAACTCAATCACATAAGAGTCCCCGAGGATATGCTAGAACGAATCATTTCTGATCCTACATTCATGGAAACGCATTGTTAATGGTGACGAGACGTGGGCTTACGAGTTTGACATGAACCGAAAAAACCACGCCAACGTCGATCAAAAGTCAAAGTCATGTTGATTGTTTTCTTTGACTATCGCTGTGCACTCGTTATTCTTGCAGGGAGGTCAAACGGTAAATAAAGAATATTATTTGAGCATTATGCAGCGTTTAAGAGAGCAAATTAGACGAAAAAGGCCAGATATGTGGAAAGAAAATTCTTAAATTTTGCACCACGATAATGCGCCTTCGCACAAGGTCATCATTGTAAACGAATTCTTGACCAAAAACTCAAGAAATACCATCGAGCAACCACCTTTTCACCAGATATGGCTCCAGCTGACTTCTTTCTTTTTCCTGAACTCAAATTATCACTTCGTGGCACCCATTTTCATTCGGTAGAAGACATAAAGGAGAATTCGCAGCGAGAACTGAACTCAATTTCGGAAAAAACGATTAAAAAATGTTTTGATGATTAGATTATTCGTTGGAGAAAGTGTATCGTTTCTGAAGGAGCATACTTTGAAAGTGATAAAATAAACTTGGATGAATAACTAACATTTTGTGTAGTCTAGATATTTTCCCGGTATTTTCTTGACAGAATAGTATAACACGCTGTGGCATGATGGAGGCGGGACAAAATCCAGCACCTATTTCATTCAATTAGTATATTAATTTATTAGTAATAAGGGATGAATTGCATTGCAATGCAGAATGATCTTTTATTGGAATAATACCAATATGACAAACGAAAAATATACAAGAATCCTTGCCTAAAACACATCCTGTCGATTATGTCATATGTATTATATTAAAATAGTCAAACACAAACACACAAACAAACACACACACACACACACACACACACACACACACACACACACACACACACACACACACACACACATACACACAAGCGCGCGAAAGCTTCACGCTTAAAACCCTGTGATGTATATTTTATAATATTTCATTTCTGTAATGTTTTTTTTTCTTCTTATGGTGGCCTACCTTTTGTTTAAACTTCTTTTTAAATATCTAAGCACTATATAATTAATATCACCAATTTTTCAACGATTACAAGCGATTGTATGTATATTGTATATTTATTTAAAGTAAGAAACTGTTATTGGCATTAAAGATTATTATTTAAGAGCTTCTTGTTTACATTTACAACGAAACTAACAGCATAGTTTTATGATCAATAAATAAAAAACAGTACTCATGCAACCCGGGTTCTATTCTCGCCGGCAACAACCAAATTATTAGTTACAATTCAAAATGCTGATATACCACTTGCTCGCCGGTAAAGAAAAACATAGTAAGGAAATCTGCATGATGATTTCTTATTATACGCGAACACTACACATTGAATAAAACTATTTTTTACGGATTTTATCGCGTTTAATTTACTATTTTAATTCCCGATGCTTCGGGTGCTTTACAGCAACCCATGGTCACGGCGGCAACTGAAATGTTTGACGTCCTGTCCGAAATCTGCATGGCTGAGAAATACTCGTAAAAATATTTCGACGACATGTAAAGTCTGGCGACGACGACCCTAAACACAATTTTAAAAAGGGACCAAGTTCTTTAAAAATAAATTTGGAAAAGACGACTTCAAAGAACTAAAAATAATAAAATAATTTCGCATTCCGAACTCGGTGCTAAAACAGTCTTTAGAAGAATTAAAATCTTGTCTTCAGAATGTGAAATTATTTATATAATCACTTTTTTTTATTTATTTATTACAAAGTATAGTTATTTAATAACATCCGACAGTACAAATAAACTTACAAAAGTTTTTCCATGTACCGCCAATTCGTAACTTCGATCATGTTCAATCGGTTCGCGTTGCGACAACTTATTTAATGACGTATATAAATGGTTTAGTTATACAAAATCTGCTTTTACTTTTTATTAACCTTTTAATTTTTTAGCCACATTTGAGTGGACTAAGGAATATCAAAAGCTCTAAATATCAACTAGAATTTAGTCTAAACAGATATATTAAAATTTCATTCTCTAATTTCCTACTTTAGGGTGGAAATTGTTCTTAATTTTTATGGGTCTACTCCAAAAAATAAAATATTTAATAGAAAAGAATTATCAAAATCAGTCCATAATTGACAATCATATCGCGTAATCGCGTAATACGTGCGTACGTATAAAAAGAACATCATTCGATTTGAGAATCTCCTTCTTTTTTGAAGTTGGCTAAAAATTACGCTAATGGTTGTCAGATTCATCAATAAAATATTTGAGGACTAAACGGATGCTAAGCTCAATAGCAGTTCTTTAAATCATTGAGTTGTTATGGGACTTTACAAGGTCCTTCAATCAATTGTAAAAAAATTAACCGTAGTTTAATTTAAATAAATATAATAAATTATTTTTAATTAAATCAGGAAGATCCCGCTGCTTTTTTCCTGTTTAATTTTTTCTGACGACACTCACGGGATTCTTTTGCGAAGCCACTACACGCCAGATTAAAACTTACTAAGTTATAAATTGAATATCAAAAAAACGTAATAAATTGTATTTAAGTCGATTGAAGGAGATTGTACATTCTTGTAATCATGACTATGAAATATGTTGTATTATTTTAACCTTGCTTACATCATAATACGAATTTCTGCTATAGGCGTTTTTTGTACGGCTCATGGACAAATACACAGACACCACGAATTAGTTGCTTAGTTCCTGAAACATTCTGTAATTAGTTCAAACAGTTGTTAATTACTTTAGTAGATCTTATCAATACCTGTTCCATACGATAATTGAACCCTAAGTCAACAGTTACACAACCAAATGCTTAGTCACTGAGTTACCGGGCGTTCATCAGCAGAAGCTTCTGTATGTAGCTTTAATGTGTTGTACAAACTGTACAGCACATTGTTCTACTTCGGAACTGGTATAAAAATATGAATTATCGATGTACCCTCAACCACAGACAACAAGGACTTTGCATAATAATTAACATTTGAATGTCATGTTTGAATTAAGAATGCAACATTTTAATGTTCAATCAAATATTTTCTTCAAAGTGGCTACTTAAGTAAATAGCAGTTTTTTTATTAAATCTTGTATTAACAACAAAATAAACACAATCATTGATTAAAAGTGAATAATAACAATAACATTTTTATACGGTTGCGGACCCGCTCAAAAAGCGTGGCAACTATGACAAATATTCTCCTTATGAGGTTATGTATGGGGAGGTAGGCCTACGTTCAGTTGTGCAATTTTAATAATCTGTAGCGGTGGTCCTTCTCCTGTCAAGCTGACCCATTTTTACTACAACCATAATACAGCTACGGCATGGCTATGGCACGTATAAAATACAGTCCAAAAGTTTTCAAAACTTCATGTAGCATTGTTGAATTCTGCGGGCAAAATCGCTAAGCACTGCAATACATCACAAATATTATGTTTTCCTTCGAAAGTATAATAGATTTTCACAATCTACATTATGATTGTAAAACTATTGGCGTGGTAGACGCTAAAGTTTGATTGAACATTGACTCAGAAAGAACTTTTTCACTTTAGGAAAAGTGATTTACATATGTATGTACACTTTTCTACGCGTATACAATTTGAACTTGGATGTTCGGAATCTAAATAAGAATTTGTAATCGTAAAACTTTTCTTTTTTTATATTACGACAGAATGCATAAAATGTTATTGTTACTAAGATGTTACTTTACTGTACTAGAATAACAAACGAAGAGCGCAATTTTCAGAGCATTTTTGCTAGCAGCTGAAATAGGTTTAGTTCACGTACTAAGCCTAATACAATACGGGCTTTACGTACTCGGGAAAAAAAAGAAAATTATTAATAAATTATTTTATTATTCCTTATTTCTTCTTCTTAATAACTGGTTTTACGGCTCTGGGATCTAGCCCTTCTGAGCCTGAAGTTACAATATATTATAATAATTATCCTTCATAGTATACTGCTTCACAATATGTTGATGCGTCACATTGTGCAGCCCTTGGGAGATTTTGACGGCAACTTGAGCCAGCAGACAGCTGACGGTTGGCGATGGTATCTCAAGGCACTTAAGCAGACAGACACCTTATTTTGAGAATCACATCACCATCAGAGCACTTGTTTCACAGTTTCCACTAATAGTTCACATGCGCGGATACTTAATACACAAAATCGCACCACTTTTACATATCAAAGTCCACTTCAAACCATTATTTAAACAATAATACAGGAGCAGCAAACCGACGCCGGTCAAGTTTCTGGTAAAACTCCATTATTCCTTATGAAAAATTTGTTACACAGCGTAGTGGCGGTGTTAGAATATCCACTACTCATATCGTGCCGTGAGTGTCGTAAGAGGCGACAGAATGAAACTGAAACAGGAGACGGACAGCAGCATCTTCCTGATAGCCACACAAATAATAAAAATCTACGGCTTAGAGTAATTACACATAGAGTAAATTATAAATTAAGTAAATATAATTATCCATAAAATCGTATATTATTTGTAAATATAAATTTTTATATAATACTCAATGGCCTTATTCTATGATATATAGAGAAGTGGAAGAAATGGAGGAGACAAATGCTTACGTCTATTTCTTCCAAGTTTCCCAATCCAGTCCCACTTACACTTAACAAGTGAATAGTTGTCAGATAATCTTTTTAACTGCTAGATATTTTTTCATAAGTTATTCCTTACTAACTGTAGCTGTGGCCCGCGGCTTCACCCGCATGTTAAAGCATACACTGATCTCGATTCTTGCCATTCTAAGAATCTACGTGATAAATTTAATTTAAATCGGTTTCAACGTAAAGGTTACAACATAGAACTTTTACAGAATGGATATAATATTAGAAGAAATCACGAGACTTAAGAGTACGGTCAGCTTCAAGTGATTATTTATATTACTTTATTAGATATTATGTTTTGCATTAAAACAAAATAGGATTGTGAAGAAGAAATAGACTATTCAAATAAAACATGAAATTAAAAATGTTTTAAATAATATAAAATAAAATAAAATAAAATAAAATATACCCAAGTATTTAAAAAATATCCCTTAATGACCCTGAAACTGTAACTGTTTTCTAAACAACTGCCGCTTTGATGAAGCTATCCTCGAAATGTTATCTTTTTTAGATTCATAAAAGAATCAAACCAAAAATGTTAAATATATGTAAATTAGAATAAAAATAAACAATCATAGGCTATGTTATTTATACTAAAACACATACCATAAAAAGGTAAAAATAACTGCACATTATCAAAACAAAATAAAATCACCATATTTTTTTTCGTGGCAAATGGAAACCCTAATAATAATTGGTAAATAAAAATTCCTATTATGTAAATGAGTTGTTGCAGTATGTGTGTATTTTTTTCAATAAGCATTTTTTTATAATTATAATAATAAGAAAAAATGGAGTAAAATAATTTACTCTGCCTAGCAACATTTTCATTATATTTGCGTCTGTCAAATTTATCATTTATTATTTTGTTTTGATGAATGTTTTTTACAAAAATATAAGATGCTATGCAGTATTTAACCGTGAAATGAGATTTTCACATTTTTTTCGTGATTATGTAATGAGTTGTGACACCTTTCACAGTACAGTACGTAATTTTTTTTTCAAAAATTGTGCGAGCTGTTTACACGACTACGTGGATTATTAACGCGCCAAAAATCGTACTTAGCCTTTAAAGGCTAACTTGAAATGGCTTCACTTTGCGTGCGCCTACTGCGAATCTAAGCCTAATACTTAGAGTTTCCAACCCGCATGCTAAGCGTGGCAACTATGGCAAAATACTCCCCATGAGTCAATCTATGGAGGAGGCTTATGTGCAGCAGAGTATTTTTATAGGCAGTAATGGCTAAAAGATATGTAAAAGTTAGTTCTTACTTTTAAGTAAATAATATCAATAGCATCATATTTATGAAAATTATTGTCGTATTTGTCTTTCCTCGCTTAGTCAAGATAAAACGTATAATTATTAAAGCTATTAGAAATAAATTTTATTCCTCATTTCCAATTGTATAACTAACATGTACATTTACTTCCGTCAAGAGATTGACGGAAGTAAATGTACATACAATCTTCTTCATTCATCATTACAACCCTTGTACAACAAGTTAAGTGCCGAAAACAATGCTAAGCCATCGATTTCCTGCATCTGTCACCAAGTTGTCACTTTATCTAATCGAGGCCGTCTTATACTTACCGGTACGGGCAGCCATTTGAAAACCCTTCATTCTCATCGGTTGTGGGTTCTTTTAGTTATATGGCTGGTCCATTACCACATCAGCTTACTAATGCATATACAATCAATCACTACAATTTGACCACTTTTAATTTATGATGAACTCAGTAATGGTGCATCATGTAATCAAATGCGCTAGATACTGCTTATTGATTATGAAATCTCTATAAGTAGAATCCCAAAAATTCTCAGAGATTTTTCACTAAGTTTATTCTGCAACTATTTAATTATTAAATTTGGATATAAACAAATCAAAATTTTTATTCGGGTGAGAGGTTAATTTTGCTTCAAAGCACAAATTATAAGTTGACGGCTATAGCTGACAAGAAAAATAAAATAAAAGTAGCAATATGTAATTCCCATCTCTTTTTGTACACATGGGTATAATTGTCATCTTTCAATAATTTACAATTAAGAGCATTTCCATTTTTGATTCATTCTTATATGCATTACAACCTGCTAAAGTTCACTGCTGAACATAGCGGGCATGACGTGACATAGGCTAAAATGGATGGATTCTTAAATGTATGTATTAAAATTAATGTGCATATATATTATTTAAGATTTTGCTTTAACTTATTATATCAAGTGGTCCCTTTAATAATATATTCCCAGTTATTGTCTCTAATGAGTTTTAACCAACTGGCGTGAAGCATTATATCGCAACCTTGGTGAAACTAGAATTAGTGCAGTGCGGTAGAATGCCCGCTTTTGACGATAAAACTCGGTTTTTACGATTATTATATCGCCTATCGTTAGTTTTGGGTTCTTATTTATATTATCGTCAAAATATTTAAATAGGAAAATAAGGTAATTTTAAAATACTGCCGTTCAAAAACTTTGTGTTAGCTCTAATGCTTAAATAGCTACAACATGTTCCTACTTAGAACATTGTTATTAAAGAAGAAGATTACAATGATGCTTGCTGCTTAATTCATCAATGCTTTTTACCCTTTTAATTGTTTAATAAGTATTATAATGATCATTTAAATTATTAATTGGTACAATGTTTGATATTTAAAGTAAGAATTAAAAAATAATGTTATAAGCTAAATACACCCCACATCCGGGGGTGCGTCTCTCTTTTATGATAATCGAACTCTCTATTCTCCTTCTCTCTCTTCTTCTAATGATAATCGGCAGCACCGTGGCACGTTGGCGGACATCGTATAATCTTTTAAACTTTTAATATTTCTCAGGCATGCGGGTTTCCTTACCATGTTTTCTTTCACTAACGATAACGTGGTAAATAAGCACTTAAATTGTAGTTTACAATTTCAGTGAGGCCGACGGGATCTGTTCTGTTTGCTCGCATATTTCTCTCAATTTAATTTATCTGAGATAGGAATTGGAAACTGTGTTTTAGAACGTATAGAATGATCTATATTATATAGCAGCCTTTTAAATAAATATTTATAATATAATTTGTATATTATTATTAAAAACAAAGTATGCATGCATAGCATAGATACAGACGAGTTCACTTGTTTAGATCTCCTCGTAAACAATGTAATTCTGAAAAAAGCTCTAATATTTTACTCCCTTGTAAATGTTACAGTAAGAATTTATTTATGAGCTACGTCTTGACTATTACAAAATTTAAACCATCTTGGGATTTACTTAAATACACACAAATATTATTATGAAAACCAGTCCAGCCAAATTGCTACTAAATAGTAGGCGATAAGTGACAAAAACACGTACAGAATAATAGTGATATATATGTATAAAGATAAAATGCATGTTGGTGAATATTGCAACTCCTTGAAATATTTCATTTCATAGATATGCAGGGATTTGATTTAAAAAATCTTGAACTTTGACGGTTCCACATTAAAATGAACAAGTTAATAACAATTATTGAAAAAATAAATGTTTTATTGTACAAATTCGACTAAAACTTAGTAAAGTTGTCAGGACATATACACACGTATGTTTACGTTCACATATAGTAAGTAATGGCTTTACAGATTTCGGACAGCTGTTGCATGATAAATTAGTAGTCTAAACGAAACGATTTTTTCTACTAAAAAATGACGCTTTCAACTTGATGCATGGCTGGTAATAAAGCTGCTTCTAAAGAAATATATAAATAATTTTATCCCTTTGGTTAAGGTAAACGTAAGCACCTTTTTTTACTATTTCTGGCTCTTTTTAATGAAACTAATAAGAGAATAAAAATTTTGTAGGTATATTATTATTTTTTTAGATTTTACACTTTTCTTCTCTCAAATAGACCTTCATGTACATATTAATATAACTTTGGTTTGGAAGAATCTCAACTCATATAAATGTATACATTGCTGCCAGGTCTAGAAATCTGTTCTCTATCTTATATAAAAAACTACCCCACAAATATTTACCCTTTCTGGAATGTGATGTATAGTTATGGTCTCTGCACCTCTTCAAAAAATTTAAAGATGTTATGTATCTTGCCCGCTTGGTCTTGAGATCTTCTAATCGGCGTATTTTTCGTACTGGTTTACATAATGATTTCTAATATTTACGAAAACAGATTTCAGCATTTAATTATACCCTTTTTTATTTCCCGACGTTTTGGGTGCTTTACAGCATCCATGGTCACCGGTAACTGAGGTGATTGATGTCCCGATGTCGGAATTGGCCCGCAGTACCTTCAGATTTTTAATTATTACTTTTTGTCAGATTTACGCAGAGTGAACTTACTGTACCAAGAAGCAGTGGTATGTTTGTCTAAGGGGCAACAGAGACAAACAAAACAACAGATGGAGAACATAATTTTCCTTATATTTGTAAAGAAAATGTATTCTTAATGTTTTTATCTGTGTGTGTTTTAGCTGTATCTGTGGAGTGTAGGTAGTGGGACTGTTATGTTATGATAAGCCGCCTGTAGAAAATTATAAGTTAGGTGATCAAAATCAGAATTGTTACAAAGAGAATTGACATATTAAAGAATAAACTTTAATCGCTTCTCTGTTTACAGGTAGAAGTTTTTAACGTGGTAGAGCCATGCTGCAGCTATAATAGTAGTATAGTTGTAGCACGAATTGTTCATCATTCCGTCTGCGCCGTTACTTCCGAGTGACGTGTGTTCAGGTTATCCGCGCGCGCTAACGTCCCTACGTTAGTGCCCCTTCCGCGTACCGCGCTTCGTTATTCTGTTAGCGCTCTATAGCGCCGAAGCTCAGTAAGTGTTTTTACGCTAATTCTCAGGTCCTACCCCCCGCCTCTGGTCGGGGAGGTTTGACTGACTGCTTGTAATATTGTGGACTAGTTTATTAGTTTATTTAGTTTATTTTATTAACTATTTGTTTAATCTATAGTTATTTCTTATATTTGTGTTTATATTGTGTTTCTTAGAATAAGTACTTGCTCTTTCCAGAGCAAGATCCTGTTCTTTGGAGAACAGGGTTCCGTACTATCTTAGTTAAGAACGTCCCGTTCTTTTGAGAACGGTGATCCCCCCTTACTTTCTTAGAAAAGAACGTCCCGTTCTTTTGAGAACGGTGACCCCCGCCCTACTGCCTTAGAGTAAACGTCACGTCATTAGAATGTCCACCCAAGACCTAAAAGGTTCCCTATTTGCCGCCATCACTAGGATGGACGAGCCGCAGGCTCTCGCCGCAGCCCTGGCCATTTTGGCTACTCCCGCCTTTCAGGCAAGTCAACCGCCGCCCGTTATAGCGGCCCATCTTGAGTCCTGAAACTCATTCGCCCCTCTCGAACTAGATATGGAGTGCTCGTACTCCGACTCCGGTTCCTCCGTATCGGCCTCCCGGAAGAGGCCCGCCCCTAAGTCTGGCACCAGGACATCGGAGTCCTCTGACTCCGACGGTTCCGGCGATTCCTCTTTCACAACGGTGATATCCAAGCGCGGCGTAAAACGCGCCGCGAAAACTACACCCCCCCCCCCCCGCGTCAGCGGCCCTTGCCGCTCCCCCCACCCCCGCAGCCCCCGCCGCTGCCCCGAACCCTTATGTCGCTAGACATCCCAGCGCCGTCAAAGCCGGCCACTCGTTGCGCTCCTGTACTTGCTACGAAGCAAGTCCCGCCCCCTATCTTTCTAAGAGACAAGTCCAAATTTACTCGCCTCAGTAATATCTGCTATGATGCAGGCATCAAGTATGACCAAGCTACCAACATGGGTGTAGCTATTAAAATAGTTCCGCAATCCATTGACGACTTTCGCCGCCTTACAAGGTTTTTTACAAATGAACGTGTGTCCTACCACACTTACGCTCTTCCGGAAGAGCGTAAAGTCAGGGCCGTCATCCGAGGCGTCCCGTTCGAACTCTCCAACGAGGAGATCCTTGAGGACCTTAAGTCACAAGGATTCCCCGTTGAGGCTGTGCATAAAATGCACAGCAGAACCGGGTTGAGATACCCGTTAGCTTTAGTCATTCTAACAAAGGTTCCGGAGGCAAAACAATCTTCCGGCAAGTACGCACTGTGTGTGGCTTGTCGGGATTGCATGTTGAGGCACCGCATAGGCGCGGTTTCCCAGCGCAGTGCCACCGCTGCCAGCTTTGTGGTCATGCGGCGGCCAATTGCTCCGCCCCACCCAGGTGCGTTAAGTGCCTCGACCCCCACAACACGAAAGAGTGTCCCCGGCACAAAGATGCCGACTCCGCACCCGCGTGCGTCCTGTGCCAGCAAACAGGCCACCCGGCAAATTACAGTGGTTGCCCGTGCGCTCCTCGTCCTCGTCCAAGTAGACAAGTCCCACCGCCGGTCAATGACCGTTCATTCCCGGATCTCTACTCAAGGAAGCCCCATCAGGGCTTATCTTAGCCGCTCCAAGGATTCTCACGACCCCCTCAGGGTCCCCCTAGGCCCCCTCAGGCCCCTCCTAGGCCCCCTCCGGGCTTCTCACAGCCTTGGCAGGTTCCAGTATTTCCCTGGGGCCCCAAAAAGGCCGACCCACCGCGGGCAACCTCCGCTCCGAGACAACCATAGCCCTCAATGGTCGATGACCTTTAACACGGTTTACGCCGCGATAAAGAACATCGACATCGGTGAAATCGCTGTATTAGCGCGCAAATTGCGCGCTGCTCGGTCCTCTCAGGACCGTCTCCTCGCTCTTGTAGAGCATAATAATCTTTTGTGTTCATTGTTAGTTAAGTTAACTTAATTAACTTAACTTAACAATGACAGAGCCATCTACTCTGCCTAAAAGTCACGGTCGTATCAAGCCTAAAGGGTTATCGCTTGTTTCATTTAACTTTCGCGGTTTGCGAATTAACCTCTCAGAGCTTAAGCTCTTCCTTCGAGATCGCGAAGCCGATTTTCTCCTCTTATAGGAAACCAATCTTAAATCTAAGGACATTCAAGGCCTTACCATTAAAAATTATTCTCTTCTTCATAATGACAGGCCCGACCGCCGAGGCGGCGGTACGGCCATTTATTTTAAGTTTATTTTAAGACACTGCATTGCTCTCATATTAATACTCCGCAGCTTACCAATATGGAAGCTACGATATGCAGGTTAGCTATAACGGGACATCAGTCTTTAGTCATAGCCTCCTGTTACATCCCCAGTGGAAAACTCTCCCTCAAAAAAGATTTTGAGGCCATTTTATCTCTAGGCAATTCAGTCATTATGTTTGGACATTTTAACTCCAAGCATACTGAATGGACATGCCGTTCTACCTCCCATAGTGGCAAGAAACTGCTTGAAATAACGCAGTGTCTTGACATTACTGTCCACAGTCCCCTCGGTGTTACGAACTATCCCGATAACACCAATCACGCCTCCGATGTACTAGATTTTGCGTTAATCAAAGGAGTTTCTCTCAACCGCAGGTCAATCGAGACACTAGACGATATAGGATCCGATCACCGACCGGTCTCCCTTATTCTTGGCCACCAGCCACCCCCCCCCCTAACACCCACGAAAACCCTTACTAATTGGAAGGGTTTCAAGGAGTCCCTAGCTAAAGCTCTGTACGCACAGCTCTCCCTATCGTCGGACTTAGACTTAGACAGTCCCGAAAAAATCGACAACGCGGTCGATTCACTCTCAACCCTTATAAAATCCTCCCTTAAAGAGAATGAAAGGGTCGTTCCGGTTGCTAATAATAGTGGCCTTCCCCTACATATTAGCAACCTATTAAATGCCAAAAAAGCTGCTTTCCGGAGAGCAGAAAAATATCCCACCCCGAATATAGGCGTACGGCCAATTGTCTTCAACGAGAACTCCGTTTCCACCTCTCCGAACTTCGAGACCTACAAAGGAGTGAACTCATGGAGAATATATCTCCCTCACATGCAGCGTACTATCAGATGGCTAGAGCCCTCCGTATAGACGCTACCACTCACACTCCCCCTCTCACCCGCCCCGATGGTACGGTTGCCTCCGAGGACGATGAAAAGGCTGAGTGCTTTGCAGACAGCATTGCCGCACAATGCTCTCCTAGCTCTCAACCTGTCGACCCCTCACATATTCAGGCAGTGAAGGATGAGGTCCGCCGCCGGAACTCACCCCTACAGCCTCTGACCCTATCACTGTGTCCAATGATGAGATCTCATCCCTCATCAAAGGACTTAAGCCCAAAAAGGCTCCGGGCGCAGATGGCATCTCCCACCAAGCCCTTAAACAATTTCCCGAGCAAGTGTTAACCCACTTATCTATTATCTTCAACGCCTGCTTCAATCTTAATTACTTTCCCACTACGTGGAAAGAGGCAACTGTCATTGGTATTCCCAAACCAGGCAAGCCTCTCAACCTCCCCTCCAGTCATCGCCTCATTAGTCTCCTCAAGGCCAAGGGCAAGCTCTTCGAAAGAGTCATCCAAACTCGCATGAGGCGCCATCTGTTTCCCACAGACGGTGACCGTCTTATCATTCCCCACCAATTCGGTTTCCGACCGAAACACTCCTGTCCCCAACAAGTTCACCGTATTGCGGAATATATCCTCAGCGGTTTTTATCCTCGTCGTCATAAGACCATCTCGGTCTTTTTCGACATAGCTAAAGCCTTTTGATAGAGTCTGGCATACATGCTATATCTATAAACTATACAAAATAGGTCTCTCCGATCGTCTAATATGTCTCGTGGCCTCTCAGCGCCCCATCAAAGCTGGTGTTCCTCAGGGATCAGTACTTACTCCCCTCCTCTACATCTTGTACACCAACGACATTCCAATCCCGTCGAAAGGTGTCCAGCTCTCCCTCTTCGCAGATGACACTGCTCTATACTGCAAAGGTACCACACTACCTTCCGTACGGAACAAGATCCAAAATTCAGTCGATGACCTAGGAGCTTGGTTCCAAAAATGGCTCCACAGTTCACTTCGATTATAAACGACGCCGTAACAATAATACTCCACCAATACGTATGTTAGGAACCCCTGTCCCCTGGCATACGTCTGCTAAATATTTAGGTGTCACCCTTGACACGAGGCTCACTTTCGAGGCTCATTTCAAAAGAGTAACCCGTATAGCTCGTTTTTATCTAGGTAGGCTCAACAGTATGTTGGGCAGACATAGTAAAATGTCCCTCCGAAATAAGCGAACCCTTTATAAAGTCTGTATGCGACCGGTAATGTCTTACGCGGCCCCTATATTTGCGCATGCTAATCCCAAAATTATTAAGGAACTTCAAATAGTTCAAAACTTATTCTGTCGTCTAGCTACGAACGCACCTTGGTACGTCCGTAATGCCGACGTCCATCAGGACTTAGAAATTCCTACAATACAATAATTCCTTAAAAAAACTCTCTGAGAACTTCTTCAAAGCCTCAGAGTCGCAATCCAATAAATTTATTCGTGAGGCAGCTAATTATGCAGCCCCACCCCCCTCTCGCTATCGCGTCCGCAGGCCGAGGAACTCCCTCTCGGACCCGCCTAATAAACTTTCAAACGACCTGAACTGCCTCCTGGCGGCTCAGGCCAACTCATAATTAATTTTCATAATTAATTTGCCTTAGTAAGCACTCCCTCAGCGGCTCGTAGCCGCCTGCGCCCTCTTTTCCCAAAAGAGGGTCGCTTCCGATCCGGCATAAAAAGCTTAAACAGCTGGTTGCCAGTCCCCAAAGGCGGTTTTTAGCGGGTATCACTTAGGTCGACAGATCGGCTGTCGTGGTATGCATAAATGCATTTTCCGCCTCCCTACGTAATGGGTAGCCCCCTTTTTACAATTGCTTCTGGGCGCAAAAAAAACGAATGGTTCGCCTCGACTGGGGAAGGACCACGCTCTAACAGAATACCAGCGTAAAATAGCAGCTTAACGCTGCTGTGTTTCGTATGGTGAGTATAGAGAACCGGAGACCCTTTTTACTGGAAATAAGGCATTCCATCCTAGTCTTCACGGGTGACAACGCATCTGCATTCTGCATTTTGATTTGTAATAGAGGTTAGATGTAGATGTCTATGGTCCGCAGTAACCACTTACCATCAGGTGGACTGTGTACTCGTTTGTCACCCTTATCTTATAAAATAAAGGTAGAAGTTTTGGATATTATTGTAATAGTGTAGTTTGGTAAGAGCTTAAAACTAATGAAATAAAAAAACTTTGTATACTGAGCAACATAAAATAGTTTTTATTTATTCCTAACATCTTATATATGTATTCAAAACAATAAAAAAAACTGCGCTTGTTAACCCACCTGCTAAGCGTAGTATCTATGGCAAATGCCCTCCGATGACCAAGCCACAGGGGAGGCCTATGATCATCTTTACACGGCTAGGTATAAAACTGTACTACTTTTCATTTAGACTTTGTTGTAGTTATGTGCATTTGAAAGATCATGTATACATTAGTATATTAGAATAATGAATACATTAAATATTTATGTTTTGAAACCGGCAGAGTGCGCGGAGACTGTTTTTTTTTTGCAGATTAAATATGACAAACGGACACGTAAAATCTGCCTTATGGCAAGATAATGCTTTGGCCATCAGTCTTACATTAATAATTTAAAAAAATGTAAATTTATGCGTCATAACCCAATGTCAACGTTTGTTCTAAGTGGTGCCTCGTTATAATAATTTTTTGGAAAAACCATTACCAGTATAATGGTTCCCTTCACACACCATACAAAATACGATTGCATTAATTATATTGCTTTATGTGGACTTTGAGCATTTATGCGTATTAAATATGGATGTGAAGGCGGTGAGAGAGCTGTGTCAAGAGCGTGCCAAATGGCAGCTCGTAGTCTCTGCCTGCCTTTCTGGGTAGAAGGCGTGAGGGTTCATGTTTATGTTGTGTGAACTTTATCTTCTCGCATATTTCGGAAAGAAAACATGATATTATCGTGAACAAACCAATTTTATTCTATATTTAATTGCATAGTAAATACATTTAAGTATTCATTTTAAAAGAAATATGGAACTTTCAATTTATCACCCAACTATTTAAATTTAAATCAATTTATCATAAAACCTTTCACAAAATTTTGTCTGAAACAAAATTTGTCTGTTATTGAACTTAAAGTAATTTGCTGTCGTAAAAGCACGGTTCTGGAAACTTAATTCACTAGCTTTATTGCGAACAAAGGCAGTACTGATTCACGCATCTGCTTTGTGTAAATTTGGCGCCAAAAGAAACTTAGTTTGAGATGTAATTTTTCCCAAAAATGTAGTGTGTAGTAAAAATTTTTTCCATTTTTAATTTTGCGATTATATTGTCACTCTGCCATCACAATTTCATGTTAGAAAGTGGTTGTTAATTCATGTTTTTAGTGTTATGTTTTGATATAAATTTCGTTATATCCGTGTCTAAGTCGTAATGAGTAACAGCATCGTAACTTCTTAAGATTTAAATAAATGGTTTAAAGTTTATTATTTCAGAAATGATCTTAATTAGAGTCAAAAAGTTTTATCCCTGCACATGGCAATACAATTTCTATACCATCCACGTTAGGAAATTCACCTGACGATGCAGTTATTTATGGGCTGCAGTAGTCACTTACTACCAGGTGAGCCGCATGCTTGTTTGTCTCCTCTTTTTTATAAAATAAAATAACAAATTATTACAAAATATATATTATAACAATTAAAAACTGAAATATATCTTTGTTTATGTAACTTGCGATAGTTTAGGGTAAAATAGCAAGCTATGTTTGTTCGTCATATGAAAGTCTATCTTTGAATTTGACATGAAAGAGTTGAATATGCAAAGGGCCTTTTTCTGTATACAGTGTATCAAGCGACCCGAGGTAAGCTTCTTATGCTGGTAACGTTTTATGTGCGTGGCCTATGTTTAGAAATACTTTTTGTATTCGAGAATGTATGTAGGTTACTTTCTACTTAATTTCTGTTCATAATGCCGTAATTTAAAAAAAATAACTAGTAAGCAAATGACAAAAGCTAGGCCTGTCGTACAAAAGTTGTTTTCCCTTTTCATCTTAAAAAGTTACCAAACTGAAACTATAGCTACATATTTTCTTTAGCATTAATTACAAGGCTCGAAATCTTCAGCAGGCAAAGTATAATAGTTTTACTTATTATACTAAACCGTCCGTATATTCATTTATTTTTCTTTTTGTATACTCTAAAGGTTATAAACAAAAAACATGCGTGAGAGTCGTGGAACACTCGGTTGAAACAAAGTTCCTTTCGTAGTATATTATTATTGAAAAACGTATTATATTATTGATTAACAAATACAAATAAACGAACTACTAGCGTCTTTTAAAATGAATCGTCATTTAAAATATTATTTCTTTCATGACAAGTTAAGAAAAAGTGCGAGGGAGATGGATATTATTCCATCTCGCTCGCACTATATAAAAGAGTTCGTGATGGAAAATTCTTACACTTTTTCTCGCCTAGCCCCCATCCGTCAAATTGGTATCGTGTGATATAGAACGTTGTTCTACTAAAAGTTGCTGTTTTTTAGGTTTTATATTTATTAAAAATATTTTTAAATAGTGTTGCTATTTAAAAATATTTTTAATATCATTCAACGGTTTTTCAAAACAATGATTTGTCAACGTCAAATTTATCGATTTGCTTTTTATTTCTCTCACCTTCAGAAGCAATATACATTTTAACTGGAAAATTTATTAATTATAACAGCTGCTTCCTTAATAATATATTTCCGCGCTATTATTTCCATAATCTCTACCTTCCTGAATGGTCCTGAGAAAAAGAAAAGAGACTAAAGACAGGATCTGTACGCTAGCCGACACGACCGAACAACGGCTTTACAATTATTGTTATTTTTTTAGTTGTTGGGTGAAACAGCGACAACTCTCCTGTTATTTTCTTCCGACGGAGAATTTATTTACAGAAAAAGACAGTAAATGATCGTGATAAGACCAGTTATTCGTACTCGGGACCATAATATGATCAGCAGTCACTTACAACTAGACTCACGAGGCCAACGTTTTATATAATATAATGTGAAAAAGTATAATTTTATTATGTTGCTCAAAATAGTAATAAAGTTTAAATCTAGGTTTAAAAATTTATTTTACTACAAATTGTAGTCATCCCATTATTCTTCGATTTGTACTTAAACTTCATTTATTTTATTCAGTGTTGGCTTGTTTCCAACATAAATGTAATAGTGTTCCATAACCATAACCATTATCTAGCTAAGTGTCGTCCCACAATGCACCTGTCGAGACCCATTAAACTTTGGAATTGTGTGGGTATTGCGCTCTGTTTAAATCTCTTATATGCACCTTGGGAAGCAATAAACATTTTTTGCTTTAATGTAAATCTTGCTTTTACAGTTATATAATTTCTAGGACAATCTTTACAAAGTTTAGAACAAGCTTAATTGAAATACGTATTTCATTTATTATATTAATATAACTGGTATTTTAGTCCTTTGTGATATATACAGTCTGTTTTTTTGTCTGATTACAATCTGGGTATCTGAAACACAAGAGTGAATTGACCTTTGTTACGCAAATGTAGTGCGATTTATTATCCATCAAAGCACTGGCTTGTAATAAGTTAAAACAAAAATTCAAGAAGTCTTAGTGATCTTCAAGTCTAAAGTTTTAATGACTTATATTACTTGTTGTCCACTATGGTACTGCTCTCTGCAGAAAATTCACCATTCCACTTCGTTCCGTAGGTATCGTAAGAAGAGACTATGGAAACTACCATAAAAACTCTTACTATCGATAGCAGCGTCAAATTTGCGAGACGTCTACCTAATGCGATGTTATCCTCCCTAATGACAGAAACCCTGTCAACACTAGTCTATTACGAGCTGTAGAAGAAGAAAAAAAACTGCTATACTTCTTTTCTATGAATGTATATTTACGTGACAGTAGCCTTATGGCAGGGTGCGGAACGCGAACTCAAAAGGTCGTGGGTTCAAATCCGCCATTAGACTACCTTCGTGAACCACTCCTAATGAAATCAGCAGAAGTGGTTATAAAGGGAATATTAGTAATGTTAATAACATTGCCAGTAATTTATTAAAAAATTCACAGAACACTGTCCTGGGCCACGTGCATACATCTACTTCAAGCATGTCTTACCAGATCATCACTTCATCTTGCGTGGGCCTTACATTCCTCAAAAAACTATGATTCCTATCAGTAAATTGGTTCTTAGGTAAATATACTTGCCAACAACACAGAACTTAGTGGTCTCAGGAATAGAAGTTATATTTTTGTTTCTTTATATTCCTAAAGCACAATAGAATGTTGAACCGCCTCATAGTGAGGATGTTGGCAAAATTCTATAAAATGAAGAAAGAAAATTTCGATTTCAATGGTTAACTCCAGCAATTGCCGTATTGTGTCTGCCATGAGGTGACAGAGGGAAACTGAAACAGGAGTTGTTCAGCAGCATCCGCCATATAACAAATAATAATTTTTAAAAAATTGCCTACACGTTTGCAAAATGCAGATCTAACAAATGGGGAGGCCTGTTTTCAACAGTGCATTTTTGATATGCTGTAATGGCAATGATGATTCTCGTAGATCCATAGTGCTAGGCATCTTACACTGAAATTGATATTTTGCCAAACGTTCTAATCATATCAATAATCTTACTTGAGTGGTCAATGTCCAGCCGTGGACTTTTAAGTGAAAAACCTTTATTTCGCTGATAACAGAGAACATTCTTTTTTTTTTTTGTAAGAATGTCTGCACTATGAGTATAGTTATACAATCCAATTTCCTTACGATTATACTATATCTAATCTACACCAATCATCTGCACATTATTCAGTTCAAGTAAAGAGAGCGTAAATGGAAAAGTTTCTCATTTCAATTACTATTTAAAAGACAATAAAATTCTTCCGAAGTTGAAAAAGGTTTTTGAATGAATTTGTTAAAGTTAGTTAATGTTTGCGGCCTAGTGAGTTTTTAAGTGGTAATTTTAAAGTCGGCATATTTACAGTAACTTACATATAAACAAATTGAAATTTATAATCACTGTTTCTCACCGCAAAGTAGCGATAAGAATATCCCAATAGCGACGAACCCAATTGTAATGAACTTCATGAATGGATAGAGAGCAATGCCAGAAGTGATCTAGGCTATATTTTATCAGAAAATCTTGAAGATTCTGACAAAGTTAATAATACAAAAATTGTGTATGGGTTATCTTATTACTTAGACTGTGCCAGGGAGAGTTGATAGTAATAATTAAACTTAAAAAATTGGTAAATCGAATTGAGCATGCCCTAAGCGCATTAAAAAAATTACGTATAACATGATTATATGGAACTTTGTAAAATAGTTTAAATACACCCATTTTTTCACTAATAACCTTATTATACTTTCAATTTTCCGATAATTTTATGTCAAACTTCAATTTAAAAAAAGGTTTGGAAAATCCAAAAGTGCACGACACATAATGCTCATATGAGAGTGAAAAAATTAAAAAAAATTGTTATTTGTAGTTTTATTCGTCAAAGAATTCCAGTAACAGTCATCAAAGTACACTTTCAAGTCACTCTATCAAGTCCGGAGGTAAGGTTTTATCATAACTAAAAAAAGGAGCCCAAACTCGGCACATCTAGTTCTCCTCTCGTCGAGGAGTTCCAGTAGCAGTCATCAAAGTACACTTTTAAGTCCATCTATCAAGGGCGAAGGTAAAGTCTCATCATAACTAACAAAACGAGCCAAAACTCGGCACATCTAGTTCTCCTCGTCGAGGAGTTCCATTAGCAGATACCGAAGTACACTTTCAGGTCTATAAAAATCCAAGACGTATAAGTACATATATTTATATATAAATCCTGTTTGCTTTTAGCGAAACAAAATATTGTAATAAAAATCTGTGATTATAAAAATAATATAATATCTTACCATGGTCAAGTATGTATCAAATTTGGTTTTTTGAATATTTCTTATTTCTACGGTGATCTTTTTCGTTGCAAACAAGCGATACGCTATCCACTCATGACGGCGGTCGAGGCTGTAATGACCAGTTATATAATATGTATGTTCTGTGGAAATAACGGAGTGAGACTCTATTTATTTAGTAAAATATATTAGTACAAGGCTGCTTAAAACACCAAAAATTTCGTCACTTCTTAGCCGAAAAAAGTTAATTACAACTAAACAACAGAAAATTTTACTGGCATATACATTCCATGGCTTCCCACATGACACATGAAGAGTGTTAGAAATAGATTGAATTGACCAATTGATATTTTCAAAAGTTATCGTGTTTACGATACTATGTGGACTTGATAAATCCACACCCCTTTTTTTTTTTGTAAAAGTAGCAATTAATCGATTAAAAAAATATTAATAAGTTCAACAATCATTTATCTTTCTGATGATATGCTTTTTATATCACTTATATGTACAATATGATTGCTAGATACGATTTCATGCGACAAAACGTTGGAATCTTAATTTTTAGGCTCTATTAGAACATACCGGTGCGCGAAGCGCTTACGGCATGCAATAATTTAACTGAAATTAAATATATAACGATGCGTGATATCTATTGCAAAAAAATGGTACCTATCGCAACCGCCATCTTGGATTTACATTTCGACAGCACTATCGGCTTTAACACCCTCGAAAACTATGAAAAGGACACCCATGAAGAAAAAATTTATACTACTTACTTTTACTACGTACTACTATTATTTATTCTGTGCTTTTAAAATATTGTAATAAAAAATCTCTCATTATTATTATAATCAATTATTTAAGAAATTTGGTTATTCGAATATTGTGTATTTGTACAGCGATCTTTTTGCGCCGCTGCAAACAACCGAAACAATGTCCACTCACGACGGCGACTGACGCCGAACTAACTGAGTGACGCAGTCTCTATTTAGTAATCATTTATGTATACAAGGCTGCCGAATACACCGAAAATTTCGCCATTTCGCAGGCGACACAAATATATTGCTACTAAAATAAATAAAATTAAACCGCCATTTACATTCAATGGCTTCCCACATGATAGATGAAGAGTTTTAAAATATATTGAGTTGAACAATTGATATTTTAAAAGTTATCATGTTTACAAACCCTTACGGACTTGATAAATCCACACCATAAGCCACTTAAACCTCTTTTTTATGTAAAAATAGCAATTAATCGATTTAAAAAAAATAATAAGTTCAACAATCATTTATCTTTTTGAAAATGTGCTTTTCATATCAATTATTTGTACAATATGATTACTAGATACGATTTCATGCAACAAAACGTTGGAATCTTAATTTTTAGGCCCTAATATAACATACCGGCGCGCCTAGCGCTTACGACATCCAATCAAAAATATTGATTATGTAATCATAAATTAAAAATGAAAAGATATATTCCATTTATTTGCTAACGAGTACGAGTATGACTCAGCCCCGATTTCAGAAGCTATTATGTAGAAATTATTTTGTCTACTTTGCGGTTTATTTTAGTTTTTTAGTTTAATTATTAACCTTCAATAATAAAGTTAACTTTCTGTTTGAGCAAAGTACTTGAATAATAAAGAAAATTAAGTTGAAAGCGAGTGCTTTCAGACCTAAAATTATTATCTCACCTATAAAGTAAAAATATAATATCTTTTCAGTTTAATGCCTTTTCACTCGTACAACTCATTAAATTAAGCACATAAAATGTGGTGAAGTAGTACGTTAAAATAGTTGTAATAGTTTTTATAAATCGTTATTACGAACAAGATATAACAGTAATTTATGATATGATTATATTACTTATCGCTCACTAACAACAATATATAATAATTAAAACTTCATAGTTCTATGTTTAGCAACCAGTCAATTTAAAATATAAACTTAATTTCAAACTAATATTAATAAATTATATGGTCATGTTCTTCACCATCATCAGTCCGTAAAAGTCCACAGCTGGAAAAAGGCATATTAGTTGAAGGGAGGAAGTCACGCTTGGTAGGCGAAGTAACCTTAGTAGCCGTGGCTTGGTCGCCCACGGTGAATAAAGAGGAACCTACTTAGCTAACCCAAGGAGTAAGGCCTGCCCGAGGTGGACGCTCCGAGTGGACTTACCCAGCCAACTTCGTACGTAAGTTGGTGGACTGTGGCGGGAGGGTAGTCTTCTCCCCCTTTCCGTCGCAGCCGAGATGGAGTCGCTCGAGAAGGGGCGTGTTAGTATTTCGATGCACCTCTCGCCCTATCCTTCATTACTCTGGCGGGGCCGCACAGTTGATGTGGTAGTGGTGGGACCGATGGAGAAGAGGATTGTAGCTATTGCGAGGCGCCGCTTTCCTTACCCTACGCGGCCGAAAGCTGGTTAGCGGCGGCCAAATACATAATCATAGCATACCTTTCTTACTCCTGGTCACAACATCTTCTTTCAAATCACGATCTCTTGTCAAACAATTTCTCACCCTATAATTCGGGTTCCCCCTAACATACTTTTTAGTTTTGTACAGCATTAATTGAACGCTCGTGCTTCTTTTGTTACCCTACTTTCATCACTATACATAAAAGTAAGGACTATCTATCTTCTTCTTCCTACTTTCATAATCATCATCATCATTACAGCCCTTTACAAGTCCACCGCTAAACGTAGGCCTCCCCCAAGGAATACCACAAAGCACGGTCTCGAGCCACCTGCATCCATTGATTTTATGCATGTCTTTTGATATTACTACATTGACTTTTGGCATTGACTTAAGGCTTCATATTAAGAAATAGTAAAACATTTAAGAATATCACAACCAAAAAAATATTATTCAATACGCAGTAATGTACGCAGCGTAATAGAATATGGGATCGTAATATGGTCATCACAATACAAAGTCCATCAAATACGTCTAGAAAGGATACAAAATCGGTTTATGAGGAATCTAGCTTATTGTAGTAAAATAAATGACAAGAAACTTGCCGGATATAACGAGAAGTTAAAATTCTTCGGCGTTGACAGCTCGTCAAAACGAAGAAAGTATCTGGACATGGTAATGTTTTATAAAATAGTGCACGGAACTACGGACAGCGCAGAGCTCTTGCGAGAAAAAAAATTTAAAGTTCCAAGGCGTTATCCGCGTAAATCTGTACCTTTGTTCTATCCACTTCCTTCTAAATCTAATCTAGGTCATAGCAATAGTTTGGCTAGAATGTCACGTTTGTTGAATTTGATGTCGGATTCTGTGGACATTTTTAGCAATTCTTTGTCCTCTATTGAAAAAACGGTGCTACAGAACATAAGAGATAATATTTAAGAGTTCGATATGTATTAATTGTGTTATTTGGTTTAATTAGTTATTGTGATTTTTCCCCTGTATTGTGTTAAGTTGTCTCAGTTTATTAGTTTATATTTTTATTAACATTTTTAGTATTTCTCGGTTTGTGATTTATTTTTAGGTTGTGTTCCTAATATTTTGTAATTTATTTTATAAAGTGTTTACTCTTCTTGTGAAGCATGTTGTGGCTGCCTTTAATAGGTTTTACATTTAAAAATTGAGTTTATATATTATTTTTAGGAACATGTATTATTGTAATTACCTCTGGCTGTCCTTAAAGAAATAAAATAAAAATAAAATAAAATGTCTTACCAGGTCGTCACTCCATTTTTTCTTTTTTTCTTTTATAAAAAACGTTACCCCCACACTAGGATTTTCTCCTGTGTCATGGAAGCAGTTTACAAACATAAATTGTACGAGGACAAACATTCAGACCCGGAACAATTATTTGTAGGCCATACAAATACTTCTCATACAGCACAACAACTCATTGCTAAGCCACTGGGCCACTGCGCCACTGAGCCGTCAACTCCATTTACTTGGGGGACGCTAACACTTCGCCTACCGGTATGAGGCTGCCACGGCCGGCCCATTGCCGCTTCAGTTTACTAATGCGTTGGGCTATGTCGGTCGAGTAAACAGAGTTAGTTCTACTGCGGATGTCCTCGTTTTTACGAGGGCGATACTGAAAGTTTTTAGAACTGGCCACTTGTAAACGATATAATAAAAAATAAGTTCAAATTTTAAAAATGGAACTCTTTGACAATATTATTGTGTATGTATTTTATTAATTTGTCATTTGTTTACGATTTGGCGGCAAATTGAAAACACGTCAGCATGAATTTAACGTGAGAAAATTTTCGCACAATGATTTTTTATGACTTTCTTTGCCATTTAAGTCAACAAGAAAGTTATTATAGACTTCTTTGATCAACAATATCAACTAGATATCAGGTCGGGGTAAAAAATACGTCACAGTAAATAACAGCGCACTGGAGACGTGAGCTATTTTTCGTTTAGTTGACTTGAAACACAGCCAATGTAAGCACGTTTCACAATGCCGCAATATGTATTTAAAAGTTGCAAGAATAATGCCCGAAAAAGCAATTTAACGGCCGGAGTGTCTTACTTTCGGTAAGTATATGTAGAATAAGTTATATTATAAGCTCTAAACTAACAAATAATATCATATTTGAAACAAAATTACCGATTTTAAAGCACCCCTACAAATGTTTTGCCAAGGTTGGCCAATACACACGTAAACATTTGTGAAACAGAACAGTAGATGCATGGAGTAGATTTGGTAAGTGATAGTAAGATTGAGGTAAATCTTTGCAAAAAAAGTATGATGGCAACTTTATATGTACATCGGTTTTAAAATTATATATTAACAATCATGTGTTTCCTAGAGGAGATGAACACAATCACGAAATTACTTTACTAAAATTAGTATTTGAAAATTTATTGACGTAAGGTTACATTATATATGTAAAAAAGACACGGGAGATATAAAAAATAAATGAAAACGACAATAGTACAACAAACTCAACTTATTTAAAGGAAATTAAATCAGGTATACGCAGAATGGAAAAATGTTTTAATGTTGAATCGTTGTAAATATTTTGATTTTTAATTTATTCGTTGCACTTAAATTTACTTCTATTATAAATATTTTAAAGATAAATATATATGCGTGGAATTTAGTGATTTTTTTTTTGTGACATCCAGCTATCAAGACACCTTCGCCAGCCGCCGACATTACATACACTTGAAAAACAAAAAGCGTACTTACAGTTTATTACTTTTTGTGTACGATACATAAAAATACTGATAAGTTAAATAATTGTATTATACAGCAAACATTAAATTAATAAGTATTTATATTTATTTATTATTCTTTTTTGCACACCAACACAAATAAGTACGCAATATGTGGCCTTATTGCTATTCTAACAACAATTTTTTTCGAGACAACCAATGAATGGACAGGATTACACGAAAATAACAGGGGTTGGGCAAATTGGTGTGATAAAAAAGAACACACATATTTATATATATAATACATGTCGTACAAACATATATACATTCAAAAACTTAATAAATGTATATATTGCATTATCTAATTAAATGCGGTCATTATACTACATACTATATTATATTTAATGACTAGTGTGGAAATTATGTATACAGACAAACATAAATGCCCAAAACATAAATAATTTTAACTTATAATCATATTATAAATGATTTTAATGTTCAACGCGACTCCATAACTCCTGTAGCAAAATTCGAAGAAGTAAACAGAAACGAAACAAAACGACGTGCTTGCAATAACGAGAAAAAGTACTTTAATTGGTTATTACTTAAGGTTGATTTCACACTAAATGTTATTTAACCTATGTCTTTTCAATTCCAAGTGAAAGAAGTAAATGTAAAGGGTTAATTACCATCATCACTTATTATAGACTTCAAGTTCGAGGCGGAGGTACTTATCATGAAAAGCCTTATCAAAAACTTGCCTAGTTACACATTAGATTATATCAAGTTAGCATACCCAGAATTTTACGCTAGTCGTCCCGTGGACATTCTATTAGGCGCTGATGTATACTCTGCTATATTATTGGATAGCATTTGTAGTGTAAACTCAACCCTCCCAACGGCTCAACAAACGCAATTGTAATGGATATTGAGTGGCAACGTGAAAACTTTTCAATGTAATGTGGCTACATAACTATGAAGATATCTACAAGTTTTGGGATCTTGAAGATATATATATACCAGCAGGAACCTCATCAGAAGTTCAACGTTGCCTTGAAAGTCGGGCTCTCAATGAAATCCCACTGTCAAGAAAATTTGGGACACTCTGAAAACACTTATTGACTGTTTTACGTTCAATTCAAAATTAACTACGTTGTTATCAAGACCGACCAAAGGAATGATGCTATCAACAGTAGTAGTAACAATACGATCTCATGGGATGGATCGCTCCACTCACCATAAGACTTAAGATTTTATTTCAAGAGACTTGGAGAGTGGATATTAAATGGGACGAATACGTACCTAACGAAATTCACGTACAATGGGATGAGATTAGAGCAGATATCAAGCATATCAACTGTTACCACGTGCCCAGACTGCTAGAAAAAATGGAGAAAGACAACATCGAGCTGCACGGGTTTTGTGATGCAAGCACTAAGGCCTACGCTTGTGTTGTGTACAGTAAAATCCAACGAGAGAATTCATCATCAATTACATTGGTAGCTGCCAAAACAAACTCATGCCGCTCAAGAGGACAGTTTCTCTGCCTCGCCTTGAGTTAATTGCAGCAGTGCTGCTATCCAAGTTAATGTGAAAAGTTACATCAAACCTGACTAGCTATGAAATCAAGATGTATGATTGGATTGACACAACGGTAGTGCTAGGTTCGCTTCATGGTGACCCAGAGCGATGGAATTCATTTGTAAAAAGCTAACCGCGTGAGACAAATAACAGCCTCAATGCCACCTGAATGCTGCCGTTATGTTAATTCAAAGGAAAACCCAGCTGATTGTGCCAGCTGAGGTCTAAACGCCACTCAACTCAAAGATCATAATTTGTGGTGGCAAGGGCCTAACTGTTGGACTTCGTTTCCTCAATAAAATGTTAAACAAGCAGAATATACCACTGACAAAGAGATGAGAAAAGTAATATCGGTAAGCGTTAAACAGGTAGCCTTGAAGCATGAAATTATACAGCAATTTTTAACAATTTACAGTTCATTATCAAAATGCGTAAAGTATTGGGTTGGATTTTTAAGACTTATTTACAGAAAGTTAAATGAAAACTATTTATCTATCTATATATCAGTATCAGAGTTGCAAGTTGTGAAAGTTTTAATTTTCAAGCAAGTACAGCAAAAGGAGTTTTATAAAGAAATAAAAGATTTGCAAGCAAGAAACAGCGTGAATAGCAAGAGCAAACTATATGATTTGAACCAAATTTTGGACAAGGACAGAGTTCTGCGAGTTGGAGGGAGACTTAGAAATGCTGCTAACCTCGATCCAGAAACTAAGGCTGAGATCTATATACCGTACTTTGACTTTGCTCAGAATTTACTTTCGAGCTAAGACAATGTCGGTATTTATAGAGCTAACTTCGAAGTCGTGCTAAGTACGCGCTTAGCAAAGCCTAAGTCAACGATATCGACGACTTACGTAAAACTCAGGATATTATTCAATAAAAAAATTAATTATAACAATAAATGGGTAGTTTTAGGCCGTCTTCTAGTTTTAAATAGCCATTAATCCATTTTCTATTCACGTAATTTCATTCTTAATTCGAATTTCTTAAAATCTTATTTTTTTTCTTTTTTTCTGACTTTGCACTCATCTCATCAGTTCCCGTTCTCATAGGACCGTTTTCTATTTCACGTAATAATAAATAATTTATGAAATACAATTTGGACTTTTTTCGATTTTAAATATATATATATTTTTTAATTTTATACAGTAATTTTGATTTTAAATATATATATTTTTTAATTTTATACAGTAAAGTCAAAAACATAATGCGTGGAATGAAGCATCCATTAATATTTGGACTGTCTGGGCCTTAGCATAAGCTTAGCTTAATCTTAGCCCAATACAACTATAAATTCAGAATCAAAGATTATGCTGAGCATATACTCAGCTAAGTTTGTCCTAAGCTAAGTCTGAGCAAAGTCAAAGTACGATCTATAGATCTCAGCCTAAGCATCCGGCTATCATTCCGAGACACTCAAGAATAGCTACTCTTATAAATAAAGCACACGAGCTCACTTATGACGGAGAAGCACAATTTTTTTTAGTTTATTTATCAGATCAAAAGAAGAGAATACATGTATAGGTCTAATTAACATCTAAAAACCACGGAGGTTTGACTTGATGCTAAATAATTTAGTTTAAGTCAGCATATTATTGCAAGACACAGTCTAAGTAAGTTGTTAGGTATGTGAGTAGTTAGTATGTATAGTAAGAATATAAAGACTAAGAAGGTAAGTTAACAACTTGGTTAAAGTAGTAGCAAGGTAAAAGTAAGAACTAGGCAGGTAGGTATGTTATTGTTAAGTAAGTAGATATAGTAGGCATTTATAATTTAGATATTAAAAAGCTTTTGAGTTTAGTTTTAATGTTTTTGTGTGAAATTTTTTCGCGTAAATCGAAAGGTAAATTATTTATTAAATGCGGTACCTGATAAGCGGTTTTAAACAGTGGTAGAGCCACGCAGCAGCTTCTGCTGTCGCACGGATGGGCCGGCTCGAACCGGGGTGGTACCACGACCTCACAGAATACCAGCGTGAAGTAGAGGTTTACCTCTGCGTTTCGCTTGGTGAGTGCAGGTGGCCGGAGGCCCTTTTTACTGGGAATGAGGCATTCCATCTTAGTCCTCACGGGTGGCAACGCATCTGCATTTTGATTCGCAAACGAGGATAGATGTAGATGTCTATGGGCCGCAGCAACCACTTACCATCAGGTGGACTGTGTGCTCGTTTGTCACCCTTATCCTATAAAAAAAAAAGCGGCCCTCCGCTGCCCGTAGACATTATTAGCAGTTATGTACCGGAGCCGGTTTTGTGTCATAGCGCGCGTACGTACAGGTTGATCTATGTATGACTTTATGTTATCGCAAAAGAAATATTGCTTTAATAACATGAATTTAATTTGGTCATAAACTGGTAAAATTTTACAATGTTTAAAAATCTCATTTTCATTATCATCAATTAAGACACGCATATTTGGGGATACAATATTTTTAAGAATTCTAAGTTGAAGATCATAGATCTGTTTTAAATATGATTTTTACAATTAACATCGGCTTTCATGAGATGAAAGTACTGGCTGCTTGGTGGTATCAGAACCACTAACACTCGTACTTTAGAAAACAAAACTTTAGGGTTGGTATAATCATCATGGAGCGTATTTTAATATCCTTAGAAAAATCAAGTTTTTCCATTAATATCAACAAATGTCTTTTCTTTAAAGAATCTGTTGAGTATCTAGGTAATATTATAAAAATGGCATGATGACATACGGAACTAAGACGTGGTCCTTCACTGCTGGCCGGATGAGGAAGCTCAAGGTCGCTCAGCGAGCTATGGAGAGGGCTATGTTCGGAGTTTCTCTGCGTGATAAACTCAGAAATGAGGATATCTGCAGTAGAAACAGAGTGACCGACATAGCCCAACGGATTAGTAAGCTGAAGTGGCAATGGGCCGGCCATATAGCTCGAAGAACCGACAACCGATGGGGAAGAAAGGTTCTCGAGTGGCAGCCTCGTACCGGCAGGCGAAATGTAGGGCGTCCCCTCACTAGATGGAGTGACGACCTGGTAAGATATGCATGAAGTCGATGGATGCAGGTGGCTCAGGACCCTACTTTGTGGCATTATTTGGGGGAGGCCTATGTTCAGCAGTGGACTTGTGAAGGGCTGTAATGATGATGATGATAGGGTTTTAAGTTGAAGATAAACGTAAATTTTAAAAAAATCGTAGAATTTTTTTAAATTGCTTAATATGAATGAATACAAATGCGATTTTAAAATTCAGAAATAATAATTTTAGAGACACAATTGATAAAAAAATATACTTTAAAATTTTCAAATTGAAATTTGAATGCTTGAAAATTAATTAATTATTTAATTTTTGTCATATTTAGATTCCTCGTAAAATTTTCTAAATTATACGGTTGAAAAAAACATTTCCTAGTATATATATGAATTATATAAAATCTTTGTCACATTCTACGCCGTTGTTTTAAGTCCCGAGTTAAAAAGAGAGGACTACTGCTTACTTGTAGACTACGTTTGCTTACTCGTATAATACTATACGAGGTTAGAGTAAGAGTGAGAACGCATCATAGAGAATAATAATTCTCGCACTCTCTCTATTTTATGATCTGTTTATTAAAATAGATCAGGTTATTTTTGTATACTTGGTGATTGAATCCGTAAACAGGAAGTAAACTTTAAATAAAACTAATTTTACGGATTTTATCACATATATCAACTTATTTTATATTCCCGAGGTTTCGGGCAATTTTCAGCACACATGGTCACGGGGGGACTGAGGTGTATGACGTCCCACTGTCATAGTTAACCACTTTGAGGAGAAAGCCCTGCTTACTTCTCCTGTAAACCCAAGATTCTACAAGCGGTACGTAGACAACACTTTCACAATTCTACCTTTAGATAAAGTAACTGCATTTTTAGACCATCTTAACTCCTTAAATTCTAAAATTCAGTTCACTATGGAGTTAGAGGCAAATAATTCTTTAGCTTTTCTAGATGTATTAGTAATTCGGAATCCTGATAACACCTTGAGCCACACTGTGTATAGAAAAAAGACCCATACAGATAGATATTTAAACGGTGATTCTCACCACCATCCTTCACAGTTAGCTACCGTGGCTAAATCTTTGTTTCAGAGAGCACGAGGGATGTGTGACAGTAAACACCTGGACGCCGAGCTCCAACACGTCAAGCAAGTTTTGCACGACAATAAGCTTCGGGTCCCGCGCCCACATCACAGTGAACGAGTGAAGCCGGTCACAGTCGAGCGAGTGCCTGCTGTACTACCATATGTCAGAGGTGTCACTGGCTACATCTTGAAGCGTGCTTCCATTAAAACATACTTCACGCCGCTGAAGAAGATTAGTCAGTTTTTACCATCAGTCAAGTGTAATATTCCTCTGCAAGATGCAGGAGTGTACAAGCTTGATTGTGAATGTGGTCTCTCTTATATAGGACAAACTAAAAGATACATAAAAACCCGCGTAAAAGAACACATAGCTGATATGAAGAATCGACATTCCAGGAAGTCTGCAGTCTGTGAACACGTACAGGATCGCCCCTGTCACTACATTAGATTTGATAGACCACAAATCCTCGCTAAAAAACACCGATTCCTCCCCAGGATGATTCGAGAGGCTATTGTAATTAAATACATCCTAATTTCAATAGAGAAGATAGCTGGGTGCTACCATCTGCTTGGGATCCCATAATTAATAAAATTAAATCCCAACCCAAGCATACAACTGCAAGACTTCATGATACTGTAAGTTCATACTGCGTAGATCGGAACAAAAATTAATAATTTTAATCTGAAGGTAGCCGTGGTTAACTATGACAGTGGTACGTCATACACCTCGGTTTTTCCCGTGACCATAAGTGCTGAAAAGTGCCCGAAACGTCGGGAATATAAAATAAAATAATATACGCGATAAAATCCATAAAATTAGTTTTATTTAAATGTGTAGTGTTCGAGTTTAGTGCTCCGAATAACTACTGGCTTAGGACTGGACATTAAACATGATCTTTGTTTTGTCCATGTTCATCTTACGACCTATCCGTTGGCAGACATTGAGCATAGTGCATAAGGCCTCCAATGATTCTGCCATAAGGATTATATCGAAAGTGAGTGATGTACTCGTCATTGATATTAATACCGTATCCTTTCCAGTCCAGTATCTTGAAAACGTCTTCCAATGCAGCGGTGAAGAGGTTCGGGGATATAACGTCACCCTGTCTCACACCTCTCTGCAGTTGGGTAGGTTTAGTACTCTGGTTCTGTACTCGGATAGCAATCGTAGCCCTACTGAACAAACACTTCAGCACTTCGATATACCAACAGTGAACTTGGCACCGCTGAAGGGACTGTAGCACCGCCCAAATTACGACAGTATCAAAGGCTATCTCATATTCCACATACTCAATCTAAAATGGTCGATTGTACTTTTTGGTTTTCTGTACAATTTTCTGAAGGGTATATATGTGATCGATGGTACTATTCTGTTCTGTTTTAATCTGTTTTAAAGAAACATTACCCCCACACTAGGATTTTCTCCTGTGTTGTGGAGGCAGTTTACAAACATAAATTGCACAAGGACAAACATCCAGACACGGAACAATTATTTGTAGGCCATAAAAATACTTGTTCCGTGCGGGATTCGGACCCGCGGCCCTCAGCGCAACAACTGATTGCTAAGCAACTGCACCACGGAGCCGTTAAAAAGCCTCATCGGAAACCAGCTTGTTCGGGAGGTTGGACGTCGTCGAGTTTGCATGCGAGACGATTTGTAATGACTCTCGAAAACAGCACATAGACGCGGATTAAAAGGAAAATCGGTCTGTAGTTCTTCAAGAGAGCATTGTCACCTTTCTTGAAGAATAATACCACCGCACTTCTGCTCCAAGCTTACGGAGTTGTGCCACCATGGAAAATGCAATTAAAGAGCTTTCGAAGGACCACAAGTACCGGTTTCCAAACCGCTCTCAGAAGCTCCGCTGTAATTCCACACTAACCCAGAGACTTGCCGATTTTAAGGTGCTGGAAAGTCATTCTAATCTTGCTCAAACTGATGTCTGGAACATCATCAAAATAGTATCGAATAAGACTTGCCCTCGGATCGTTACTCACACTTGCGTGTGGTTACAACGATGATTTGTACAGCTGCCCAAAGAACCTCGCAACCTCACTGAAAATCTGAGGTACCCCGGAAACGATGCTGCCACACTCGGTCTTCAGCTTCGACAGTTGGCATTTTCTGGCAGATAGATCTTAGGCAAGGACTTTGGCACCCTGGTTTCACTCGATCACTTCTTCACTACGAGCTGTATTAAAGTTGTATAAGTCCCATCGCGTTAATTTGGGATCTGTCAATTCAGTTGCTTGTATGCAGTCAAATCTGCTAAATACTTCATTTCCAGTCTAAAAGCTATGAGATTAAGAGTGTGATCAGAGAGTTCTTCTGCGACGGGTATTGCAGAACTTAGCTCCGACCGCATGGACAGTTTCCACGAACTTGTCTTTCATATTTTTCACTGCACTGCACTGAAAACGGTTTTTTAACTCGAGCTGAAAGATTTCGGGACTATGGATTAGAGCATGAGGGTAACGGAGTTTCTTGAAAAAGTTTCACATCTCTGCTCTATTTTTTCCCATCAACAAAGCAAGACAATAACAAGGGATTAAAATAAATTTTAAAGCCTCAAACACAATTTAGAGGCCATATTGACCTCTAAAAAGCTTGGAGTGCTTAGCAGAGTGGGACAGTATTTCATGCTTGCTGCTTGCAACTTTACAAGGCGCAGGTTCGGCCTCACATGGAATACTGTTCCCATCTCGTGGCTGGGGTTCCCCAGTGGCAGCTCCTTCCACTTGACCGCATCCAGCGCAGAGCGGCTTGAATCGTCGACGACCGAATCCTTTCCGAGGAGCTCGATTAACTGGTGCTGCGAAGAGATGTTGCATCTATTTGTGTATTTTATCGCATCTGTCACGAAGAGTGCTCTGAGTAAATGTTCGGACTAATTCCAGCCGCTCAATTGTGCCATCGCACATTGCGACAAAACTCGCGATACCATCCATTCCATCTGGATGATTGGTGGTCCACCACTGTGCGATTTAGAGGATGTTTTCTTCCTGGCACGATTTCCTTGTGGATACGATTATCACCAGCGATTTAGCCGGGCCAATACGACTTAGGGATCTTCAAGAAAAGAGCCTACTACTCTTTAAAAGGCCTGCAACGCATCTATAATTCCCCTGGTGTTGAAGTTGTTCATGGGTGGCGTTAGTAGTAACTAACGCTAACGCCACCCATGAAAAATGGGGCAAAAATGGGAACAAACGAACATGCGGCTCACCTGATGGTATACTTGCCATCAGGTAAGCCGCATGCTCATTTGCGCCATCTCCTATAAAAAAAATCAATTTTATAGATTTCTTTTTGTGACTTTAGCATCGATTGAATATAAAAACTTTTTCATTATAACGACCTTGTACGTGCACTGAATAAATATGCTCATTTGGTACAGTTTTGGAGTACTGACGACTTCTTTACATTTCTTAAACTTTCATTTTAGTTTAAAACTTGTCTCCTGTTGAATGTAGAAAATATAATATATTTGCAATCTTTTAAAATTGTATTTATTAGCCATATTAAAAATGAATTAGCTAAGATTCACGTAACTTAACTTAGCTAATTAATGTTCAACATCTTTAAATTTGTTTATACTTGATTTCTTTTACTAACACGAACACTACACATTGAAAAAAAAAACTAATTTTAAGGAATTTTATCGCCATTAATTGTACTTATTTTCAATTCCCGACGTTTTTTAACACCCGAAACTCGAAAAGCACCCATGGGTGCTGGAAAGTACCCAAGACGTCGAGAATTAAAAATATATTGGTAAACCCAATTGAGCATGCCTTCGCATTAAAAAAAATACGTATAGCATGATTATACGGAATTTTTTTAAAGTAGTTTTAATACACACAAGTTTTCACTAATAACCTTATTATACTTCCAATTTTCCGATAACTTTATGTCAAACTTCAATTTGAAAAAGTTTGGAAAAAAAATCCAAAGTCTCATAATGCTCATATGATCATCATATCATTCAAGTCACTCATATATAGATAAATCCACACCATAAGCTACTACAAGCCCTTTTTTATGTAAAAATAGCAATTAATCGATTTAAAAAAAAACATTAATAAGTTCAACAATCATTTATCTTTCTGACAATGTGCTTTTCATATCATTTATATGTATAATATGATTGCTAGATACGATTTCATGCGACAAAACGTTGTAATCTTGATTTTAGGCGCTAGTAATACATACCTATGCGCTTTGCGCTCGGCATGCAATAAGTACAATTAAACGCGATAAAATCCGTTAATTTAGTTTTATTAAATTTGTTTATATTTATCACGTTGCGTGACTGGTGAGTGTGTGAACAGTGCATAGTCACTCGTTATCACAACTCGTTTGTTTGAAAGAGCTCTCAATTGTTCTCAATTTTTGTTTTCCTCTTTTTACTTATGGAAAATTAATAACTATATAAGCTATAATATATAGCCTTAGCTTTATACTATAACGCTATACACTGTAACATATTATTGAAGATAAAATCGTCAGACATTTTTAATGCCTTAAATGTGGCATAATAACATGTTCATTATAAAAAAATTGTCGAAAAGTTTCTGTAGCTTAAAACTATATCTACTAAAATAAAAATCTTGATATTGAGATATAATCAAATTGAAAAGCATTCTGAAACTATATACCCAAAGTAAATTTCAACAAGACTATAATCCTAAAATTTAATTTAGTGCCAAACGTTACATTAGTGCTTAGTTGTGGTTTAGAGCATTTTGAATAAGATACAACCAAAATGTATTATTAAATGGACACATACACGTCCTTTTTTATATTATACTTTATTTATATTGAATAAAAACATAGTTTTATTCAATATAAATTCCTTAATAAATATCACTTTATTTCTCTAGTTTTCCCGTAAGATATTTTGATAATTAATGAACGCGTTATAAATTAAAGCTAATTTCAGTGATTCACATGTCCGGTAACAGCGAATAGGTGAGCGTCCATTGTATAACAATATAAGATAAATTACACGGATATCAGCTAATTAATTTTTCACATCTTGAATATATTGGATTTCCGCAAAACAACGCCTGTTTTTGTTGATAAACATTTTTTTTTCTCAAGAAATACGTTGGATAACGCATTAAAAAATAAAATAGTAAATGCTAGTGGCTAACAAAAACTATTTTTTAAGATTTTTTAAAATATATTATGTCTTCTACAGAAGTGTAAAGAAGTCAAGACGCCAAGACTTTGCCAAATGAGCATATTTATTCAGTTCACGTACATACAAGAACGTTAATGAAAAAATTTTTATATTTAATCGATGCTGAAATCACCAACAAAAAATCTTCAAAATGGTATATCTTTACAATAGTATATCTTCATAATGGTTTAAAAGTTCTTTTAATCCCTTGTTTTTACCAAACCACTACTTTGTTTCACATCTCTCTTAATATCGTCCTATTATTATAATCCGGCTGAATTGGCTAGGGGTTACTGCATTTTGTATGCTGAATATATTATACTCAAAGAACTGACGATGATTGGGTAGGAAAGTTTATCGAGTGGCAGCTTCGTATTAGGAAGCTGATTGCTTGGTAATCCCATAAAAAGAGAGTGAAAACTTGATGAACCTATATAACTATTAAGCATAATGCTGGATGCTATGTTGAATGGAGAGAATAGGAGACACCTTTCCAGCAAAAAGAAGCTATCTTAAAATTATCTTGAGTCTTTCAGAGTTAACAACACATATGCATTCTAATCCTTACTCCAACATAAAATTAGGTGTCTATAGTATTTTACTCACGTATTAAAATATAAAGAAGTAGTTCGACCTTTTTAAAATTAGTTCCACGTTTAATGTAAAAATATTTTCGCTTGCAAGCTTTGAGTTGTACATCCATATGAATAATACCTACATTAAAAATAATCTTTAATAATTCGCAATTAAAAATATACACAAAGTAGATGTCGTTACATTTTGTTTTTCATTTATAAATTTTATCTCTCATTAAGTCATTAAATCTAAGTCCGAATAAAACCTCACCAAACATTGGAACATCCCGACACTATGGGTATTTTATATCATCTTCAATCACATGGGGATGCAAAGCACTTGAACTGTCGAAATCAGTCGGCAACTCATGACTATATTATTTTTGGGATCCAAAAAAAATTTTTTAATTGATTACAAAGAAAGTGATGTTAACATAAATATATAACACTACGCTGTAACAATGAAAGTATGAAAGAGGCTGTGAGTGAAAATTAAGCAGAAATGTGAAGCTTTTTCAAGAAACTCCGTTCCCCTCATGCTCTAATACAAAGACCTGAAAACATTCAGCTCGAGTTACGAAATCGTTTTCAGTGCCTAGAAGACTGCAATGCAGTGGACAATATGAGTGACAAGTTCGTGGAAACTGTTCATGCGATCGGAGCTAAGTTCTGCAAGACTCGTCGCAGAAGAACTCTCCATTTTGTAACTACTTTTGTCCGATAAAAGTTGAGTCTTTTAAAATTATAACCTGACGTATCCATTACTACCGTAGAATTACCTTTATGTGCGCGGAGAATCGTGAACTCTGGTCTATTGCGTAAGTTCTACAATGATTTAATCTCGTCTTTGAGGAGATTTACATTCGGCGCTGAACTTCGACGTAACAAGGACAAAATGCTTTGACATATGGTCTCTATATCTTCCTTCCCCATATTGTTTTTAAACAGATAATCCTCAACGCTACAGGCAATTTCTTTGTACGGGATTCTTCGCGGTGTTATTGCGAAATTCAGACTCTTCGGCAATACTTTAATTACAACTTATTAATTTGAGTAAATTGTAATTTTATCTTTCACCAGATAAAATGAATATTGTAAATTATTTAAAATATATTTGCTACAGAATAGAAACAAATTCGAAGCATAATATCATGATTTATATACGTCATGTTTCATTCTGTTCATGTTTACGGAGACAGAGATATTAAGATTTTATTTACCAATCTGTTTTCATAATATATTTCTTGAATGTTTGAAATTTCTTTTTATGAAAATTTGTGTTATTGTAAATAAGAGTATAATTGTAATTTTTTTATTATTTGTAACTAAATATATGGCGGCGTAAGAGCCATCCAACATCCTATGTCGTCTCATGGGGCGTGGGTATCGTAGACGGTTAAAAGTAGAGCGGCGATATGCCAAATAGATCATATATATATAAATATAAGTACATAATGCCACCCGTAAAATAACCGGACTGACGACGGGAAGCAGCGATAAACGTGCAAAACGTCTGTTATTGCGATCGTCTATGATCCCCCAAGTATGACGATTAAGGCCAATAATAATTTGCCTTTTTATATTCTACTAAGCCAGCGCTTATCTACGGTCCCACCCGATGATAAGTGGTGATAAATCCTAAGATGGTGAAGCGCACTGACTTAACAAAAGCCTGTTTACTCTTGCCTTGAAGACACCCACACTGTAATCGGATGGATATACAGATGCTGACAACTTATTCCACTCCTTTGCTGACAACAAACTCTGAACTCCCGTTTCACCACTATGTTGTAACTATTCAATTCGAACCTTCGTAGGTGTACTCCAATAAAAAAAATAAGTAATTACAAGTTTTCAAACTCCAAATACATCATTATAACATTAATTTGAATTAAGGTTTTATTTGTGCTGGAGTATACTTACTACAATTTCTACCATAATTTTCCCCAAAATTCGAAAATTCTGGCATCGCTGCGCTATAATTTCATTTACCCCGATTTTTCAACCCCTTACAAAAATAAAATTTAGAGATTTCGAAATAGTTTCAAAAAAAGTAAAACGCAAAAAGAATTTTGAAAATTTGCTGATATTTACCCGAGATATTATATGAGTCTGTGAGAGATGACTACGTATTTGTGCCATTTGCTGTAGAGACTATCGGTCCGTAGGGTCCACGTGCAGTGGAGTTCCTAAAGGAACTCCATCCGCAGCTGGTCGTTGCTGCTGGTGATAAGAGGGCTAGTTCTTTAATCGCTCAAAGGCTAAGTATAGCCATTCAGCGGGGAAATGCAGCCAGCGTTCCTGGCACGATACCGCGGGGAGTAGGACTATATGATAATTAAGTTTCTAGTTTTAGTTTTTTTTAAATATTATTATAGGTTTTTATGTTGATTTAATATCTCACTTTCATATAACATATAAAAAAAAACAATTATTCCCACCCATTGAGAAATTTCTGCATTTTCTAGGAAATTTGCCTCAGCAACCGCATTTCAGTCGCTCCCTGACAGTATATAAGCAGCGCCAGAAGACGGGCCTACGAATATTGCACCCTCTTTTCCCAAAAGAGGGTCGCTTCCGATTCGACAGAAAGGCCTAAAAAGCCAATGCCAGTCCCACGGGTGGTGTTTAGTGGGTACAATTAGGGTTGTTAGGTAGTTAGTCACAGTAAGTCCCACATAACTACGACAGCCGGCTGTCGTGGTATGCGTCTTCGTATTTCCTAAAATAAATTCTGTTTACTAAATTTGTTCAAATTGTTGGGTTGTTCCGACGGAGTAAATACCAAGCTTGGACAAACGTGAAATAATATGAAAATTGTAGCATGATGTTGCTAATATGGTGAGTGATGACAAACGGAGACGCTTTTACTGGTATTCAATCTCAGTCCCAATGGGTGACAACGTATCTAATTCTGATTCTGAATCGAGGATAAATAAAGAAGTGTTTTTGGGCCAAAGAATCTATTATTTTCTATCATCAGGTGGACTGTGAGTTCGTTCCTTACTTACATTTATTTACATTACTGAATGTTGTAAGTTCGTTATAAATCACCCAAATCTATATGAACTATAACTAAACACTGCCAGAAGAAATAACTGACCTCAAATAAATTGAATATTCAATTATCAACATGAAAATTATTTACAATAGGTCCACAATAACCTTAAACATGTAGACAACATGTAAGTTTTTTATAAAGAAATTAAAGTCATTCTTAACTGATGAACGTTTTTATAATTTAAGTTAATTCTTTAAAGATGCGTATAAATAGGTATGTAAATAATTATAGAAAATGATATGTTAGAACTAGTAATGCTAAAATAAGTTGGTATATAGTAGCAGTTAATATTTAGTATTTAAAACAAACCTACCCTCTTTTAAATTACAATGCCCCTACGGGGCGTTACTTGATTATATTATATAATTTAAGTGTAATAATTTTTGTAGCATGCAAATCATAATAAATAAATGATCCTCTTTCGTAAAGGAGCAACGATTATCAGATGCTTTTATACATTATGAAGGCACTATCACGTATTATGTAAGTTATTTATATAAAATATTTTAAGTAATTGTATCCTTAGACTTTTCTAAAAATATGTTAAACAGATTTTTAATTTACTAAACATTTTATGGTGCTAAAAAAAGATTTAGCCATTCAATAAAAAATATTTTTTATAGAATTAGGTTGACAAACGAGCACACAGTTCACCTGATTTTTTTTGCTTTTTTTGCAAATTAAAATGCAGATGCGTTTTCAGCCGTGAGGACTAAGATGTAATGCCTCGTTTCCAGTAAAAAGGGTCTCCAGTTCTCTACACTCACCATACGAAACACAGCAGCATTAATCTGCTATTTTACGCTGGTACTCTGTGAGAGCGTCGATCTTCCCCGGTCGAGCCGTCCCATTCGTGCTACAACTATACAATTAATATAGCTGCAGCATGGCTCTACCACGTAAAAAAATTATAAATTGAACTAATTTACAAACTGAAGTACTAGAAAATCGAAACGTTAGAGAATAACAACAATTTAGCTTCCATTTGTGAAGGCGAATTCTGGCCGAATAAACATTACGAATCTGCAAATGACAAAATAAATTTATGCCATATTTAGACAATGAGATAAAGTTTAAGCAACTCCTACACCTAGAGCATATTATTCTGTATTTAATTTTACAGTGCTTCGGTCTTTTAAAATAATATAAATATTCATTATGTTTTACATAATACAGAGTAATTTATTGCGTCGCATAATATTGGTCTCTTTAATATAACTTTACATTGGCGTCATTTGCTATAGAGACTATTGGCCTGTAGGGATCCCGCAGGAAGAACGCTTCTAAATCAATTATAACAGAGAACAAAGCATTTTTACTTACTTAAATTTTTAACAAGGAAATGCACTCAGTGTTCTTATTAATATAACGCAGGGGTAGGTCTATGTGACAATTATAGTTTTCTACTATTTATTTATAAATATTTAAACATAATATTACGTAATCAATGATCACACGGTGAACAATTTCATAGATTTTAATATGATCGCTACTAATGCCATATTCAACATAGCCACGTAGTCAAAATAACAAAGTAAGCCGATTTGTTGTAGCAAACTAATCCATTTTGTTGTAGCAAAGTTTATGACCAGAGTACCAGAATTTATGACTTGCTAAGTTTGCATCGTTGATATAAACCATAGATTCCGTGACAATGTTTAATGAGATAAATTCTGCAAAGCATAATATCATCATAAAACTTTTCTTTTGAATTAATTTTTTTTTTGAATTCCCAAAGAATATTGGACCAAGATGATTGGGGAACACGTGAATAAATAAGTATTTCAGAATTGCATTAATATCATATGTCTAGAAACATTTACAATTTTTTTTTTATATTGGACGTGTCTTCCGATGTATCCATAAGAAAGATGTATTGTAATCAAAATTTACTGTTTTTATTTACTCTTTACATTCAAAATCTGTAAATATATCATTCAAAATTAAAGTTTATTTAGTTTTAACAAAATAATGATGAATTCGTGGTCTTATATGCGATATTTATTTCATATCACTGTTCCCATTTAATATTGATTGGTACCAGAAATAAATTCTCATATTTTTCCTACGTTCTGCATCATAAAATAAATTCTGATATTTTTCCTACGGGCGGTACTGCAGTCCCTTAGCGGTGCCAAGTTGCCAAACTGTCGGTATATCGAAGTGCTGAAGTGTTTGTACAGTAGGGTTACGATGCCTATCCGAGTATAGAACCAGAATACGTAACCTATCCAACTGCAGAGAAGTGTGAGACAGGGTGAAGTTATATCCCTGAAACTCTTCACCGCTGCATTTTTAGACGTTTTTAAGCTTCTGGACTGGAAAGGATACGATAATAACATCAACGGCGATTACATCCTTCACCTTCGATTTGCCGACTATATAGTTCTTATGGCACAATCGCTGGAGGACCTAAGCACTATGCTCAATGACCTCAATAGTGCCTCTCAACGGATAGGTCTTAAGATGGACATGGACAAGAAAAGATCATGTGTAACGTCCATGTCACACCCATGCCGGTAGTTGTTGGGAGCACTAAGCTCGAAGTTCTTGAGGAGTATATTTACCTGGAACAAGTAGTCAGAATAGATAAGTCCAACTTCGCCCGAGTGGTCAATTATCGGATTCAACTCGGCTGGGCAGCGTTCGGGAAATTACGGCACATCTTCTCGTCAGGTATACCTCAAAACTTGAAAACGAGACTGTACAACCAGTGTGTGCTGCCAGTGATGACTTACGGATCTGAGACGTGGTCCTTCACTGCTGGTAGCGTATGAGGAAGCTCAAGGTTGCTCAGCGAACTATGGACAGGGCTATGCTCGGGGTTTCACTGCGTGATAAACTTAGAAATGAGGATATCCGCAGCAGAACCAGAGTAACCGACATAGCCCAACGGATTAGTAAGCTGAAATGGCAGTGGGCCGGCCATATAGCTCGGAGAACCGACAACCGATGGGGAAGAAAGGTTCTCGAGTTGCAGCCTCGTACCGGTAGGCGAAGTGTAGGGCAACCCCCCACTAGATAGAGTGACGACCTGGTAAGACACGCAGGTAGTCGATGGATGCAGGTGGCTCAGGACCGTGCTTTGTGGCATTCCTTGGGAAGGCCTATGTTCAGCAGTGAACTTATAAAAGGCTGAAATGTTGATGATGATGATGATCACTGAGACATCAGTGAACAGTTGTCGTCTGGTCGTCATAATGAGTTCAATCTCATTTTTTGTCAAACCATCGGAGCTCAACCAGGTCCACTTCCTGTAGGGCCGCTTCTGGAAGAAAGAGTTCATCTTAAAGAGTCCCTATTTATCCATTAAGTCGGCCAGCTGCGAGCCGCTTGGGTTCCGTTGGCCTGTTCCAAATTTCCCTAATTAAAAACTGCCGATTGAATTACCAAAATTGACACTTTAATTACACAACACTAATTACAATCTAAAATCATACTAATAATAAAACACAGTTCGCCGTTATTTCGCTTCGAAGTATTGTCTTGTATCGCCAATTCAATACTGCCCCGGTCGTGGTCTATACCGGCCTTATATAGGGCCTCAGATAGTTTCCAGAACCTTCTACTGTAGCGACATCTAGAATGTTCGAGTACATATCGGTCCCGAAATTTCCGGAAGGATCTCGACTCTCCTAGTTCTGCAACTTGACACTAAAGGGCGCTAGTGTAACTAGTGTTGCCATGTACAAGACATTAATAGTGGCGCGCAACACTTTCTTTTACTCGACACTAGAGGGCGCTAGTGTAACTAGTGTTGCCATGTACAAGACATTAATAGTGGGGCGCAACAATAATAACACCTAGAAGCCGAGTCCGCGTCCGTAATGTGAAGCAACTCAAACTAAGCCAGTATGGCTTAGTTCAATACTCGGCCCGTTAGTGCTCAAAGTCGTGTCGTGTTGACAACAACTCCCGAAATTTTAATTAAAAATGACGTTTTATGCAGTGAACGGATGTCAGTACATCAGAGAAACACAAGACACATAGTAACATTACATTTCACGAGTAACTAATGCTTTTGCACTTATATTTTTACGTAAAACATTCATCAAAAATAAATATGAATTTTTAAAAACTGACATATAACATTTTATGGAAATGTTGCCAAAGTGAAAGAAAAATTGTCCAACCTTTTTTTAATTAAAACTAAAACACGTCAATAGGACTGAGGGCATCCACGACTTTTTCTGCTACCAGGGCGGCGCCACTTTACAGTGAGGTAAAATATCTGACAGATTTCATAGCGAGGATAATAATTTCTTAAGAAAATGTAATATTTAAGGTTTCTTTCTGTATTATTAGTTATATTTTATATTAATTACATTAGAAATGAATAAACCAAACTATAAAATATAACTAAAAGCCGATTTTTTTTTAAAAAGAGTAATAAAGTGCAAAAAATTTAAAAATCAAACCTCTGACGCATTGTGTTGTGTAATAATATAATATTTTAGATAATGATAAACTGTTATTAAAAACTAATTACTCCATTAACTGACACTATGTTACAAAAAACTTTACCTCAGTCACAACTAGCGACATCTGTTGAGTGGAAGATGATTAGCCCTCATTAAATAGAGTGCGTAACGCAACTTGACAACTTATTACTACGAGGGCTGCCAACATTGAAAAATGCAATGCATTGTTTTTATTTATCGACGGTTCCGTGGCGCAGTGGCTTAGCATTGAGTTGTTGCGCTGGGGGCCGCGGGTTCGAATTCCGCACGGAATAAATATTTGTATGCCTTACAAATCATTGTTCCGGGTCTGGATGTTTCTCCTCGTGCAATTTATGTTTGTAAGCTGCCTCCACGATACAGGAGAAAATCCTAAGTGGGGGTAACGTATTTAAAAAAAAATAAAAAATAGGGATGATGAATTTTCATTAATTTATAGTAGTGCTAAATTATAGTAGTGCATTTTGTAGAACTATGGATTTGCAGTTTGCACTCGAGAGTACCTGGGTTCGATTCCAGGAATATGAATTTAAATTTTCTTTTTTCTTTTTTATTTAAAGTATTAAATATAGTTAGAGAAATTTATTAAATACTTTAAAAAAAAACATATTTATTTTTATAACAATAAACCTATATTTGCAGTTTGCACTCGGGAGTGCCCGGGTTTGATTCCAGGAATATTAAGTCATATTTGCTTTTTTATTTTAAGTATTACATGTTTAGGTAAATTTATTAATTACTTTTATAGATAATAACTAAAAAAACGTTTAAAATGTAATTATTTTTTACAGGAGAATGAAAGTTGAAAATATCAACACGAAAGTTAGTATTTCCAATAGAATAGAATAGAATAGAATATTTTTTATTCAATATACATTACATGTGTAATTCTTATTGAAAGTCATTTTTTACTTTACCACTGGTTCGAAAAAAACCCTCTGTCCTGGGAAGAACCAGCAAGAAACCCAGCGGGACTTTTTTTTAAATAAATTTTACAATATAAATGATTACGAACTATTTACAAAATTTATTTTAGAAACTGCTTGGAAGCGATCACCTCATTCCCAGGGGTTATTAGCAACCATGTATTCATTTATACTATAATAACCCTTTTTATACAGTTTCAGCTTAATAAAACATTTAAACTTGGTAATAGAGAGAACCTGTACACTTTCCGGGACCTTGTTGTAATAGCGTATACATTGCCCCAGAATTAATTACTGACTCTGTGGAGTCGAGAAACTGGTATCACTAGCTTGTGTTTGTTCCTAGTGTTTACAGAATGTATATCACTTCTTTTACTAAAACTATCTTTGTTTTTGTGAACATACATTAAATTTTCGTAAATATACTGAGAGGCCAAAGTTAATATATTAATTTCTTTAAATTTATCTCTAAGAAACTCTCTTGGTTTTAGATTGTAAATAGCTCTAATGGCCCTCTTCTGTAAAACAAAAATAGTTTCTGAATCAGCCGCATTTCCCCATAGCAAAATCCCATAAGACATTATGCTATGAAAATAACTAAAATAAACTAATCTAGCTGTATCGACACTAGTGAGACCTCTAATCTTTTTTACAGCATAGGCTGCAGAACTTAGTCTGCTTGCTAATTTGGATATATGGGGGCCCCACTGGAGCTTTGCGTCAAGAGTGATGCCAAGAAAAACAGTGGATACAACATTTAAAAACACATTGGTATTCAGATTTTGAACATTCGTTGTTGTAAATTTAACACAATTAGTTTTATTTCCGTTCAAATGCAGATTATTAACGTTAAACCAATGCACTAATTTTGATATAGCATTATTCACTTTGTCACATTTAAATGATTGACGTTTAAGTTTAAAAATCAAGGAAGTATCATCAGCAAATAATACTATATCATGACTATCCCCTACAAGGTGAGGTAAGTCATTAATATACACCAGAAACAGGAATAGGCCGAGAATCGAGCCCTGAGGTACACCCATTAGTACAGGTGACCCGGAATGTTTAAGTACCTAAAACTTGTCTAAGCTATAATAACAATAAACCTAATGTTTTCGTTAAAAGACCGCGACTTATTGATAAATTAACAAATAGGCATGACGAAATAACAGAATCATCTGTAAGAGTTTAGGTTTATTGTTTTTGTTTATAAGTAGGAATTATAATTATGTATGAATGTTAGGTATTTTACTTGTAGCTTAACAATTTTTCAAAAGCAAATACAAAAAATGAACGTAATGCAAATTTTTATTACGTATCTCGGGGACCATAGAAATATAATATTTAGAATTGACATATCTACATAATTTGAAATATTCAATTTTTTGCATAGATTGGAAACAGTACCACAGGAAAATCATCATTGTAAAGTTATTGATATAAGTAAACATTATCCATCGAAGCGTGTACTGGAAGAAGCCTATAGTACACAGGTAATATTCATAACATCAGCTGCACGTAATGTAATATGCCTAACCACAAACACATACACGCGCACGCAAACACACACACATATACACGCACACACACTCACACACAGACACACATACATGTGCATATATTACTCAATTTTATATTTAATAATTTGGAAACTAGATTTTGTTATCATTGTAGCACTTACACTGTAAGTATGTACTTATTATATACCCACTATTACGGGAATTGAGACTGTTACTCCTTAACACTGTTACCTAGCTAGGAGAACAGAGCTACATCCACTAGATTGAATATAATATTTTATAGTTAGTACAAACGATGTATATCCTACCCATATACTACAATCACTTTTATACAGATACGGTTTATTACTATTATTATATAAATAAAAATAATTTAATTTCAGTTATCAGTTTTATTTCAAAATCACCCACATCCTTAAATATCCAAGTAACATTAAATCAAAATTAAAAATAATTTCGTTGCCTCATCTATTTCTTTGTAAGATCTTTATCGTACCTGCGTTTCGTCTATTATAACACGCTGGCGTAACCTCGCTAATCCGTTAGTGTTAAACATCACTGTCGTTAGATGGCGCTCACATAGATTGTGTAAATGTGTGCGTGCATCATTTAAGGTCATTTGGCTCTTGTAGTCCTCTTAAGTCCGCTCTTTGTATTCTTTATATTAAAGAATGCAATAAAGAATAAATAAATAAATAAGTACACAGCATTCCACGGAATCCGCGTAAGAGTGTGTATTTACCTGTAGCAAACTGTTAACGTATTTAGGTCGACTCATCTGTTATTCAGAAATCCGTAATAATATCAAAATGTTAAAGAATTAACTTAAATAATTATTAACAAGTATTCTAAATTAAAACCTAGAAAAGGTTTAAAGCTTGAAAAACTAAGAAAACGCATCTAGTCCAGAATTAATTTTTTCACTCTCCTCGCCTTGTTCTTCAATCAGCAAAGTCTTCTGCATAGAATAGACTTTTAAGTTTGAGGAAAAATTGTGAAATTTCCTACCCTTTTTACCTTAATAAATATCTGGATGTATCAAAAAATGATAGCATATTTTATCAGGCTATAAATAGTCTACAGCTGCTATTTGCCACACTTTTAATAGCGTAATTCTGACAGAATTGTATCGATTGGTGAACATAGCTTAGCAGATGTATTACGCCTTTGAAGCTGCTTCTCATCTCCAGTATATTAATTATTATGTTTATTAAAATTAAAATATAAAAAAATTAAAACAAATTATTTCCCTTTTATTTTATACAAAAACGCAACATTAACGTTTTCAGTTAAAGCCTACCTTTCGCTTAATTTTCCTTAATGTTGCCATTACGCTGTTGTACAAAGGACATGAAAAAGACAATTATTTTTTTTAATTCCTAAGGACTAGTAGGAATTAATTCTTATCGAATGGTTCAAGTTTCTTTTGCTTGTGTCTAATAGGAATTTATATATTTATAACAATACAAATTTAAAAAATGTACGTACATCATGTACTTAATTATCGATAAGTACCGAAGTTGACTTGACTGCTAGACTTCGGGTAACATACCGTAGAGAAGGTTTGCTGACGTTTTGCTCATCTGAAGCCACACGCCGGCCTTTGTATGAAGGAGAGTGATTATGAGAAGAATTTCACAACGGCTATTTAAAAAAGGTGTTGTTGTAACACTTATACAGACCATGGGATCTTTCTGATATTTGCTATTTCTGTTTCTGCGACTGCTGGTTATAATAGTGGAATAGATTCCTTACAGCGACTTTACATGTGAACTACTTTACATGTGAAGTTTTACGTGGTAGAGCCATTGAGCAGCTATATTAGTAGTATATATATATATAGCACGAATGAGTCGGCTCGACTAGGGAAGGACCACGCTCTCACAGAATACCAGCGTAAAATAGCAGCTTAACACTGCTGTGTTTCGTATGGTGAGTGTAGAGAACCGGAGACCCTTTTTACTGGAAAAGAGGCATTCTATCTTAGTCTTCACGGCTGATAACGTATCTGCATTTTAATTCGCAAACGAAGATAGATGAAGATGTCTACGGGCCACAGCAATCACTTACCATCAGGTGGACTATGTGCTCGTTTGTCACCCAATCCTATAAAAAAACTTACTAACAAATTCGTAATAAAATTTTCGCAAAAATAATATAAATATTTTCAACTATAACAAAAAATTTATAAATCTCAATTTTTTTCTTATTTAGATACTTACTTATCTTCACGCACAATCCCTGACGGGGTAGCCAGAGAGAACAGATCGCCAAGTGTCACGATCCTTACAAACCTCTTTCGCTTCTTTCAGATTCATTATCTTCTTCATGCATGCACGTCTAAGTATCCGAGTACTTTTGACCCTACCCTCTTCGAGCAATTTGCTCACATGGTCTTCGAAAGTTAGTCTCGGTCTACCTCGACACCTTTTATTATTAATTTTCGCGCTATATATTTTCTTCACCATTCGGTCTTCACTCATTCGCTCAACGTGCCCAAACCACCGAAGCACGCCCTTATCAATTTTTGTGATAAGGTCATCTTTCAAACCTGCCATATTGCGAATCTCTTCGTTTCGCTTTCGGTCGGCCATGGTAACGCCGCACATTTTACGAAGAGATCGCATCTCCACTGCATTCAACTTACTCTTATGCTTCTTCTGGCATACCCAGGTTTCGCTGCCATATAACAAAGTCGGTACCAACACTGCGTTATGTATTGCAAGGCGTGCACTCTTCGCTATGCCTTGCCTTTTGACTAACGCAGTCAGGGCACCATTGACTTTGTTCCCGGCAGCGACACGCCTGTCCACATCTAAATCACATCTTCCATCCCTGCTAAAAGCACTCCCCAAGTATACAATTCTTATTCAGATGATGCGGTTTTTTACGATACAACTTAGAAAACACTTCGCATACTAGCTGAACAGGGACTGGCTTAGATATCCTTTTGACTTAGGACAAATACCTTACGCTTAATGACTCAAAATACTAATTATGATAATAGTAAACACTAAAGCGATCGAGACACATCTTCTCGTCAGGTATACCTCAAAACTTGAAAACGAAACTGTACAACAAGTGCGTTTGCCAGTGATGACTTATGGAACTAAGGCGTGGTCCTTCACTGCTGGCCGTATTTGTAAGCTCAAGATCGCTCAGCGAGCTATGGAGAGGGCTATGCTCGGAGTCTCTGTGTGTGATTAACTTAGAAATGAGAATATCCGCAGTAGAACCAGAGTGACCGACATAGCCCGACGGATTAGTGATGTGATTATTAAATAAAAGGTATAACCTTCACGTACACAAAGAACTGTATTTATTAACTTCAGATTGTTGAGATATATAAGGATTACACAGCGGTGATAGCAGACATTATGCTTTACCAATAAAAAGGAAGGAAGTATTAATGTACAGTGTTAAATAAATGTATAAACATTGCCATATTCAACAATTAGTAAGCAGAAGTGGCAATGGGCCGGCCATATAGCTAGAAGAATCGACAACCGATGGAGAAAAAAGGTTCTCGAGTTGCGGCCTCGTACCGGCAGGCGATGTGTAGGGTAATACCCCACTAGCTGGAGTGACGACCTGGTAAGACATAAGGAAGGAAGGAAGTCGATTGGTGCAGGACCGTAATTTGTGGCATTCCTTGGGGGAGGCCTATGTTCAGCAGTGGACTTGTGAGGAGCTTTAAGGATGATGATGAAATATTAATCAAGAGTACGGCTAGGTTTGTTCACAGCGATTTACATATGTTAAATGTAAATAATACTGATTTTACTTGACCAACTACAATGAAAATATCATTCATGAAATAAATATTTAGGTACAAATACAACGATAGATTAATGATTGTCATGGCATACCTAAATAACGCAAATTACTGGCAGAATTAGAAACTTAGTAATATGGGTTTTAAAAAAAAATTAACATGTACCTTGTCTAAAAAATATGTAAATTTAATAAAAATTATGTACTCATTTCACTAGTAAATTTTATACCAGCATACTGTATTCCGATCTGGGGTGGTGCTTTTAAAACATAATGTCTGGAATTAGAAAAAGTTCAGAATGCATCACCAAAAATAATGCTCTTAAGGCCGTATATATTTTGAAGTGTAAGCATACATTTTAAAAATGAAAAGTAGTTTGACTTATGACTCAAAAGTATTAGAATAAATATATAATTTGAATGAATTTGAAATGATATGAATTAGAATATATAATGAATAATATACAATGTAAACAGTTATTGACAAAATGGTTAAAAAAAGTTAAAATATAGAGAAACACAGACACTTAATTGCATTCGTTAGAATAACATTCTAATATAATTCAAAACCCGAGTCCTTTGGATTTACACATATCAGAATGCTAAGCAAGCAAACATGTACACATGCAAACTTTGTATCCCTATCCTTATCATTATTCCTCCTTCTCTACCCTATGGGCACCCACGAGATAAAACGTAGACTTACAAAATAATACAAAAATAAGCTTAAACATAAATTCCGTTTTTTTTAAAATACACCTTCCGGCAAATATACTGATTTGCATAATGGACAAAAGAAAACTGAATTTAGCGTTTTACCCATCTTCCAAATTATTATAAGTAGGGATCGAGAAAAATTGCTTCGACATCGCGTGCTGAAAACCAAAACTTCCAAAAGACAAATTATTTTGTATTGGGAAGCTCTTAAGTTGTAAGCCGAAGGTTCAAATTGGAAGAAGCGTATTAATGAAACTGATGTAAAGATACTCAAATGGAAGGCGGTTTTACAAATATGTTATGGGCGTGCCAAATTTACGCTAACAGAAAGGTTATAGCAACATATTCCTAAATAGGGAAATTATTTACTATTAAACATGTAGCACTCGACAATGATGACGGTAAGTTGCAATGGCAATATTTTTTTTTTGATTGATGGATTTATAATAAGGCACACTAGGCACTGGTCTAGGGCATAACCGCAGAGATGTCATCAGTTATTAAACTACTGATAAAAATTATATATGCTTTATTATGAAAAAAATGCATGTTACTAGTCAATCAAAATATAAATGAATCTCTCGCTATTACATGAGCATTAATTGTATTTAGATTTTTTCATTTATTTCAAATTCATTTATAGAAAGAAGAAAGAGATTTGATTTATTGTGAAACATATGTAATTCAAAAGAAAAGAAAAAAGAAAAAATGCGTCAGAATATGCCCGACATATGCTGTCATTTGCATTGCATTGGAGGAAATACTCTTAGAGTCTGTTTGGTTGTCTTTTATTTTAATTTTTTTTAATTTGGCTCACTTTTTGGACGTATCCTACGAACTTTATGGTTTTCCCACTAGTTGCCTTATATGAGACTTATAGAACGAAATAGAGTTAAGTATTCTCTTACGTCGTCACCACATGTACTAAAAATATCAAGGTCATACTTCTTTTTATTTTATATTAAACGCGTGTTGAAGTACATAAAAAAAAAGAAGTTATGACGGAAATTGAAAGTATAGTTCCTTGCTGTATTTTTTTTTAAATTTTGGAATACTATATGATATGTGTATTTTAGTAGTATGAAAGTTTTGAGAATATTGTTAAGAACTTGGTGCAAAGTTTACCACACACTACCTAAAAGAGAATTGATAGTGGAAACAGCAAACGAATATAGAGACATAATAAAAACTTTTCCCCAGCCGTAATTTAAAATTTGTCTTTTAGTTCATGTCCTACAATTATTTTTAAATTATTTCCTGACATTTAGATATACTTTATAAGCAACGGTGTACTGTATAGTCATCTAATTACAGCTTTCTTCAAAGGTATTTTGAAATTAGGACTTATTTTTAAGCATATATATCAAAATTTTATGAGAATTTAAAACTAGAACATTAGATTAATCTTTTATTTGAGTACTTTTTTGACAAATCAGTGTGAAGCGAAAGATTCTTACTTATACGATAGAAGTTTATTATATTTGGCAGTTTTGGCATCATTGGCTGCCAGATTCTCATAAGGAAGATAATGAAACTTTATAGCAGGCCTATTACAAAATTTCATTATTATGAAGTAAGAAAGTAAAGTACATAAAAAAGCAAGAAAACAAAGTACACTGAAAGTATATTCAACTTAATGTTATGCAGTATATTTATTAAAAAATGTGTGAGTGTCGTGGAATACTACGAAGTTCCTTTTGTAGAATATTATTATTGAAAAACGTGTTATATTATTGATTAACAAATACAAATAAATGAATCACTAGCCTCTATTAAAATGAAGCGTCATTTATTTATTAAATAATATTTCTTTCATGAAAAGATACGAAAAAGTGCGAGGAAGATGAATATTACTCCAGCTCGCCCGCACTATAGAAAGGGAGTCGTGAAGGAAAAATCTTACACTTTTACTCGCCTAGATCCCATCCGCCAAATTCGTATGCGATAAGGAACTTCGTTCCAAAATTAAATATACATAACCACTATTAATATAACACTCAATCTAGCTTTAAATGTGAAAACTTATTCATTTTATAAAAATAAACATTCCATAGTCATTAGAGCAACAGAATACATTATACTACGATGTTTTACTATACTAATATAATTTTAAACTCAAAAAATAATTTAGAAACTACAACGTTCGTATTCGTAAAATTTCTTGTAAAAAAATAATTGAAAAATGAGTCGATGCCAATCAGATAAAATTTTTACTCTGAAGCCCAAAACGCAAACTTTATTATTACTTACTTATATATTAATTGTTGTAGTTTACTTCAAAGTGATATATCTATAAAAACATATATTTAATTAAAAACATCTGTGATATTAGAAGGCAAAAAAATATTTAACAACTAATAATGGGCATATACAAAATTGAGCACCAAGCCAATTTGGAGAAAAGTGTAAGACAGGGAAAAGTTATATAATCAAAACTTTTCACCGCTCCACTTGAAGAGATCCTCAAACTTCGAGACTGAAAAGGACTGAACATTAAAGGCTGACACAACTCACGTTGGGATTTGCCTTGAGCACTTTAGTCAATATACCGGAAGACCTCAGCACTAAGTTTAATGAAGTCATTACTGAGTGGCTGTCTACGGATAGGTCTTTAAATGAACATGAACAAGACAAAAATCATCCCTTATGTCCACGTGGTAGAACTACGCTGCAGATATAATAATTTGGCTTGGAACGGAGAAGGATAAAGCTCTCACAAAATATCAGCGTAAAATAGCAGCTTCATGCTGCTGTGCTTCGTATGGTGAGTATAGAGAACCGAAAATGAAATGCTTCGCTTTTAGTCAAACGGGTTATTTTACTGGAAGATAAAAATTACTAAGATGAAATGCCCCATCATTTCATTTTAGTCTTCAGTGGTGACAACATCTCTGCATATTGATTGTTAATAGAGGATTGATCTTATGTTTACTGGCCACAACATCCTTTTGTCATCTGACGGACCGTGTGCTCGTTTGTCACCCTTATTTTTAAAAAAAGTCAAAATATATAGGTAGTTCTTAGGAATACTACACTCAGGTAAAGAACTTGCAACGCTGTCATGCTAGCGCGGATTGAATCTATTTACTAGCATACTATGTTTTAATGAGAGCTCCCAGCCACAAACGACACACTCATACAAAATACCAGCCGCGAAATTCCACTATAACACATCGCGATATAACTTTTGATACTATCCACACAACCTCGACGCTTAACGGTCTACCACTGTGTGACTTTTTGAGTTTTTACGACCTTTTTGTGGAATAATCTGCCGCTGGCCATTTTCCCTGACCGATACTACTAAATACTACTTAAGGACCTTCTATAGACGAGATTACTCCTTTTTTAAAGGCTGGCAACGCCCATGCAATTCCCCTGGTGTTGCAGTTGATCATGGGTGGCAGTCGACATTTACCAAAAAGTAAGCCGCATACTTATTTGCTTCCTCTTTTACGAAAAGAAATTTTAAAAAATTTATAAAATTATTTTCTTAATTATAGATAGTCACATTTGTGAATACGTAAAAAGAAGCGGGAAAACACACTCGACATTTTGCTAGTGTGACATTTATTGCCCCAGACAGTAGAGAAAAATATGTATTTTTGTATCAGGTTGTTTTAGTTGAGAGCATGAGTTTTATATTATGACAAAGTGTGCGACACAAAATATCACGGTGTTTTTATAGATCTAATATTTTTTTTATATTATAATAGCACGCTGCCGTATGGTGAAAGCGGGACAAAATCCAGCACCTATTTCATTCGACTGGAATAATAACGGAGACTATTGCAGAGGACAGAAAGATCTTTTATTGGTATAATACCAATATGACAAACGAAAAATGTTTATGGGTCTTGCTTAAAACACATCATCATAATCGTCTGTCATATATTATATGTTAAATCATTTTAACATAAAGTACGAAATAATCACACACACACATACACACACAAACACACACACTCTCTCTCTCACACACACACACGCACGCGCGCGCGCGCACGCACGCACGCATGCACGCACGCACGCGCGCGCCTACACACACGCGTACGCACGCACGCACATCACACATCCAAACGCGTGCGCAAGTGTCACGTTTAAAAGCCCTGTGGTGTAAATTTCGGAATATTTCATATCTTTAATATATTTCTTTCTCAACTTATTGCTTGCCTTTTGTTTAAACTTATTTTTCAATATCTAAACACTATATAATTAGTATCACTAATTTTTTAACGATAACAAGCGGTTGTATATATATTGTTATTCGCGCCCAAACGCTGGTTTCAAGATTTGACGCCAGAGGGCGCTCGGCTCGATACGGCGCGTTCATAACCGGTTAGACGAGTGGGCGGTTGGCGGGAGTTGGTTGCTACCGGTAGCTGGGTCGAGTCGAGCAGTAGCTCGCTGGCAGTGGTGCGGTTAATCCGCGTATCCCGGTTATCGCTGCAGAAGTGAAAACCGCCTCGGTTTAGGTTGTCTAGGTTTTAAGTTCTTGACAAGAGGCTTGTATTGTATTTGACTGATTAAAATAACTTCTTTGAAAGTAATTGTGCAAATTATATAGTGATTGCGTTTGAAGTGCATTTTGCAATGTTTAATTTGCTCGGGTGACGTGGAATTTCGCACGCGCGCGCCGAGTAGATATACGGTTTAGAATTCGAACCGCGCATTCGTTTATCGAGGGCGTCTCCCGGTTGATTGTTTGGAAATCATCGTTTAATTACCGTCGCGTTAAGAGCCTTTTGTGTGTTGACTCGGTAGCTAGTTTACGTGTCAGCTAGGTTAATTTTGAATTCTTATTGCGGCGTGGTATTTAATATCGAACGAAGGAAATTAGTTGTGTTGGTAACGCTGAACCGTGTGACTCATGAAGAGATCGCGTTAGTTCCCTATTTGTAATTTGATGCTAAATGAATCCGGGACATTGAGTGTTGAACTTAGAACTACTGTCCGTTGCTGGTGTCGGGTATCACGTGTTCGATTCTACGAGTAATGTGGGATTAGGCGAGATAAAGTTAGTTAAATGTACAGTAAAGTTGATAGACTGAAATAGTGACAATGAAGAAAGAAACTGTCCATTGTGGACACATGCTGGAGTGATGCATCATTGTGGGGCAGCATGGAAACCATCGCGCTGCCAGGTTACCTCAGCTGGGCCATGTCACCTACATATACACACCACTAAACACCACTTTACATGCATCTACTCTACCTACGGCCTGACCGAGCCTTGGGGCGGTCTTAGATTCGGATACAGGTACGTACCAATTATTTTCCTAGCCTTCTCCTTATTTTGTAGTATGATAGATAATTTTTTCATAAGGCCACTTGGGCCCGAACCCTCGGCTGCCCGTCGAGGAGGCTACTATGAGCTCTAGCCAAGGCGACCTTTGCAGGGGCAGCTTTGGGCCGTAAAAATTGTATATGTTTAATTTATTATTTAAGAACTTCTGTTTATATTTATAACGTACTGTTAGTTCTATGATCAATAAAGAAAAAAAAAAGTAGTCGAGCAACACGGGTTCCTTTCCCGCTGGCAACAACCAAATTGGTAGTTACAATTCAAAGTGCTGATATATACCACTTGCTCGCCGGTAATGAAAAACGTAGTAAGGAAATCTGCATGGCTGAGAAATAAAAATATTTTGACGACATATAAAGTCTGGCGACGACGACACGCACTCAAGCAGCGCGGCAATTTGCTCCATAATTCACTCGGAAATTAAAAGGGCTTGCGACCAGTAGTGTGACAGTATAAAGGCAATAACTTTTATTTTGACTAAACATAAATGTAAAAAAGGGACCAAGTTCTTTAAAAATAAATCTGTAAAAGCCGACTTCAAAGAAGTAAAAATAATAAAATAATTTCGCGTTCCGAACTCGGTGCTAAAACAGTCTTAAGAAGAATTAAAATCTCGACTTCAGAATGTGAAATTATTTATGTAATCACTTTTAGTTATATGAAATCTGCTTTTACTTTTTATTAACAGTTTAATTTTTTGGCCACTCAGTGGACCAAGGAATATTACAAGCTCAATGAATCAACTTGCATTTCATCTAAATAGATATATTGAAATTTCATTCTCCGATTTCCTATTTTAGGCTGCGTTTCCACCAGCAGGGCTAGCATGGGCAGGAGACATTTTATCCCCGGGGAAAGGACAAAATGTTTATCCTCTCGCTTAGTTTTATCTACCCGTTGAGCATGGGCACACCGGTGGACGTAATATCCACAGTAGATAAAATGGAGATAAACTTATCCCTGCAAGTATTGCCATTATAAGAAAACTCCAAAATAATTCAAAATTGATGATTACTCTGTCACAAAATCATTATTTTTATCTGTGCTCGTGATTTCGACACTTAAAAAGTTTTCGTCACAAACTACCTAATAAAGATTATAGGTAACATCGCAATTTTCGTTTTCGTCAAATAAAATTAACACGTATAGGTGAATATATTAAAATGAACGCCATAAAGTAAGTATACTATCACATAAAATGTTGTAAAGTGTACTTATTTAGTTACAATATTTTGTCTTGTGTAACTTTGTCTTTGAATTGCATGAATGCTATAATTTCCTTCCTGCTTAATATTGTTCTGCTACAGTCAATATAAATTTGACCTTATCTTTCAGACTATAAGTCATTGATTCATTCATTCATTACAGCCCTTCACAAGCCCACTGCTGAACATAGGCCTCCCCCAAAGAATGCCACAAAGCACGGTCCTGAGCCACCTGCATCCATCGACTTCCTGCATATCTTACCAGGTCGTCACTCCATCTAGTGGGGGGACGCCCTACACTTCGCCTGCCGGTACGAGGCTACCACTCGAGAACCTTTCTTCCCCATCGGTTGTCGGTTCTTCGAGCTATATGGCCGGCCCATTGCCACTTCAGCTTACTAATCCGTTGGGCTATGTCGGTCACTCTAGTTCTACTGCGGATATCCTCATTTCTGAGTTTATCACGCAGAGAAACTCCGAGCATAGCCCTCTCCATAGCTCGCTGAGTGACCTTGAGCTTCCTCATCCGGCCAGCAGTGAAGGACCACGTCTCAGTTCCGTATGTCATCACTGGCAACACGCATTGGGTGTACAGTCTCGTTTTCAAGTTTTGAGGTACACCTGACGAGAAGATGTGCCGTAATTTCCCGAACGCTGCCCAACCGAGTTGAATCCGTCGATTGACCTCTCGGTCGAAGTTGGACTTACCTAGTCGGACTATTTGTCCCAGGTAAACATACTCGTCAACAACTTCGAGCTTAGTGTTCCCAACAACTACCGGCATAGGTGTGACATGGACATTAAACATGATCTTTGTTTTGTCCATGTTCATCTTAAGACCTATCCGTTGGGAAACACTATTAAGGTCATTGAGCATAGTGCTTAGGTCCTCCAGCGATTCTGCCATAAGGACTATATCGTCGGCAAATCGAAGGTGAGTGATGTACTCGCCATTGATGTTGATACCGTATCCTTTCCAGTCCAGAAGCTTGAAAACATCTTCCAATGCAGCGGTAAAGAGTTTCGGGGATATGACGTCACCCTGTCTTACACCTCTCTGCAATTGGATAGGTTTCGTACTCTGGTTCTGTACTCGGATAGCCATCGTAGCCCTACTGTACAAGCACTTCAACACTTCGATATACCGACAGTCAACTTGGCATCGCTGAAGGGACTGCAGCACCGCCCAAATTTCGACGGAATCAAAGGCTTTCTCATAGTCCACATACGCCAGACATAGTGGCAAATTGTACTCCTCGGACTTCTGTACAATTTCCCGAAGGGTATGTATGTGGTCTATGGTGCTAAAGCCTTTTCGGAAACCGGCTTGTTCGGGAGGCTGGAAGTCGTCAAGTCTGCGCGCGAGACGATTCGTAATGACTCTCGAAAACAGCACGTAGACGCGGCTCAGAAGGGAAATCGGTGTGTAGTTCTTCAAGAGAGCGTTGTCGCCTTTCTTGAAGAACAAGACCACCGCACTTCTGCTCCACGCCTCCGGTGTAATGCCACCATGGAGGACGGAATTAAAGAGCTTCTGAAGGACTTCAAGTACCGGTTTTCCACCCGCTTTCAGAAGCTCCGCTGTAATTCCATCCTCGCCTGGGGCCTTGCCGTTTTTAAGGTGCTGGAGAGCCATTCTAATCTCGCTCAGACTGACGTCCGGGATATCATCGGAATAATGTCGGATAAGACTCGCTCTTGAATCGTTACTCACACTTGCGTGCGGCTCCAACGATGACGTGTACAGCTGCCCATAGAACCTCTCAATCTCACTCAAAATCTCAGGTGCCCCGGAAACGATGCTGCCACATTCGGTCTTCAGCTTTGACAGTTGGCGCTTTCTGGCAGACAGATCTCTGGCAAAGACTTTGGAGCCTTGGTTCCGCTCGATCGCTTCTTCAATACGAGCTGTATTGAAGTTGCGTAAGTCCCGCCGCATGCATTTGGAGATCTGTCTGTTCAGTTGCCTGTATGCTGTCAAATCTGTTGAAGAATGTAGCTTCATCTCCCGTCTAACAGCCATGAGATTAAGAGTGTGATCGGAGAGTTTTTGTGTTCTTCTGCGGCGGGTCTTGCAGAACTTAGCTCCGACCGCATGGACAGTTTCCACGAGCTTGTCATTCAAATCGTCCACTTCATTGCAGTCTCCTAGGAACTGAAAACAGTTTTGTAACTCGAGCTGAAAGGTTTCGGGACTTTGGATTAGAGCACGAGGGGGACGGAGCGTTAACTTCATTAGACGAGACCTCTCCAACTTAACGTTTAGGTTCAGTGTGCCTCTAACCATTCGGTGATCGCTGCCGGTTTTCACCCTTGCGATCACTGAGACATCACTGAACAGTTGTCGTCTGGTCGTCATAATGAAGTCAATCTCATTTTTTGTCGAACAGTCGGGGCTCGACCAGGTCCACTTCCTGTGGGGCCGCTTCTGTAAGAAAGAGTTCATCATAAAGAGTCCCTCTTTCTCCATGAAGTCAGCCAACTGCTGGCCCCTTGGGTTCCGTTGCCCTATTCCAAATTTCCCTACTTTCAGCTCACCTTTCTCTCTTGTGCCTAGTTTTGCATTGAAGTCTCCCATTAACACCGTATATTGGGTTTTGGAGGAATGCATGGCTCTAGAGATATCCTCATACATTTCCTCCACCTCCTGATCGGGGTGTGCCGAGGTTGGTGCGTAAACCTGTATGACCTTCAGCGAATACCGTTTGGTGATTCTGAGTATAAGGTACGCAACCCTCGTCGACACACTCTCAATCTTTACAACGTTGTTACCGAGAGACTTGTGGACGATAAATCCGACACCTCCTTGGGACAGATGGTCGCCCTCCCGGTAATAGAGCAAGTTGCCGGAATCGAGGATTACCGTGTCCTCCCCCTCTCTTCGGACTTTGGATAATCCTATAATATGCCAGCGTAACTTGTCTATCTCTTCTTCCAGCTCCACAATCTTCTCGTCAGTCCTCAGGGTGCGTGCGTTGTATGTTGCCAGGTCGAGTCGTCGTAGGTGGCAACCGAACCTCCACCGGAGATTCTTAGCACCTGACTATAAGTCACAAACTACTTAATAAGTATAATAGGTTATAGCGCAATTTTCGTTTTCGTCAAATAACATTAACATGAATAGGTATAGGTAATATATTAAAATGAACGCCAAAAATTAAGTATACTATCACATAAAATGTTGTAAAGTGTACTTATTTAGTTACAATATTTTGTCTTGTGTAACTTTGTCTTTGAATTGCATGAACGCTATAATTCCCTTCCTGATTAATATTGTCCTGCTACAGTCAATATAAATTTGACCTTATCTTTCAGAGTATAAGGTGCTTTGGGGTTATTACGAAAATGGGGGAATTCCGATATACAAATTACGACTTAAATAGGCAATATTTTTTGCTCTGGTAACATTATTCTAGACGACATTTTATTTGTCTCCTTTGCCTCAATAATTTCAGGTAGCTAGTCTCAATAGTGCGAGCGCAAACATAACATTTCGTTGGAAACAGCTTTTTTCAACTCTTTTCGGTTTTTCGGAATTACCCTGCGTTCATTATCTTAGGAACTTGCTAAGTAATCTTAATGATTGTTTGATTCCATGGAAGTTAATCGTTTTTAAAGCATTATTTTATAGGTTAGGATTAACCAGCTATTGTTTTTGTGTTTTTTTTTCGGAAATGCCCCACAGGGTTAATTACGAATTAATGGACTATCAAACTACTTTTCTATTGTAGTTTCCAGTGGATGTCAATCTTTCAACAGCATAAATTGTTATTTTGGATAAGTTTAACATGTTCGCTAATTTTACCAACGGCAGTGGGAAAGACGTACCTACCGCAATACCAAATATATAGACATAGTCTAGGAAGAATAGGCGCATGAGTACCGAAAACTATTCCACATTAAATTTTTATGCGATTCCCTTCAAATTATCCTACTGATGATATAAATGCATGTTGCCACGGGGCAACTCGGTGCCGTAGGTATGGTTTAAACTTGAAATGTTATTTTCAAATGGGACTATTTTTTATATTCTTTGATAAAATACGAATAAAAAATTCCCATAACTTATTACGATAAAGTTAATATCTTCAAAGCTATGAATTATTAAAGGCTTGGAAAATCCCAGTTTCGGATATTTTTGAATAATACATAAAAAAATAAAGCATAAACAATATTTTTTTATATTTCTTGGCAAGATATAAATAAAAAACGTCCTATGACGTTTTACGATAAATTTAATATAATACGATAATGAAAAATCCCGAATTCGGATACTTTGACTAATTAAAAATATATAAATAATTGTATCAACATTTTTTTTTCATTCTCGCTTACCTGTTATAAAAGTTTGAAGAAACCTCTTTAACTAGCTTAATAACTGTCCAACTACGGAAACGCAAGGTGCGCTGCCGTGGTGGTGCCTTAAATTTTTAAAACCACTTGACTTTATGTGGGGTAATTCCGAAAATTCAAGTGAGCAAATATAGTTAAATTATAAACATAAAGTATGTATCAATGCTTTTTGTAGAGGGGTATAGACGAACGAAAAGTAAATCTAGACCTTCTGTCAAAAGTCAAAAAGGAACACTTTACCGAATTTTCGGTTTTATCCCGCGTTATATCGGAATTATACCTTATCCAGAACAAAAATATGTCATAATATTTTAAATGATCGTATTTACGCAACGCAAAGACATTTTGTTAAGATGAATAATAAAATAATTAGGATATGTATTTCAATAAATAAAAGTGACATGAGTTACTCGTAGTTGTAAACTTGGATAGATTTTTAAAAATAATCTATACATATAATAAATCTGTAGAAAAGTCGTGTCTGTAATTCTAATATATTCTTGAAAAAACAAGTCCAGGGGACTAAATAAAGGGTTCTGAAGCCAAATTAGTGGTTTTTAGAATTTTTGTCTGTCTGTCTTTCTGTCTGTTTGTCTGTGTATTCCGGATTCACGCAAAAACTACTAAACCGATTTACATGAAATTTTGTATGTAGGTAGTGTGTAACCCGGGGCAACTTATAGGCTACTTTTTATCCGATTACGGAACTTCAAAAAAGGAAGGTTAAGTATTTTATTTCCTTTAGATGTTAATTTTCTATTATATCTTAGTTATAGGCGGGATGACGGGTGTTTTTCAAATAAATACCATATTTGTAAATAAAGTTTAAAATATAGTTATAATCTTGGTAAAATTTGAAACTAAACCGATTTGACATTCAAAACAGCGTCATCTATCATCAAATGGAAAAAGTAGTATATTTTGCCTTCAGTTACTAATAAATTAAATAATATAAATAATTTACATTTATATGATTAAATTATTAGATTTTTAAAATTATTAAAAAACTCTAACGTTTAGTTTTTTGGTATTTTTATTATTTTAATTTTGAAAGTATAATAATTTCAATAGATAATAGTGACGTATATCATAAATATAAAAATTGATAAGGTATTTATTTGAATTACTAATATATTATATGTAAAGTGATTAAAACGGGTCTGTCTGCATTTTTTTATAGGATAAGGGTGACAAACAAGCACACAGTCCACCTGATGGTAAGTGGTTGCTGCGGCCCATAGACATCTACATCTATCCTCTATTACAAATAAAAATGTAGATGGAATGCCTCATTTCCAGTAAAAAGGGCCTCTGGGCACCTGCACTCACCAAGCAAAACGCAGAGGTAAACTTCTAATTCACGCTGGTTTTCTGTGAGGTCGTGGTACCACCCCGGTTCGAGCCTGCCCATCCGTGCGACAGCAAAAGCTGCCGCGTGGCACCGGTTCCGGTGACCGCTGTTGAAATTTGAAATTGTTGCAAAATTTTCATTATCATTATAGTTTTATTCAAGAGATTTTTATGGATGTCGTGGCCAGATCGTAGAATTGATCATATATCATAAAGTAGTCTATCGTTTCGTGAAATGGTGTGGTCATTTCGTGATAATTAACACTATTTGTTGACCATGATCATGACATGGCTTGACCAAATCAATGAATAGAAATCGTTTGAAGATAGTTATAACTAAACACAACGTTGCTATTTTATAATATGGTCATATGACGATATCATTAAATCTTTTTTCACCACTAGGGGGCGCTGATAGCGTATTTTTAATAGAAACAGAACTTTTAAGAGAATTGACTTCATTTTATCCCTTATTAATATAATAAATAAATGTACGCTTCTATTGCTTATATTACTAGATGGTATGGTTTTGGCTTTCATTATTTCATCTAATATTAGCGCCACCTACTTACTTCTAAATAAACTAAAATGGCAAGTCATTGATAAAATGAAATAATACAATGCTACTGAATATTATACGATGTAAATAATTGAATCATTAACATTACATTCATCCCGCGTTGGAATCAGCGCAGCGAACACTTTTTTGGCTCAAAACTCTGTGGCCTGTGCCTAATATTAGTAACATGTAAGCTGCTACTTTTTTACTTTTTATGGGGCAATATATGCTGTTTTTATTTTATTCGTGTTTTCGAGTATGTTGCTTTTAATTTTCACTCTACAGTAAATATTAAAACTTGCAAAGATGAGGTAAAAGTTAAAATGCGGGTTGGCAACCGCAGCTATTATTATTTCGATCTGTTGTCAAGAAGATGATGCAGCCCATCCCATCTCCAGTTTGTTTTCCTATGTCGCCTCTTGCGACGGGGCGATATGAGGTGGTGGATGTTCTTTCACCGCCACAACAGGGCGAACATTTTTCTACTCCCGTTCATGAGTGTAGTGATCCTCACTTTCACTGTGAATAATATTTATAAGGAATAAAACGAATTTTAAGGATATTATCGCGTTTAATTTTAACTTTTTAAATTCCCGATGTTTTGGACACTTTACAGCACCCATGATCATGGGAGGGGCGGGAGAACTGAGGTGTTTGACGACCTGACGTCATAGTTAAAATAGAATAGTTAAAATGCAGTAGTAGTTTGAATTTAATTTTATTAATCATGGAGTCCTTAGCAGATGGTAGCACTCAGCCATCTTCCCTATTAAAATTAGGATATTTTTAATTTCAATAGCCTCGCGAATTATCATTGGTAGGATTCGGTGTTCTATTCCAAGGATTTGTTGTTTATCAGATCCGATATAATGGTTGAGACGATACTAAACATGTTGACATACTTTAGACTTCCTGGAGCTTCGGTGCTTCACATCAACGATATGTTCTTTTACTCGGAACTTTCATCCAAGATGCGTAAAAAAACCCGTAACATTAGTTTTAATCCATGTGTAATATTCATTATTATAGAACTGTATTTATGTAATTTTCAAGTCTACTCGAAGTAAAAAGAAAATATCTACATCTTTTTAATGGTACCAATCAATATTAAATAGGACCAATGATATGAATAAGATGTTTCAAATAAACATTTTAATACTTTGTTAAAACTAAATTAACTTTTACTATAAATAAATGTAAAGAGTAAAATGTAAATAATAATAATAAATACATTTTGACTTCAGGACTATTTACCTTTCTTATGGATACATCGGAATCAGAAGACATGCCCGATATAAAAAAATAGTAGGAGTTTCTAGACATATATATTCACGTGTTTCTGTAGCATTTTATCAATCATCTACGTCTAATAGTATTTTAGAATGAAAAAATCTTTGACAGACATAGAGACATAGCCACCGAGGTGACTCTAAAAGTGATCGAATTTTTCTTAATTTGGCACGGAACAGCATTTAATCATAATATATATATATATATATATATATATATATATATATATATATATATATATATATATATATACATAATCATCCTAAATTCAAGCGCACGCGAGCGAAGCCGCGGGTAAAAAGCTAGTTATTAAATATGCATCGTATCAACTAATCAGAAAATATGTCGGATTTACCCCAAAGCACCTTAGAGGAAAGGCTCAAAGAGCGCAACAACCTTTTATGTGAACAAAATCAATTGCTTTGTGCACAAAATGCCCACCCAGGTCATAGAAATAAACTGAAAAGGATGAAAAGGTAGTATGTATTTATTAATCCTTGTCTTTTTTGTTGGACAATCGTCAACAGCCTTCTTTGATTCACAGATGTGATGAGAGGATTGCTCTCTTCACTTGTTGCATCTAAGTTGTCCATTGGTTGTTCCGTTGGAATTCTGCAATATAGAAATTAAATCAATAATGTTTATCAAAACTAAACACACATTCCAATAATAATTATCTGTGTGATGATATAATCTATAATTTACATGTATTTACAAAACACACCTATAATATAGCATGATATTGTATAGTTTTATACAAGCATTTAACGGTGGTAAAAATTAATTATTTAATAAAACAAAGAATAAACAATTATATAATAATGTGTCTTGTGTTTTTTTTTATTCCTAATACTATGCAGATTAGCCTTTTAAGTGGTTAACAAGATTTGCTAAAGAATTAACATATTTCTTAATTCAAAATTTTGAATTGTAACTTTATAAGTTTGAAAATTTAATTAAAAACATTATACCTAAAGAGAGTATTAATCTATTTTACTTTCATACAGACGTTTCATTTCCGATTTAACTTTTGAATTGTTAAATATAAACTGATCGTGGACCCGCCCTGGATATCGTGCATTGATGTTAATGATGCGGCACTCAACATCCACAACCTGTAACATTTAGTCATAAAGTGTTAATAGCGCAACTGCTAATGGGTTTCTGCAATACGAAAGGTTGCAGGTTCTATAACCGGGACGACAAAGACAACAATAAGACTTGTCATATCTTTTTCAGGAAATATTAGTCATGAATATAACACTAATATTCTTTACTTAAAAAAAAAACTTGATTATTAAGGTTTGTGAAAAACTAGAACCTGTTTACCCTAACCAGTTGAACATTTATTGTACACCGCCCTTTTCTGTTCTTGTACTGAACCCGACTGGGGTTCAGTACAAGAATGGTGGGAGAAATATATCGATATGGGTGCAGTCAATAGCTCCAAGAATATCTGGCAAACCATGCTTCGCAAGGAATCCTGTGGCTACATTTTTCCTTGCTTATTCTACTACCGGAAATTATATCCATTTTGGCATTAGTCTACTCGTAAAATTAAAATGCCAGTAAGTATATGCACTGAAACCTGTTCTATTTCCCCACAAAAGAAGCTAATTAAAGTATATTGTCGCTTACATTCTAACGATAGCTCCAGTAACTTGAGTCAGGTATTTGCTAACTGTTGTTTGAGCAACAGCCGTTCCATGGTCTTCACCTGTACCTCTCTGGTAACTACCATAGGACCAAAAGGACAAACATTAATTTTATCCAATTGTGTATTCATGACGTGTGTGAATTGCGTATTATGATAGAAAAGTGTGGAGATATCAATAACAAAATAATTTGAATATTGACAACTAATTAAATAGCGATAAAATAGATATAGTGTTTCTTTATTTATAAGTTTACAAGGCTAGTTAGGTTGACAAACGAGCACGCAGTCCATCTGATGGTAAGTGGATGATATTGACACTGGGCACAGTTAGCTGCGACTAAAAATAAAGTTAAGATGCGTTATCACTTCTGAGGACTGGGATAAAATGCCTCATTGCCAGTTATGAGGTAAAAGTTTCTCCAGTACTGTATGCTCATTCGTAACTTTAATTTAAATAATAATAATGCTCCTAACTGACCAACAACCAAAAGTCTGATAAATGTGAGTACCTAGAAAAATATTAAATTAAGTTAGCCACATGTGTATTGATTGTAAATTTACGATATGTTTGCACAAGGTGATTGTAATAGATGCTTACTCTTATATGCACTGGTAGTCCATCCACAAGTATTAGGCTTTAAAGCTTGATGGAGTTTTGCACACAAATACATAACACTTTCTTTATGCATCCGTAAAAGGCGTATAAATTCGTTATCGGGGAATTCAAATAGATTACTCTGATCACGTATCGATCGCCAATATAATGGAGAAGTATCCATATTTTTAATGGATAAATTATAAAAATTTGAGTAAAATAAAACAAACATGTGAAAGAATCAATAAAATATCTCTAGAAATGAAAAAGTTATGGGACTGTAGTTGCGCTTGCAAGAATAATTTTGTTATACGCGGCCCTCTATCGTATGACGTCATTTGACCTAGACGACGCAACACGTATTCGTCGAGTACATACATTGTGTTTTTTTTATAAGATAAGGGTGACAAATGAGCACACAGTCCACCTGATGGTAAGTGGTTGCTGTGGCCCATAGACATCTGCAGATGCGTTGTCACTCACTCACTCACTTTTCCAGTAAAAAGGGTCTCCGGTTCTCTACACTCACCATACGAAACACAGCTGCTTCAAGCTGTTATTTTACGCTAGTATTCTGTGAGAGCGTGGTCCTTCCCCAGTCAAGCCGACCCATTTGTGCTACAACTATACCAGTAATATAGCTGCAGCATGGCTCTACCACGTTTTTAAGTCGTTTGCGCCGTACGATTCGTATTACGTTCATTACCCGATGGCAGAAGTTAAAAAAACGCCTACAAATATTGTATTGTTTCTATGTGTTAAAGCACAACAGTTAAAAATACCAATAATTTTTTTTCGTGTACCATATAATATAACAACAAGGAAAAAGTGGTGCAAACTAATTAACCGTGATTTAATTGGACCTAAAAGCACTAAATATGTGTGTGAAGATCATTTTGATGTCAGTAACTATTAATAATAGCTGCCTATTTCTAATTGATAAACCTATTGAGTCGTAAGTAGGTACGGAAGAAAGAGATTTAAATATATAGGTATATTATTAAATGTCTTTGGTTCGGAATAACTTATTCAGTAAAAATAACTATATATTTTATGTAAATGTATTTGCTATTTACTTTATATGTTTGTAAGTAGTTTAATAAATCAAATTTGTTTACAGGTTGAAAATTTAGTCAAGCATGACTGTCAAAAGTCGGTGAAACCTCAAAAAGAACGAGGAGCATATGAAAAAAAGAAATCAATGTTGGCGGTCGGCGGCTTTCGTGGGCTCGAGAGCATGGAGTGATGAGCAATGATCTTTGGTGCTGTTCACCGATAAGTCCCGGTTTGGGTTTCATCCGGATTCACGAAGAATATGCATTTAGAGAACTCGAGGGAGTTAGCCGTCTATGGCACGCTCAAGAGGTCCACTCATACCAAGGCGGGACAAATGTGGGCAGGAATTCGTCTTGGCAGACGACCCAAGCTCGTTTGGATCCAAAGCAGAATGACTGCACAAAAATACCACAAGGAGGTAGGAGAGCCAGTTTTGGATTGGCCTGCACAGTCGCACGACTTAAATCCTATCGAGCATGCCTGAACATGTTGAAAGATTTCGCGCCAAATTTTACGACGGAACAACAACTTTACGAACACTTGCAAAGAACATGGGACCTCTTAACTCAGCAAGACATTGACAATTTAATTTTAAGTATGAATCGATGTCGATGTGTAATTAATGCAAAATGTGGCAACACTGGTTATTACTAATTAGATTTTATAATATTTTTTATCAATTTTAATTAATATCAATAGTTTTATAAGAAGAAATGAAGTTTTTTTATCATATTCATTTTCTACGGCGATTAAATAAATTACATTTTTATTTAAAATGTGGCTGATAATATAAACTTAAAAGTATAAACTTAATTAAAAATTTAACTCCTTTTATATCAGCAGTACAATAAGACGGATTTAAAGAAAAAAAGTCTATCACTGTGTATAATAATAATATTAGGCAAATTATCACTTTGTCGTTAGATGAAGCCTTCTTCCATTATAGTAAAATAAAAACTACACTGAAATTAAAAAAAAAACACGATGTACGTAAATAAACACATACGAAGCAAGAGCCTTGGCGCCACTCTGCAACTAATACCACAGAATAAACTATAGCGCAAGAACTAATACTTGAATGATTCGTGGAGCGGCGATCTCGGATAGGTCAGATGACGTCACAGGCGAACCAGAAACCACAGACATGCCGTACTAAAATACGTAAACTTCAATAATCTATTTCTAAGTAATTTATTGGTGGATTTTTTTTCACTGATTGATTAGTTTTGATCTATGATTTAATACCATTACGTTAAATATAATATTAGAAACTATTTCACTTCTGATGTTAGAAACTATTCTCAAAATGATTTAAATAAAATAATGTTACTCGTATTAGAATTTACTCTGAAGCAAAAACGAACCGATCTAACAATGGCTGCATAGTGACTCGGGCGTGACAGCTTAGTTCTATTCTACGCCACTTGGCGCTACCATCAATATTTTTTATTTTTCTTTTATTATTTTACTCTCATTCCTAACACGGCCTTTCCTGACAATTCACACGTCCTCGTATGAAGCCTAGAGTAACGTTACCGGCTTTAATGAAAGTTTACCGTCTCGGCCTTTTCTGACCATGAAATAAAGGCTAAGTTTTGCAGAAATGAAGACATCGTCCAAATCAGACTTTAGTATACAACGCTTCCTACTAGAGCTTAACACACGCACACTATACAGATCGCACTATACACAGAAGACACAGGGCACCCAGCTAAACGCACTCCAGCAAGCGGTTCCGGTACGTTCTGCACTCGCGCAGCACTCGCGGCAGCGAGCTGTCTCGGCGCACTCGCACTAGCGAGCTGTCTCGGCGCACTCGCACTAGCGAGCTGTCTCGGCGCACTCGCACTAGCGAGCTGTCCCAGCTTCAGTACTGAAACCTTTTTCATATTGGATTTTACTACAAGTAGTTTTTATGTAAAATATTAAGTACAGAACAGTCCAAGAAAAAGACATGGAAACAATTATGTTAGATGCACAAGCGTGCACTCAAGTACATCCAACACCGATTTCACAAAATAGATGACTAAAGTAATTTAAGATTGGAATAGATGTAAAAAGTTCCAGATGCATGAAACAAATAAATAATCTGCTTTGCAAAATTAAAAGAAATAAAGAAAAATGTATTGCGAACCATAGAATTCCAGACTTCTAAAATTCACTACACATTGTCATAAGAAACGCTAAACGGTAACTGTGTGCATGGCACTCACAAACCACTCTACACATTGCAAAAAGAAAGCTGAATGTAGAGGCGTAGGCCAAGCTGTGCGCCAGTAGCAGACGGCGACGCACCCAGCGCGGCCGCTGCGCGGCGCTGCTGCGCCCGCGCTGCCACACGTAGAACGGCAAGCGCCACACGACACAATGGACACACAGCACATTCCATAGGTAGCCGCCATAAGGCAAGCGCACGTGGCTATTACAACAGGGGTCGGGGTTGTAGGGGTCGTAATCTGTGTGAAAAACAATTTGTTAATTACAAGGACAACATACACCGTTGCCTATTCTCTCATCCATCACGCATACGAGGCCCTCAAACAGAAATACGCTCTCATACCGCAGACTATAATAAAGAACTTCGCTTTCACAAGTATGCATACATCTCCATACGAAGTATCTCGTACATACTGGTACTTGAACTTGCAAGTTCCCACGTTAAAGACGTGAACCAGGACAGCGCCTGCCAGGACAGCGCCTGATGTATGTTCAGAAAACACGACTTCCGCGCACACAGCGCCGCGCACACAGCGCATCGCACACAGCGACCCAGGACAGCGCCTGATGCATGTTCACAGAACACGACTTCAGCGCACACAGCGCCCCAGGACAGCGCCTGCCAGGACAGCGCCTGATGCATGTTTATAAAACAAGGCTTCCCACAGCACCGCCATGTACAGCATGCGCGCGCTCCGGGACGGCACCCGCCACACGTCCAGCACACGCGTCCGCCGAAACCAGGCCATGTTACAGCTGCACCCAGCAGTCCAGCTTCAACAAGCAAGGCACACATTTTAACAGTGGTAGAGCCACGCGGCAGCTTTGCTGTCGCACGGATGGGCCGGCTCGAACCGACATGGTACCACGACCTCACAGAAAACCAGCGTGAAGTAGCGGTTTACCTCTGCGTTTCGCTTGGTGAGTGCAGGTGGCCGGAGGCCCTTTTTACTGGAAATGAGACATTCCATCTTAGTCCTCACGGGTGACAACGCATCTACATTTTGATTTGTAATAGAGGATAGATGTAGATGACTATGGGCCGCAGCAACCACTTACCATCAGGTGGACTGTGTGCTCGTTTGTCACCCTTATCCTATAAAAAAAAACACACGCCTCACACTCGCGCACATTTAATCACATCACACGTGCTACTGTAACACACAAAAGAAAATGTATTAAAAAGAATCAGTCGGAACACATTTTCAACAAAAATGCAGCACAACTCTCGGGACACCATTCGCCTTTCCACGGAACCATATACTGAGCTGCGGCATGGTTAGTGTTTAGGCCAAAAAAGGTAATTTGTACGCCATCCAATTGCGTTCGAGCTAGCGCCTCACCTGATTTGGTATGTAGGTGAGATAAACGCCGAGGTGAGGCGGCTGCGTGGGAGTCAGTCGCTCGACGCGTGGGTAAAGGGTCGGTGCCCCGCCGGCCACGATGCGAGGAGACCGTAAAGCCCTCTTACCTAAATTCACGGGCCCGTCGTGGATCTAGATAGCTAGATGAAGTACGTGCTTCTTCGTCACGTAGATAGGTGAATTGTGCGATATTTAACTCGTACGAGAGTGCGGAATAGTGTACGTGCGTCGAGGAGATATACGATCTAGGATTAGAGCCGCGTATTCCTTGTTTGAGAGCTTCTCCCGGTTAATTGTCAGGATGTCGTTATAATGGTGTTATCACGGTTAGTGCCCATTGTGTTTGGGTTGCCGAGTTAGATTAATTTGCGTGTCAACGAGGCGTATTTTGACTCTGACGCGACTCTGTGTTATTCTGGTACCGAATTTATAATTTGTGATAAGTGAATCCGGGACATTCAATGTCGAATTTTGTGCTACTGTCCTTGCCATGCCGGGTATCACGTGTTCGATTCTGCGATGAGTGTGGAATTAGGCGAATTGAATATAGTTAAATGTACAATGAAGCTAAGAGACTGAATAGTGACAGTGAAGAAAGAAGTGGTCCGGCGCTGAAGCAGTCTGGAGCGATGGAGCATTTTGGAGCAGCCTGAAACTCGGCCGCTGTTGGTCGCCTATGCTTGCCAAGGCCCCACACATTCACACATCACTGTACGCGACTCGCTATCTACCATTACACACAATCACGGCCTGCCCAAGCCTTGGAGCGAAGTTAGCTCCTGATACAGGTAAGTACCTTTGCTTTCTAGTTTGCTCCCATATAGTTTATTGTGATAGGAAATTCCACGCGGCCATATTGAGGACCGACCTGCGGCTGCTCGTGAAGTCTTCTGCTGAATGGGCTCCGGAGCATTTGAGTCTTGTAGGGGCAGCCGTAGGCCGTAACAAAGTGGTAGCAGAGCGTGGTTCCGGGTTCGATTCCCGGTCAAGCCCGACCGTAGTGTTTGATAAAAATTAAACAATTTCGGTGGCAGGGAGCGTTGGTTTGATTGGTTTAATTTTGTGTCTACAATCACGCCCGGCCGTAATACGTAAAAATAAAATTCTTTTCTTTTGTTGCTTTGTTGCTTGCTTTTTTTTGTTGTTGGCGGGTAGTTGCGAATGCCACGTCCGTAGGTTGCGCAAGCGGGAGTTTGCTAGAGAGATGCGTTGGGTAGGTAGATGGTTATTGTCACGTAATCGGATAATTATCGTTGTCGTATAATTATGGTTGATTACTTATCAAAGGGTCGGTTGTCTGAGCGAGGCATTTTTTGTAGATCGAACGGGATATGTATCTTTATTGTATTGTGGTTCGTATTTAATCTAATAAATGGTAATTTGTATTTGTGTAATTGTATTTAACTTGATTTGATAGAAACGGTATTTTGTTACTCGTTAATTCTTTTTGTATTTGTTATTTTTTAGTTCGTAATTTGAATTTGAACCGCCTAGTAATTTGTATTTAGAAATAATGCCATCCAGCGGCCAGGGCTATCACTATGCCGTTTGTGTTTGGGTGCGAACGGCGTTTCGTCTCTGGGCTCTCCGGGCCCTCGACTCCCACGGGCGGGGGCACTCAGCCGCGCCCCCTATCGGGGCCCCCTATAGGATGACGACCCCCCCGGGGGCGGGGGGTCGTCATCCTCCCCCCCTCAGTATGTTGAGAGGGACTTCACTGCCACTCAGCGGTCAGCTAGACACTTCTCGCCCTCGTCAGCTGAGTGGCCGCGGCTCGGGGTACTACCGTTCTCCCTTTGATGTAGGCAGCCCAGCCAGGTAGCTGCCACCCTAGCTCCCACCACAGCCGCCTCCACTAATTCTGTGAGCCGTCAACAGCTCACATGGCAATCTGTTCTCTTGTCGACGGCCTCAGTGAGGGTGTACCACCCGAGCGTCGATTGTTTAACGGTACGCGCTTTATTTGTTCCGGGTTCACACCCGGGTTAGCCTCTGCTTAGTTGTTGGGAAGACTAGGGCTCCATGGGAGCGTTGAATTGCGCTGTTAGGGATTGTTAGATTTGGTTTTCGTCGAGCACTTAATTAAAGATGCTTTGAATTTAAATTAAAAATGGTTTGTGCCTTCTGCGAAATGTTTCATATTATGGCGGTTGTGATTAAAAGGGTTGAATTTAATATACTCCTTGAATACGTGTTCATATGTTTTTGTAAATATATTTGATCACTGTGTTTGTTTTGTTGCACGGAAAATTGAAATTGAATTGTGTGCCCTTTAAATGCTTGTGCATGTGTTCTGTAAATGTATTTGATTACTGTGTTTGTTTTGTTGCACGGAAAAGTAAAATTGAATTATGTGCCCTTTTGAATGCTTGTGCATATGTTTTGTAATTGTATTTGATTATTGCGTCTGTTTTGCTGAAAGGAAAATTTGAATTCATTTGAAATTGAATGAAGCGCTATTTGGAAAATTGTATATATTTTTTGTGGATGTGTTTATCATGATGTTTTGTTGAAGAGAGAGCTGAGATTGGATAACCCTATTTGTGCCGAAAGGAATAAAGAGTCATTCCTCCTTTGGGTTTTGCATTTGTAGGCACTGTCTAAGATATTTATTGCAATGAGAAATAGGTCTGTCTCTTACGTTTATTGTTTTGTTTAATTTGTCAAGTTGACCTATATGCATCGGTGATTAATTTGGTTGAATTAATTCTGTAGTTGAACATTGATGCTTTTGAAAAATTAGTTGAAATATGAGCATAGGACTACTTGTCTAACAGGCTAGCTACTTTTGGAGATTATCAGATTGAAATCAGCTGCCGCACTCTTTGATAAATGATTATATGGTGGATGGCTTTGTTAGGCCTACTTATTGAAAATTCATACTAGGGACTACCTGTGCGTTTCGTTCGGCTCTCCACAGACGACGTTCATATGGAATTTGTGGGTGCTCTCTGCACTGAAGCTTAGGAGGCCACACTGGGCCGCTCCGTGTCGCGTCGCTGTTTGCAGACCTGATCCGGTCGGATTGCGGAACTAATCATAGGGGCACAGATAGGTGTTTGAAAGAGGTCGTCAGACTTCTGTCCAGTACAGGACTTGTTAAATTGCTGCGATGCCCAGGAGGGGCATCCAGTGGGGCTGACCATCCGGCTTGCCCACATTGGGTTTGTCTTTTGAGGCGGTGGCTAGGGTTGCAAGATCTGATGAGGTGTCTAAGGTGGCTTAGTTTTGGTTGTAGATTCGGTCTTGCAACGTGCCGTCGCGACTCTGTCCCGCATGTCGGTTTGCTCGCGGACCTAAGTCCTTATGTTCGGGACGGTAGTTTGATTAGGCCAAAAAAGGTAATTCGTACGCCATCCAGTTGCGTTTGAGCTAGTGCCTCACCTGATATGGTATTTAAGTGAGATAAACGCCGAGGTGGGGCGGCTGCGTGGGAGTCAGTCGCTCGAAGGGTCGGTACCCCGCCAGCCACGATGCGAGGAGACTGTCAAGCCCTCTTACCTAAATTCACGGGCCCGTCGTGGATCTAGATAGCTAGATGAAGTACGTGCTTCTTCGTCACGTAGATAGGTGAATTGTGCGATATTTAACTTGTGCGAGAGTGCGGAATAGTGTACGCGCGTCGAGGAGATATACGATCTAGGATCAGAGCCGCGCATTCCTTGTTTGAGAGCTTCTCCCGGTTAATTGTCAGGATATCGTTATAATGGTCTCGTCGCAGTTAGTGCCCTTTGTGTTTGGGTTGCCTAGTTAGATTAATTTGCGTGTCAACGAGGCGTATTTTGACTCTGACGCGACTCTGTGTTATTCCGGTGCCGAATTTATAATTTGTGATAAGTGAATCCTGGACATTCAATGTCGAATTTTGTGCTACTGTCCTTGCCATGCCGGGTATCACGTCTTCGATTCTGCGATGAGTGTGGAATTAGGCGAATTGAAGTTACTTAAATGTACAATGAAGCTAAGAGACTGAATAGTGACTGTTACGGCCTACGGCTGTTCCCATAAAGATCAAATCCTCAGGGGCCCATTCAGCTGAGTTTCGACGAGCAGACGTAGGTCGGGCCTCCTAAGGCCAAAGTGAAAAATCTCTAGTTACACTAAACAATAAGGGAGAAAGCTAGAAACACGTAGTACTAACCATTATCCGAAGCTAACCTCGCGCCAAGGCTTGGGCAGGCCGTGAGTGTGTGTAATAGTGGATGGCGAGTAGTGTACAGTGAGGTGTGAAGGTGTGGGGCCTTGGCAAGCATAGGCGACCAGCAGCGGCTGAGTTCCAGGCTGCTCCAAAATGCTGCACCGCTTCAGACTGCTTCGGCGCCGGACCACTTCTTCATTCGTCACGATGACAGTCCAACTCTAACGTATTATTAACTAACTTACAGAAGCCACTAACTCTCGTTTGTTATAAAGCTAGCTATTATTGTCGAATGCACTTATACAAATTCTGAGTCGGACACAATGAGTCCCTGGGAAGCTCTCCAGCAAGGAATGCGCGTCACAAATCCTAGACAGAATATTTACTATCCGCGCCTAATTATTTCGAGTTCCCTAACAAATTTGACAGTGTGCTGACGTTAGCACCGCTGACAGACGACTGACTTGCACCTTTACGCGTTCTCAACCCCCCTGGTTGATGACACCCCCGTCCCTGTGGGAATTACCCCCCGACGGATCGGGGGATAATTCCCTTTTCGAACCCGAACCTAGGGGCCTGGTGGCTGGCCGGCGGGTACCGAGAGTCGCCCGTCAGAGGGCGTGGCTGAGCGCCCCCGCCCGTGGGGGTCGAGGGCCTGGCAGAGCCCCGAGAGGAGACGCCGTTCGCACCCAGGCACAAAACTTTTTTTTTTTTTTTTTTTTTATAGTAGAAGGGGGCAAACGAGCATGCGGCTCACCTGATGGTAAGTGACTACCGCCGCCCATGAACAACTGCAACACCAGGGGAATCGCAGATGTGTTGCCGGCCTTTTAAAAAGGAGTACGCTCTTTTCTTGAAGGTCCCTAAGTCGTATCGGTCCGGAAAAATCGCTGATGGTAATCGATTCCACAAGGAGGTCGTGCGAGGAAGAAAACATCTTCTAAATCGCACAGTGGTGGACCGCCAATCATCCAGATGGTGTGGATGGTATCGGGAGTTCTGCCGCGATGTGCGTTCGTGAAATTTGGCGGCTGGGATTAATCCGAACTTAACTAACTGCATGATGATTGCCATGGCAAATCAGACAGGGCCGCCGATGCGGACAGTCTCGCTGGAGGTGCCCTTCCAAACATGAGCAGCACGGGCACGACATTACCCGGTGATCAGATGCTCGACAATAGGAGCAGGGGGGGGGGGGGTTGACGACGACTTGCCTGGCGGATTCAGCCTCTCACTGGGCACGGCTCGTAAGTCTTCAACGGTGCCCGTCGCGTTCTCGATCTGCCGGCACTGCTCCTCCAAAAACCGCAGCAGGTCATAGAATGGTGAAATATAGGTGGCCTCGTCCCCGCCGTACCTCTCCTCAAGTTGGATTCGAAGGTCGAGAGGTAGACGGGTCAGCACGATGCGGAGCAACAAAAAAGCCCATTCGCCCACTGGTAATCCAGCCGCCTCAACGTATTACAGGCCACCAGGACTGGATCCAACAGATCCGGACGTATTCTGGCCCGGTCACTAAGCAGCGGGAGGCTTAGAAGCTGCTTAACATGTTCGTCCGCAATTCGCCACACGTTGGCGTATCTTCTGGCTAGGAGGTCCCGAGCAGTCTGGTAGGCGTCGTCTGACAATCTCAAGTGGCCGACGACGCCCAGGGCCTCCTCCTCCAGTGAGGCCAGGAGGTACGCCATCTTTTGGCTTGGGATCAAGTCACTCCAGGCGTCCACTAGGCTATCGAAAAGACCAACGAAGGTCAGCCATTCGGAAAGGGCCCCGGAGAACTTTGGCAGGTCAAGAATTGGGAGTCGTCCCAACAGCTCCGGCTGAAGCTGCTCCCGAGAGGACTTGAGCAGGCCCTTCATCCGAGCTTCACGCGCCTCCTCGGCATACCTGCCTTCAGCCTCGATCAACTCGTCCGTGAGCGAAAAGAAGCAGAAGTCCAGGACTCCCTTCTCCACATCCCAATCCTTGAGCTCAGCGTAAGCCTCCTCCACTGCGGTCCTTCGAACATCCACCTGCTCGAACCGCTTCATCAAGTTATGGACCCTATCCGGTCGACCTATCAAAGCATGGGCGCTTGTGGCCCAGCGTAACTCAGTCCGCAGGCAACGGATTAGTAGCTTGGGCGATGACATCACTACTAAATACAAATTACGACGCAGCTCGAGCACAAATTACAAAGATAACAAATAAAAAATACAACAAAAAATTAACAGTTAATAAATGCAGTTCCTATCAAATCGAGTTGAATAGAAATTACACAAATACGAATTACTACGTATCAACCAAATACAAGTTAGCACAAAAGAAAAGACACAAATGAAATTAACAAATAACAAATACTAGTGCGATCAAATCAAGTTATATTCAAATGGCGCAAATACAAATTACTACTCTTTAGTTCAAATACAAATTACAATACAAACGAAGATACACATCACGGTCGATCAACAAAAAATGCCTAGCTCGGAAATCGACCCTTCGATAAGTAATCCACTACAACTATCCGACAACGATAATTAACCGATTACGTAAAAATAACCACCTACCTACATGACGTATACCTCTAGAACAACTCCCGCTTGCGCAACCTAGGACGCGGCTTTTCAATCTACCCACTAACCAAAAAAAGGCAAGCAACAAAGCAACAAAGGAAAATAATTTTATTATTACGTACAAAATATTTTTTTTACGTATTACGGACGGGCGTGATTGTAGACACAAAATTAACCCAATCAAACCAACGCTCCCTGCCACCAGAATTGCTTAATTTTTATCAAACACTATGGTCGGGATCGACCGGGGAATCGAACCCGGAACCACGCTCTGCTACCAGTTTGTACACGCCCCTAGCTGCCCCAACCAAGCATGACGGGATTAGGGCCCATGAGTAATCCCATCGACGAGCAGCAGAGGGACGGGGCCAGAATATGGCCACGTGGAACTTCTCTAGTTACACTAAACAATAAGGGAGAAAGCTAGAAACACGTAGTACTTACCATTATCCGAAGCTAACTTCGCAACAAGGCTTGGGCAGGCCGTGAGTGTGTGTAATAGTGGATGGCGAGTAGTGCACAGTGAGGTGTGAAGGTGTGGGGCCTTGGCAAGCATAGGCGACCAGCAGCGGCCGAGTTCCAGGCTGCTCCAAAATGCTGCACCGCTTCAAACTGCTTCGGCGCCGGACCACTTCCTCGTTCGTCACGATAACAGTCCATTAACTCTATCGTATTATTAACTAACTTACAGAAGCCACTAACTCTCGTTTGTTATAAAGCTAGCTAATATTATCGAATGCACTTATACAGATTCTGAGTCGGACACAATGAGTCCCTGGGAAGCTCTCCAGCAAGGAATGCGAGTCACAAATCCTAGACAGAATATTTACTATCCACGCATAATTATTCCGAGTTCCCTAACAAAATTGACAGTGTGCTGACGTTAGCACCGCTGACAAACGATTGATTTGCACCTTTACGCGTTCTCAACACCCACCGCTCGACCGCGTCAAACCGATATGGCACCGAGCCGCACGCCCCCTAACGTCGATTCCGAAACCAGCATTTGGCGCGAACAGACACAGTGAAAAAAGAAGTGTTCCGGCGCTGAAGCAGTCTGGAGCGATGCAGCATTTTGGAGCAGCCTGGAACTCGGCTGCTGCTGGTCGCCTATGCTTGCCAAGGCCCCACACATTCACACATTACTGGACACGACTCGCTATCTACCATTACACACAATCACGGCCTGCCCAAGCCTTGGAGCGAAGTTAGCTCCTAATACAGGTAAGTACCTTTGCTTTCTAGTTTGCTCCCATATAGTTTATTGTGATAGGAAATTCCACGCGGCCATATTGAGGCCCGACCTGCGTCTGCTCGTGAAGTCTTCTGCTGAATGGGCCCCGGAGGATTTGACTCTTGTAGGGAGCCGTAGGCCGTAACAGGTTACTACCTGTTACGGCCTACGGCTGCAATACTTTGCCTCTAGCTTCAGATAGTAACTTCAACTTGTACCGATAACTTGGTAACACTTTGGTAACTCGGTATGGACTCTTTTGTATCCCCTGTCGATTCTAAAGGTTGCTAAGGCAAACGCATTCGATTTTCCAACAAAACACCTGATTCAATGCTTGACTTGCCTTTACATAAATTTAAAATACAGAAATTATTAAATAAATGTTACTCATCCCAGGATCAAATTTCCCAAGCGCTGGGCGGCACCCGGACATCCTGCCGTAAGATCGGCCAAGAAACAGAGGTTTCCAGCAGTTAGTAGTGGCGTAGCCTCAACCTTACTGAAGCTCGGCCACGCACCTGACCATGTCCAATTAGCTGTCTCCCATTTGGAGTAAACTGTAACTCTTATCAACACATTAGAATACAAACAGGCTATTTATGTTTTCAATTCATAGCACGTTAAAGTTAATCCTTTATTTGATACATCGCTTAATTAATTTGAACTTTAAAATGTATGGGCTACATTATTTCGTTGGCTACGTATTTTCTTTCATATCACTCCACATTACGTATACGTAATGTGGAGTCTTATTTCGCATGAACTATTAATTATAACAAAACTCGAACAAGTTAAGTATTCACTGGATGTAACTATAACTCACTTATTTGACACCTCTTTCCAATATTTCTTTCAACATTTGTTAACATATTTGGGTACGCTAAGGAGTAACAAAAGTATTTTCGGGTACTTCTATATAAATCAAACAAAAAGATTTAACTTTTTGCTCAAAATATTCGATTTTAAGCTTTTACTTTACACGTTTGTGGTCCTACATCTATGTAGTAAATAAGACAGCAAATTTAATTACGACATTAAACATAAAAACAAAGGTATCAATGCGAAGCGCATCATAGTTTTTCTAGAACGTAATAAAAATTAAACAAAAGGATTTAACTTTTGGCTTTAAACATTTCACTTGTATACTCTCACTGTACACTTTAATGGTTCGTCAATGTCGTAAATATGACAACAAACTTGATTTAAGAAATTGAACATAAAACAAGATGCGAGGCGCGTCATATTCTTTCATCAACGTCATAACCCTCACCATATTCAAAGTTTATACGTGGACAGTAACAGGGAATTTATCCCACTTCTGATATTAGAAACTATTCCACTTCTGATGTTAGAAACTATTCTCAAAATGATTTACATAAAATTATGTTACTCGTATTAGAATTTACTCTGAAGCAAAAACGAACCGATCTAATAATGGCTGCACAGTGACTCTGGCGTGACAGTTTAGTTCTAATCTACGCCACTTGGCGCTACCATGAATATTTCTTATTTTTCTTTTATTATTTTACTCTCATTTCTAACAATAATATTAACAACATCATGAAACTTCTCCATTTTCTGTCTTATTTTTCAATTTCTGACGCGAAAATAATGCTGAAGTAGGCTTGAGACATCTTTTTAGTATCAATATAAACTTACACCCACGTCCAATGAACAAGGATAAAATTTTGTTTAATTCTTTCAAATGTGAAAAAACCATAATTTTTTATCCTTCATTTGGCCCCATGCTACGGGCGGGTTATATATGTCTACGGGTTATATATGTCTACTCGTTATATCAAACGGGGATATATTTCTCCTTTCACCCGTTGCCGTGATTTGGCTTAGGGACAAGATAACTTTATCTTATAATTTTTTTATATAATCGGGGGATAAAAATTTATCCCCAGCCCATGCTAGCCGGGCAGAGAAGTGCGAAGTAGCTGGGCAGTGCAAGGATGCGTAGCGAGGCTGTGGAACGTAGTGAGCGTTTCCACCAGAGATGTCCTAGGCCTCTGAGCGGTACAAGGATGCGTAGCGACGCTGCGAAACGGTGCACATATGAGCAGTGCGAGTATGGCTTCTGGTTTCTGATGATGTTAGTACTGTTACCCTTTTGGCTCTTACAGCTTCAACGGAATCAATGCTAAATGTGTGAATTTTTATGATTGTGCGACTGACTCCTAGGACACGTAAATAAGTTATATAACGGCCATCCAAACAGGGGGTGACGGGCCCCGGCTCTGACGGCAAACTCGTATCGTTCCATGTTCTAGGCGGTGAAAACCGCCAAGCGACGCAGGTGTAGGGTGTGTACGCGGTGTGGACGGGTGTGCGGTGCGCCCGTCTGCAAACACGCTGCGACCCATCTCTTGTTGTCCTAGCAATGTTTGTAGTACTAGGTGAGTGTTGAGTGTTTATGTGTGACTAGCCGACGACCGAAATGTCTGGAGGCCCCGTAACGTCCTAAACATTAGGTCTTACGCATGCTTTGTAAAGGTGGAGCTTGTGTCTTAAGGACAGTTTGATATTTTTGTTAACTAGCGGGTGGAGGCGACTAGTAACGATTTTGGCACGATTGCAGACATTACGAATGTGTTTCGCCAATATAATATCGTGGTCAAATGTGACCCCTAGGTATTTGGCCGTTGATTTCTAGGGGATCTGGTGGCCGTACAGGATGATCGTACCTAACGATTTCTTGGGATTTTTGTTTTCGCGATTAAGGGTGGAGGGGGCTTTGAAAGTGTTTTGCTACACTTTTCTCAGTATTCACTTCGATTATCCATAAGCAATATTCGTACGTGGTAGAGCCAAGCTGCAGCTATATTTATAATATAGTTGTTGCACGAATGGGTCGACTCGACCGTGGAAGGACCACGGTCTCACAGAATACCAGCGTAAAATAGCAGCTTAATACTGCTGTTTCGTATGGTGAGTTTAGAGAACCGGAGACCCTTTTTACTGGAAAAGAAGTATTCCATCTTAGTCCTCAAGGCTGACAACGCATCTGCATTTTGATTCGTAAACGAGAATAGATGTAGATGTCTATGGACCACAGCAACCACTTACCATCAGGTGGACTGTGTGCTCGTTTGTCACCGTATTTCTATAAAAAAAATGAGCGGAACCAATCGCCTAAGCGGTTAGGAAAACGGTTTTTTAGTTGTTTGGTTGACTGCTGTTTGGAGCATCTCGGTGAGGATTCTTTTATTATAATGGGCGACGTAAAGTATCGTGTCATCGGCGAAAAGAGCAGTATTCACTACTGGCTCGTTAGGAATGTCACTCGTGAAGAGTGTGAAGAGGATTGGCGAGAAGACGGAGCCCTGTGGGACTCCAGCTTAGAGCGTAAGTTTTGTAGAGTGAGTGCCCTCTATTCTATACCGAAAGTGGCGATTGGCAAGAAAAGCTCTGATGATGTGGATGAGCCTATATCAGGTACGTTGAGTTTATACAGCTTAAAAAGCAAGCCGTTGTGCCAGACTTTGTTAAACGCTTTTCGCATCAAGAAGAAGGCACCGGTCGAAGTGATTCTACTTCTTCTTGGGAGGTTAAACCCTTTCAGAATTGATGTAGTGTATGAGCCGAACACTCGTGTACCGACCTAGTTTTTGGATCTGAAACCGAACTGCTCATCTGGAAGAAGTTTATTAACGAAGATGTATTTACGAAGGCTATTGAATATGAGTGAAACTTTCCCCAGTGTGCTAAGGATTTATACGTGGTAGAGCCATGCTGCAGCTATGTTAGTAGTATACTTGTAGCACGAATGGGTCGGTTCGTCCGGGGAAGAACCACGCTCTCACAGAATGCCAGCGTTAAATAGCAGCTTAACGCTGTGTTTCGTATGGTGAGTGTAGAGAACCGGAGACCCTTTTTACTGGAAAGTAGACATTCCATCTTAGTCCTCACAGGTGACAACGCATCTGCATTTTGATTCGCAAACGAAGATAGATGTAGATGTCTATGGGCCACAGCAACCACTTACCATCAGGTGGACTGTGTGCTCGTTTGTCACCCTATCATATAAAAAAGGAGGCTGATTGGTCTATAACTAGAGGCTAAGTTTCGCGATTTCCCTGGTTTCGGGATTCCTATCACATCTGCCTCTTTCCAAACATCCGGAAATGAGCAGCTGAAAAGAATATGCCCACCAGGAGGCATACACGTGGCACGGAGAGAGATTTCAGCACCCTGTTGCTAATGTTATCGGGACCGGTTCCTGATTTTTTTTGAGGTTTTGCTTCTGTGACTTCGTTTACAGTCACTGGTTCTAAGGGGTCGCCCTCTAACGGTAGTGCAGACTTACGCTCGACCTCCGCTTCGACCTCTGCAAGGTTAGTGGAATCTAACGGTTCGCTTGAGGGAGTAAATTGGCTCTCTAAACTTTCCGCGAGATATTAGGCCTTTTCAGAGTCGAAAAGGCGAGATCGGTGTTTCCTGGTCTAATTAGTGGCAGCATAGGTGAGGATTGTTCTACTTTTAGAGATTGGGTCAACTGCTAGAAGGCAGTTCGTGATGTCTTGATGTCCATCAGCAGATCATAATAGCAGTCTAAACTCTGTGATGCGCTGTTTCACCTCTTTGGGAGATTGCGCAGTCTGAATTTGATTTTTATTATCTGATGGTGATCGTATTATCTTAGGGCCGCGTTCTTCTCTCTAATCAGCTGTTAATTACCTCTTGGAAGCTTAATGTGTCAATTGCTCCACACATGAAGCATACGAAAGCATTCTTAAACTGTAGAGGTAAGGTGGGCCGATAATCGCCTCATTGGCCTTCTCTGGCGAGTCTATCTTGTCAGGGATTATGTCTAAGTGCTAGGAGGTACTAGACTCGCGTATAACCTCGAAGTTACACCTGTCCACGATGGTAGTCCACCTGCGGGCTGGCCCAGCTGCATTAGGACTGGTCTTTGGTCCGAGTCGAGTTCTAATATGTTGTTGAATTGATGTTTCAATCGATGATATCGACAAGCGGACATCTTTGAGTATAGCTAGGTTAAGAAAGTCTTTCCAGAGGACCGGTCAAGTCCCGAAGGTCACCTGCCGTCTTCATGGGAGTGGCAAGAGGAGATGGGGGTGACCGTTGAGGAGCTGGACCGAGCCATTAGCCGCCTAAAACTCCGGAACACAGCACCGGGTCCCGACGGAATCCCGGGCCGGGCCCTAGTGCTGAGTCTGGCTGCTCTGGGGAACAGGCTCAGGCAGCTGTTTACCAGCTGTCTGCGGTGTGCCATATTCCCCACAGCCTGGAAAGAGGCAAGGCTGGTTCTCTTGAAGAAGGACGGCAGGGCTGCAGATTCTCCCTCTGCGTACCGACCCATATGCCTGCTGGACGAGATTGGTAAATTGTTCGAGAGGATAGTTGCCACTCGGCTCAGCGGGCATCTGTCGCGCGTCGGTCCCGATTTGGCTGACAGCCAGTTTGGATTCCGACGGGAGCGTTCCACTGTAGATGCGATTATGTGCGTCCGCTCCCTGTCGGAACAAACAGTATCACGGGGTGGCGTGGCGTTGGCGATAAGTCTTGATATCGTCAACGCCTTTAACTCTCTACCCTGGGACGCAATCAAGAGGGCACTGGCACATCATCAAGTGCCCCCCTACCTACATGGTATTATTGGGGACTACTTGCGCGACAGGTATATTGTGTACATGGCGAAAGATGGTAGAAACATTCGGAGGGAGATCAGACGTGGGGTTCCACAGGGCTCGGTGCTGGGACCACTACTGTGGAACCTCGCGTACGATGCGGTTCTGCGAGTCGACCTTCCCGCTGGCGTAAATATCGTGTGCTATGCCGACGACACCTTGGTGATCGCCAGCGGGATAACTTTCGAGAGAACCAAGGAGCTCGCCGAACTTGGGGTGGAAGTCGTCGTCGCCAAAATCCACGAGTTGGGTCTAGAAATAGCGCCTCTCAAGACCGAGGCCCTATGGTTCCATAAATTACCACGGGGCAGGGAACCACCCAACTCGTGCGTCCGCGTGGGTGGGTCCGAAGTCAGAGTGGGGAGGTACATGAAGTACCTAGGCCTCCACCTTGACAGTCGCTGGGGCTTCGAAGAACATTTCGAGCGCCTAGTCCCCCGGATCGAAAGGGTGGCGGGTGCTATGCATAGACTGCTGCCCAATCTAGGGGGACCGACGGAGGAAGTACGTCGCCTCTATGCAGGAGTTATACGGTCCGTAGCTCTGTATGGAGCGCCTGTATGGGCAAAAAGGCTGGCCATCCGACGCTGTAGAACTAAAATTTACAGTGTCCAGCGAAGGATGGCCATACGGATCGTACGAGGATACCGCACCATATCCTTTGAGGCGGCGACAATCCTGGCTCGCTTTCCACCACTAGATATACTGGCGGAGATGGACGCGAGGGTGTGCGACCGAATCCGTGCCCTCCGCCAGAGCGGTGGTAGCGAGCCAGAAGAGGCGCTCGAATCAGTTAAACGGCAGGAACGACAAAACGCCCTAGCGACATGGCGCACTCGATTCGATGAGCGCTATGAATACAAACGCGTCATTGGAGCAATCCTGCCGGTTTTCGATGCCTGGATGCAGCGACGAGTAGGAAGACTCACCTACAGACTTACACAGATAATTACCGGGCATGGGTGCTTCGGTGACTATCTGTGTAAGATCGGACGCGAGGCGACGGCGAACTGCTTCCACTGTGGTGGACAGGACCAGGACTCCGCTTCTCATACGCTCGCAGTATGCCCAGCGTGGGAACGGGAGCGGACAATCCTGGTGAACCGCATTGGACGAGACCTCTCCCTGCCAGCAGTCGTGTCGGCGATGCTGAGCGGGGATTCGGCGTGGAGGGCCGTAGCCACCTTCTGTGAATCTGTTATAACTCAGAAGGAGGCTTCTGAGCGGGATCGGGAGAGGGCGGATCCCGCACGGAGACGACGTCGCCAAGGCGTTCGTCACGGCCCTCCTATTGAAAACGGTGTTCCCCTACCAGAAACGGGGCCTCCGGGGTTGCAGACGCTCGGGGCGGGGGCCTCGAGCGTCTAGCTATGTAACTCTTGAGGAGGACGATGACTCGGAATTGGTCTCGAGACATCGTGATAGCACTGCGAGGGTGCTGGGGGCAGCAATTACTGCCCCCGGGACGTGCTATAGGTGTAGCAAAGCGACGGAGGGGCCCCGGTTGCGTTCCGAACGGAGATCCCGGGACCCCTCGTATACGCTGATGGTGACCACCGTGGGGTTTTAGCCAGTATGAGTCCGGCATAACCTTTTCGTTGCCCCCGTAGCGGAAGGTATCCATGAGGATTTCCCCACGTAAAAAAAAAAGGTTAAGAACGTCTGGTTGGTGACTGGTTGCGAATGGGTAGGGAGTTGGAGTCTTAGGTGCAATAACATCGAAGTTAAGTCGCTCCGTGAGATCGAACAAAACCATACCAATGAGATTGCTTGTACGCGAATTCCAGGAGGAATGAAATTATAACACTGGAGCCTAGATTGAGTAATTCTACAAAGTCTGATTCAACTATGCCTCTGGGTGTCGGTACGATGGTGAGTGGCGGATGGCCAATCGAGAGCTATTTAGCTATTTTAGAGACTTCTATGTTGGTTAACGGGAGGCGTCGATCGGTACGCAGTGCAAGGACCTTTTGTAGTAGATCAAGGTGCCGCTTCTAGGCCTGGTCAACCTATCATTTCTAACTATGGTTAATTTGCGATCTTAGGGTCGCGATGGCTAAGCTTCAAGAAGGTCTCTTGTACCAGCATAATGTCTACATCGTGTTTACGCAGGAAGAGCGCGATCTTATATGTTTGGTCTCTAAGGTCGTTCGCGTTTACGAACGCGACAGTTAGAGAGCGTGGTTTAGTTCTACCTAAAGTTTGTGCTGCCATTTTGATTTTTAATCGAGGTAATTAGGTGCACTGGAAAGACCAGATTACGCCGATTAGCCTTATGTGCTCAATTGTAGGGCGAGCTCATCCTGTGGGGTGTTGGCTCCGCGTAGTTTGTGGGTCAAAGAAGATAATTTAGCAACGTTAATGTTGCTTATGAAGCCGCAGACTAGAGAGAAGTCAGCGGCAAATGAAAACGCGCCTTGTGGGATAGACTTCGATTTTAGGACTCGGGAAAGCAGCGCTAGCCGTAAGGCTACGAGTGCCAGCGGTTTCACCCAAGCATTGGGTTTTGGCGCGGAGGGCACTGGTGTGCTAGACCTTGCTCGGCCGCCCCGGCGACTGAGGTGGGCTTGGTGACGATTTCAGGCTCGGAAGTGGGCACCGAAGATGGTGCGGGCTTGGGGGCAGACAGCCGAGAGGGTGACATACTGGATTGACCCGCGCGTCCAGGACGGCTTTTACCTCCGCGCTGCTTCCTTTGCGGCTGCACCTGGCGCGTAGGTATGCTAGGGTGTGTACCTAGCTGTTGCCTAATGCAACAAGCAACACAAAAATTAAAAACGATGGCCGCCCCAAAGGCGGCGGGTGTGTTTCACTCTAATTACGGTTGCCGATACCAGTGCTAGGAAGCCAGAAAGGAGAGTTACGCACAAACACGCAGTGCACCACAACAAACATCCGATACAAATCACAACCACACAGTAAGGCTGCTGTCTCCCGGGACAGCGTGCTTCGCGCACCACAGACAGAACACCAAGGTAGCAACAAAACACAGAGCACCAAGGTGTATATCGGTGAACACAAAGTTAAAATAATGCATGAGCAGGAGCAAAGAGAGTGGAATGACGGGAGTGAACTCGACCGACACGTTTGGATTCTACAAAGCCCAAACGGACTCATTTCAGATGCGAGCAGGGTGAGGTGTGGTGGGAGCGGAGCGCGCGCGCCACTGCCTGCTGCTTTTTGCCTCCTTCCCTAACATACATCCCTCGCACACATTTCTCGGAACACATTCCTCGCACACATCCTTCCCTTGTTTTGTATAGTATACAAATACCTCGCTCCGCTGAGCCGTTTCCACCAAAGCTGCGCTGAGCGAGGCTAGGTAAATGAAGTGATTCTATTGTTTCTTAACAAACACGTCCTTTTCTACGCATCCTCACACATTTCTGGTGAAAATGCAGCCTCACGGTGGAAATTTTTCATAATGTTTATGGGTCTACCCCTAAAATTAAACTATTTAATAGAAAAGATTTATCAAAATCGGTTCACAATTGACGATAAAACACACAAAAAAAGAACATCATTAGATTTGAGAATCTCCTTCTTTTGAATTTGGCTAAACATGTCGCTAATGGTTATTAGAGTTGCCAAAAAAAGAGTTGAGGTCTATGCTAAGCTCAATATCAGCTCTTTAAATCGTTGAGTTGTTATTGGACTTTACAACGTTCTTTAATTAATTGTGATAAAATGAACCATAGTTTTTTATTATTTTAAATTAAATCAGGAAGATGCTGCTGCCTATTTCTTGTTCTATTTCCTCTTATGCCACTCACGGGATTATTTTGCGTCGCCACTATACGCCAGATTAAAACTTACAAAGTTATAGATATAAAATCAAAGATCGCAATAAATTTTATTTTAATTCAATTCAAGTAGATTGTACATTCCTGTAATCATGACTATGAAATATGTGGTATTACTTTAACCTTGCTAATACCATAACACGAACTGCTCTTCTATGCGTTTTTTGTACCGCTCATGGACCAATACCCAGACCCCAAATAGTTGCTTAGTTCCTGAAAAATTATGTGAGTAGTTAAACAGTTGTTTATTTAGTTTAGTAGATCTTATGAATACCTGTTCCGTACTATAATCGAACCCTAAGCCTACAGTTACACAACCAAACGCTTAATCATTGGGCTACCGAGCTTTAAAAAATTTGGGTGTTCAACAGTATAAGCTTCTATACGCAGCGTTAATGTGCTGTACTGTTTGCAACACATTTGTTCTACTTCGGAACTGGTTTAAAAATACGATTTTTCGATGTTTTCTCAACCACAGAGGACAGGGACTCCGCATAATAAGAAGAAACAGTTAAAAGTCATGTTAAAATTAATAATACAACATTTTAATGTTCGAATATTTTCACTAGCCAGTTACATTTCCATTCAAAGTGGTTGTGTGATTTTAATTCCATTTATAACATTATTCAGATACAATAAAACTTTATTATTACTGTATCGGAAAAAATAATCAAAATGCAATAATTATAAATTAAGTTACGTAAGCACTTCTGTGGCATGTTTGTATTAAGACACAAGACGATTTTATATTCACTTTTATTCAGTTATTATTTAATACATATTATTTTTATTACTGTATCGTGCAAAAATGAATGAAATATTATGAAATAGTACTTATGTGTGTGAATGAAAATATTTACTCCGCTTAATACGATTTTGAAACTCATATTATGTTTACAATTAATTGATATGAATTTTGTTTTGCCCATATTGTGAGCCTCAATCCCTGACTGACAATGATGACTTAATATTATACGAAACTATATGATTTAAATTTGTAAAAGATGTCAGAAAATTTATAGCTAAGTTAAGAAATACCGAATTATAAATGAAAAATATTAATAGTGTGTAGTTGTGAGAGTAAGGTATAGAAAATTATCGGAGGTTAGTATATCCAAATACAATCGGCCTGACCAGCTGAGAGTTTGGAAAACCTAATAACTGATTAATTTTTAAAGTAGTTCTGACACTATTAAATACGGAATAAGTTTTAATGTTTTGTCAATGAGGAAAATGAGAATTTATTATGAACTGTATGGGAATATTTTCTATAATCTTGGGTACAATTAAATAATGATTAATAAATACTAAGCCGTGTAGTGGCGGTCAAGAATATCCACTACCCCATATCCTCCCGTGGGTGTCGTAAAAGGCGACAAAGGGAAACAGGCAGGAGATGGGCAGCAGCATCTTCCTGATAATAGCCAAATTACAATAAAAAAACTGCGGTTGCCAACCCGCTCGCCAAGCGTGGCAACTATGGCAAATACCCCCCTATGAATGACAGTAACAAAGAAACGGCCCCCAGTCCCCGGCGGCCCCGCTATTCCTGGCTACGGTGGCGACCATGGTAACGGCGGGGCAGGGGGTGCTAAGAATCTCCGGTGGAGGTTCGGTTGCCACCTTAGACGACTCGACCTGGCAACGTACAACGCACGCACCCTGAGGACTGACGAGAAGATCGTGGAGCTGGAAGAAGAGATAGACAAGTTGCGCTGGCATATTATAGGATTATCCGAAGTCCGAAGAGAGGGGGAGGACACGGTAATCCTCGAATCCGGCAACTTGCTCTATCACCGCGAGGGCGACCATCTGTCCCAGGGAGGTGTCGGATTTATCGTCCACAAGTCTCTCGTTAACAACGTTGTAAAGATCGGGAGTGTGTCGACGAGGGTTGCGTACCTTATACTCAGAATCACCAAACGGTATTCGCTGATGGTCATACAGGTTTACGCACCAACCTCGGCACACCCCGATGAGGAGGTGGAGGAAATGTATGAGGATATCTTTAGAGCCATGCATTCCTCCAAAACCCAATATACGGTGTTAATAGGAGACTTCAATGCAAAACTAGGCACAAGAGAGAACGGTGAGCTGAAAGTAGAGAAATTTGGAATAGGGCAACGGAACCCAAGGGGCCAGCAGCTGGCCGACTTCATGGAGAAAGAGGGACTCTTTATGATGAACTATTTCTTCCAGAAGCGGCCCCACAGGAAGTGGACCTGGTCGAGCCCCGACGGTTCCACAAAAAATGAGATTGACTTCATTACGACGACCAGACGACAACTGTTCAGTGATGTCTCCGTGATCGCGAGGGTGAAAACTGGTAGCGATCACCGAATGGTTAGAGGCACACTGAACCTAAACGTTAAGTTGGAGAGGTCTCGTCTAATGAAGTCAACGCTCCGTCCCCCTCGTGCTCTGTTCCAAAGTCCCGAAACCTTTCAGCTCGAGTTACAAAACCGTTTTTAGTGCCTGGAAGACTGCAATGAAGTGGACGATATGAATGACAAGCTCGTGGAAACTGTCCATGCGGTCGGAGCTAAGTTCTGCAAGACCCGCCGCAGAAGAACACAAAAACTCTCCGATCACACTCTTAATCTCATGGCTGTTAGACGGGAGATGAAGCTACATTCTTCAACAGACTTGACAGCATACAGGCATCTGAATAGACAGATCTCCAAATGCATGCGGCGGGACTTACGCAACTTCAATACAGCTCGTATTGAAGAAGCGATCGAGCGGAACCAAGGCTCCAAAGTCTTTGCCAGAGATCTGTCTGCCAGAAAGAGCCAACTGTCAAAGCTGAAGACAGAATGTGGCAGCATCGTTTCCGGGACACCTGAGATTTTGAGTGAGATTGAGAGGTTCTATGGGCAGCTGTACACATCATCGTTGGAGCCACACGCAAGTGTGAGTAACGATCCAAGAGCGAGTCTCATCCGACACTATTCCGAAGATATCCCGGATGTCAGTCTGAGCGAGATTAGGATGGCTCTCCAGCACCTTAAAAACGGTAAGGCCCCAGGCAAGGATGGAATTACAGCGGAGCTTCTGAAAGCGGGTGGAAGACCGGTACTTGAAGTCCTTCAGAAGCTCTTTAATTCTGTCCTCCATGGTGGCATTACACCGGAGGCGTGGAGCAGAAGTGCGGTGGTCTTGTTCTTCAAGAAAGGTGACAACGCTCTCTTGAAGAACTACAGACCGATTTCCCTTCTGAGCCGCGTCTACGTGCTGTTTTCGAGAGTCATTACGAATCGTCTCGCGCGCAGACTTGACGGCTTCCAGCCTCCCGAACAAGCCGGTTTCCGAAAGGGCTTTAGCACCATAGACCACATACATACCCTTCGGCAAGTTGTACAGAAGTCCGAAGAGTACAATTTGCCACTATGTCTGGCGTATGTGGACTATGAGAAAGCCTTTGAATCCGTCGAAATTTGGGCGGTGCTGCAGTCCCTTCAGCGGTGCCAAGTTGACTGTCGGTATATCGAAGTGTTGAAGTGCTTGTACAGTAGGGCTACGATGGCTATCCGAGTACAGAACCAGAGTACGAAACCTATCCAATTGCAGAGAGGTGTAAGACAGGGTGACGTCATATCCCCGAAACTCTTCACCGCTGCATTGGAAGACGTTTTCAAGCTTCTGGACTGGAAAGGATACGGTATCAACATCAATGGCGAGTATTTCACTCACCTTCGATTTGCCGACGATATAGTCCTTATGGCAGAATCGCTGGAGGACCTAAGCACTATGCTCAATGACCTCAATAGTGTTTCCCAACGGATAGGTCTTAAGATGAACATGGACAAAACAAAGATCATGTTTAATGTCCATGTCACACCTATGCCGGTAGTTGTTGGGAGCACTAAGCTCGAAGTTGTTGACGAGTATGTTTACCTGGGACAAATAGTCCGACTAGGTAAGTCCAACTTCGACCGAGAGGTCAATCGACGGATTCAACTCGGCTGGGCAGCGTCCGGGAAGCTACGACACATCTTCTCGTCAGACATACCTCAAAACCTTAAAACGAAATTGTACAACCAGTGCGTGTTGCCAGTGATGACTTACGGAACTGAGACGTGGTCCTTCACTGCTGGCCGTATGAGGAAGCTCAAGGTCGCTCAGCGAGCTATGGAGAGGGCTATGCTCGGAGTTTCTCTGCGTGATAAACTTAGGAATGAGGATATCCGCAGTAGAACCAGAGTGACCGACATAGCCCAACGGATTAGTAAGCTGAAGTGGCAGTGGGCCGGCAATATAGCTCGAAGAACCGACAACCGATGGGGAAGAAAGGTTCTCGAGTGGCAGCCTCGTACCGGTAAGCGAAGTGTAGGGCGTCCTCCCACGAGATGGAGTGACGACCTGGTAAGACACGCAGGAAGTCGATGGATGCAGGTGGCTCAGGACCGTGCTTTGTGGCATTCTTTGGGGGAGGCCTATGTTCAGCAGTGGACTTGTGAAGGGCTGTAATGATGAAAATGATGATGATAATAAATACTATAAATGTAAAGAAATAAATAGAAATAAAACAAAAGTAAACCTGCATAAATGAGTAATGGAGAGATACGGGAACGTCCATCACTGGTAAAGCATATAGTCCTCGAGCAGGGTATGTTTCCATGATTGGATGATAAAATCAGGAGTAACGGGTACTAGGGAGCAATACCTTCAGTACAAGTGATGTGAACGAGTTTACTCATATTAGTACTGTTGGGGACCAGAGAAGTCTTAAATTTGTTATCCTTGATAATGGTACCATTATTAGAGGTCACATCCTTCATTGGATCATAGTCTAACTTAGTTTCCTCCGTGACAATTGTTGGAGTCTTTTAAAATGACTTAAACGTAGACCTCAAGGTTGTGCGCACAACCCAAGGTACACTTGTACCTTGATATAGTATGTAAAAAAAAGTTTATGTACAAATAAAATGAAATAAACGTAGTCAAAATATAATATAATACCCAAATAAATGGGGGGCTCATATTTATAAAGTACCCGCGTGATAAAAATCATGAATTAAAATATAAATGAAGTGAATTAATACTCCGATTCCCGATATCTAATAAAAAAAAATATATAAGTGAATAGAATACTAAAAGAAACAAAGCTAGATAAAGGTCAAAAATATTAAAAAAATAAAATAAGTTACCTACAAGAATTATGAAAAAAAAACAAAAGGCCTGACAATCGAAAACAAAAGATATGAGAGTAGTGTTAGTATGAAAATAATTAATATGCAAGGACATGAATACAAATAAAATGAGGTAATAAGGGGATCTCTGAACAAAACTAAATATGTGATAAAGTGACAAGATGGATGACTTGGTGACTAGATAACTAAATGGCTAAGATATCGTACGAATAAATTGTAATTGTTCGCCAATGTATTACGTAAAGTAATAATCCCTGATTGTAACAAATAAGTGTGCACACTTAACAATTCGTCAACTTCTACATATGTCTAAACTGAATGAGGCCTATACTAACCTAACTTGACTTACTAGTAATTTGTTGATTAGATTGGAAGTATAATTGTTTAATTAGAATAGAAATATTATATTATGTATATTATTTTTTTATTCTTTATGTCGGTGGGAGGTGTAGTGTAGAGTAGCCCATATGACTTATATATTAATGTAAGATCAGTATAATTAATGATTTAGTATCAACAACACGTCTGTCTCTCTCTCATTTAACACTTTTAAAACATTACAACCAGGCTAAACGTGTCGACGATGGCGAAATCCCTTATAAGAGGCAATCTATGATGGAGACTTATGTTCAGCTGAAGACTTTTATAGTTTGTAATAGGTAAAGGATATTTAAAAGTTTTAAGTAAGTAGTATCAATAGCATCATATTTATAAAAAATATCGTCGTGTTTGTCTTTCCTCGCTTAAAGTAGTCAATATTAAACGTATAAGTTTTTTTTAAATCAATTGTAAATATATTTTATTTCTAAATTCCAATAATACTAACATGTCTTGAGAGAAGTAAATGTTCATACAATCTTCATCATTCATCATTACCAAGGAGGCCTATCTAGTTGAGGCCGTCCTACACTTTGTTTACCGGTACGAAGCAGCCGTTTTAAAACCCTTCTTCCCCCTCAGTTGGCTGTTCTTTGAGCTATATGGTCGGTCCATTACCACAGCAGCTTAATGATCCATGTACAATCTATGAATACAATCTGACTACTTTTAATTTATGATGAACTCAGTGATGGTGCATCATGCAAACAATCATTCGGTAGATACTGCTTATTGATTATGTAACCTATAAAGGTAGAATTCCATAAAATCCCATGGATGTTTCACAAAGTTTCTTCTGCAACAAATTAATTAATAAAATATGCATAGAATAAATCAATATTTTTAATCAGGTCAGACGCAAATTTTGCTTCAAAGCACAAATTATAAGTTTTTCTTTTAAGAATGAGGGTGACAAACGAGCACACAGTCCACCTGATGGTAAGTGGATATTGTGGCCCCTAGATATCTACATCTGTATTCAATTACGAATCGAAATGCAGTTGTCATCCATGAGGACTAAGATGAATTGCCTCGTTTCCAGTAATTTACTAGACGTCTCAATAAACATTGCGTCGAAAATTTCTTTGGAAAACTCAGACAGGCGGGTGGTAACTGCCAGGAACCAACATGTCATCTAGTTAGTACGAGTATTGCCTTCAAAAAGATGTTTATAACCAATATCTTAGGGAAATCTCAAAATACTAATTGTGGATATGATTTAGGTATGTTACTGATGAAACTAGATGATTGTCATATTTTAATACACCATCACCGCAACCCGACAATATTATTGCCTCTGTGTTACAAGTAAAAGTAGGAACAATTGATTATCCATTTGATTTACCGGAAAAAATGGTTTATTCAATATGTCGGGATATTTGTATAGAAAATATTGTCTCGAACACCACAAATGTAAGTAAATAAAATTGTACGTTAATAGATTTGAACAACCTATAAATATGGGAAAAGTTTCTTTTTTCCAGCCATTACAAAGCTTTTAATAAAGATAGAATTCAATTGGGTTTTTAATAATACTTCCTGACAATTTTATCGCGTTTGTTGAATTGCTTGAGCGAAAATTTCGCGAATATTTTGATGTCGAAAGAAACATTGTAAATATGGATAGTGAAATATTAAAACGTCTGCAAGATTTTATAATTGTTATAAAATGCGAGTGCTTTCCGACAGATTATTAAAAAAAACTTTAGATTAAATTGATAATTTACCATTTAATTAAAACCCACAACTAATTGTTGAAGAACAATAATTATAAAAGTAAAACATTTGGAATACGTAGTACATAAAAAATATTACATCTTAAGCATCTATTAAAATGCTTTGTTTATTTAGTTTTCCTCCTGTGCCAACAATACCAAAATATGTAAAAAAATTGACAGCTCATTAGAAGCTTTGACTCCATTTGGCTCTGTACAGTTTCTTTACTCACGTGATATTATATCGCAATGTTGGTAAAACTGGAATTAGTGCAGTGCGGTAGAATGTTCGCTCTAGACGATAAAACTCGGTTTTTACGATTATTATATCGCCTACGGTTAGTTTTGGGTTCTTTTTTATACCATCGTCAAATGTTTATATAGGGTAATAAGATAATTATAAAATTATGCCGTTTAAAACTTTGTGTTAACCCTAATATTTAAATAGCTACAACATGCCCATACTTTGAACATTATTATTGAGGAAAATTACAATGATTCTTGCTGCTTAATTCACCAATGCTTTTTAACCACTTTCATTTTATTATATATATATATATATATATATACATACATATATATATATATATATATATATATATATATTATATTAATCATTTAAATTATTAATAGTTACATAAGTACATTGTTCGATAATTTAATGTAAGGAGAAATTATACGCTAAACCATACATTTCAAAGCCGAGGATAGGTATTTCCTTTATGATTATCGAACTCTGTCTATTTATCTACTCTTTATTCGCATAATGATAATTGTTAGCGTCGTTGCGCGTTGGCAGACGTCATACCATGTTCTTATACTTCTCAGGCACGCGGGTTTCCTTCCGATGTTTTTTTTTCACTACAGAGAACGTGGTAAATCAGCACTTAATTTGTAGTTAGTTCTCCTCAGTTTCAAGGCACTTCCCTTGTTGTTTCAGCCAGTATCGGAATCCTCGATGTCGACATATCGAGTGACGTGCAGTTTCGTAGTCACTTGGAAGAGAAGGCCAAATTGGCATCTAAAAAGCTTGGGGTGCTCAGCAGAGTGGGACAGTATTTCATGCCGGCACACCGCTTGCGACTTTACAAGGGGCATGTTCGGTCTCACATGGAATACTGTTCCCATCTCTGGGCTGGGACTCCCCAGTGCCAGCTCTTTCCACTTGACCGCTTCCAGCGCAGAGTGATTCGAATCGTCGACGACCGTGTTCATTCTGATCGGCTTGACTCACTGGCACTACGTAGAGATATTGCATCTCTTTGCGCATTTTATCGCATTTACCACGGGGAGTGCACTAAGGAATTGTTCGGACTAATTCCAGCCTCTCAATTTCACCATTGCACATCGCGACAAAACTCGCGATACCATCCATACCACCTGGATGATTGGCGGTCCACCACTGTGCGATTTAGAAGATGTTTTGTGAGATAGCGTGCTTGTAAATTAATTGGCTAAGGCAAGACGTAATAATCTTATAATTGTTTTGGAGGCAAGTATTTGGCCTGTATTTGGCTGGATTTTTTGAGTCACATCGGTTTTTAGGTAACATATAAGTTGTTCCTAGTGTAATGTAATTTGGCAATAATTCTGGTGTTTTTATAAAAGTGTTGATATGTGAGAGTAAGAGCGAGAGTAAAAGTGAGAGTAAAAGATTTTATCGGTTCCAGTCGCTTTCCAGCTATGTGTTTTGTTAGTAACTGAAGTTAATAAATCCATGTTTATTTCATCGAACATCATCTCTGGTAAATTTACTAATAGTTCCCTATCCTGTTTAGTCCAGTCGCTTTCTCGGTGTGTTTTGGGGGTTGACCATATATTGGACTAAAATTGGTGCAGTAGTTCTGTTTCAGGTATCTCTACTAATTTATTATTATTATCATGTGCGTTTGTTAGGTTTTTGTAGAATGATTTTTCATTATTATAAAATAACGCATTTTGTTGTTTTTTTAGAGTGGTTTCTTTATATCTACGTAGTAGGTTTGCAAGTGAACTAAGCTTTTGTTTGAGGGTGTTTAGAAAATGGGCTAGTTCCTTGTTTTCGTGTTCATGCAGTGAATGTATTCTATAAGCTGCTCTGATTTTTTCTATTTCGCGTTTGAGCTTAGTGCTTGTATTACCATTTATATATTCCGTTAGTCTCCCTATTTTAACTCTAAGATTTGAGATTCTGCCTTCTAGTCTCATTTGCCATTTAGGGATTCGTTTCTTCCGACGTGAGGCGTTATTTTCTTGGTCCATTACTTTGTATCCGTTGTAAATTGAAACTGTAGCAGCTCCACAATATATAGTATTTTGAATTGTGTAAAACTTTTTATGATAAATTCATTTAAATCATTATCCCAGGGCATTCTTTGGTTACCGGTTACTTTATTATTATTTTGTTGGTGCTCATTGTTAGGTTTATTGTCTAAGTAGTTTTTCACTTCGTCACGTATTACTTGAACCTGTTCAGCAGTTAATAATTTACCGTTAGTTATTGCCCTACGTTGGTCACCTACTCGCTGTCTGCTAACATCCATATCTGGGTACTTTTTTATAAATTTTGCATGAAGTTGGGGATGGTATGACCTAATATTTTTTGTTTCCATAGATGTGACAGTAAGGTATGTGCGCAGTATAAAGATATTCATATCCTCACTCCATTTACTGCGTGCACATTTACTAGCTTTGGCGGGTGCTGAGTTATCGGCGTTTGCCTTCTGAAAAACATCCGTAGCTGTTGATAAAGAAATCGATTCAGAAGCATCGGAGTCCGAGAGACTAGCATTGATCGTTTGATATTTGCGAGAGATCCCCGCCCCGAGATTCATCTGGCCCCGTAAGCCGGGCACTAGGGGCATGTTATTCTTATTTTTACTCATATTTTTTTTGGACAAAAGTTACCCACCATGTTTGTCCAATAGTGATGAGTCGCAGTAGACTTCCTTACTGAGCCTATGGGTGCCACCGTTGCTATGCAAAATACTCCTCCGCCGCCGACATAAAATGGACATCCCACGCTAATGCCAATTGCACTACGTAAGCCTCGATAAGGGACTTGTGCCTAAGAGCCCTATGTAGCCTCTTATATGGGTATACCGCCATCGGTCGGTTCGCCATTGCCTCGTTTGTTGACAGCAGGGTGCACCATGTGCAGGTGAGGTTGGCTTGGAGTCGTTCCCCCGTTTGACTCCCTTACATTTTATTATTATTATTAGTATTATCTTTCGTCTTTGAGAGTGGTGCTCTTTGAATTACTTAGTCGTTATTTAAAAAAATGCAAGTATTTTTATGTAGCATAATAACGATTACTTTTTAGTAAAGTTTCTACCCGAAAGTAAGAGCCTATTCTCTCAATTAACAAAAAAATATAAAAATATTTTATAAATAACTTTTCTGGTTCTCTGATCGAGTTTCAAAATCATTTATCATTAAATACTGATATTTTTTCATGAAATCATCGTAAAAGTATTTTTTAAAATTAATTCGTAATAAAATAAGTCGTCATTGTCGAGGTATATGCGTTGATGCTGTTCCATTTGTGGAAACACTATTGTCTTTTTTTATTATTAAAGTATGATTGTTTTTTTTTGTTTAATGAGAGTTCTTTACTGTTTCTCTAAAGATTATAGTACTCGAAACGTCGGGAATATAAAATAAGTTAATATACGCGATAAAATCTATAAATATAGTTTCATTTAAATGTATAGTGAAAGCGTAAATATAAGAAATCATTATAATTATTCAGTCTTATCTGTTTTTTTAACATCTGTAAATATAAAGATTACGTCAAAAATTTGGACAGTAATATTCTTAGATTTTGCAAAAACTTTCTGTATATATTTTTTATATTTATTAACAATTATATTTAGATTTAAGTTGTTTTCAAGCAATATTTTTAAATTTTTCACAAGATAAAGAATAAATAAATAATTATAACTGTTTCAATTACTTTTAATTTATCTCTTAAAAGCGTACTTCATACCCTTAATTAGCTTAAAGAGCTTAAGAGTTTTTATAAAATCCTAATAAATTTCTAAAAGTAAAATTCGAAGCACTATTTAAAGTAATTTTGCTCTCCACCCATTCTACAATCGCATGTTTATGAAATACTCGCGTACGTATTCAATTCTGTGGATTTATAAGCACCGAAGCGAATTTGTGGCCAATAATTAGAATAGTTTTCATAAATGTTTTGTTAAAAGGAGCAAAACATTAAGTTAAACTTACTAATAGAATGCTTGGAATGAAGGATTACGAAATAAAAATAATAATATTCTTTATTGTATATGTCATATGTCTTTTTAAATATCTTGTACAGACCTTTATCCCCCTATCTTATATCGTACCGTGTGTGTCGTAAGAACAAATAAAACAGGAGATGGGCAGCAGAATTTTTCTGCTAACAATTCAAAATAATAAAAAACTATGTTTGCCAACCCGCCTGTTAAGTGCAGTACCTATGGCAAATATCCCACGATGAGATAATCTGCATTGGAGGCCTATGATCATCTTTGCAGGGCAACTTCTAATCGTGCTAGGTGTAAAGTAGCCACACCGGCGAAGGCAGCGGCTTCGAAGTTGCTACGTCGGTACTACAATTGTCAATCGGCCTGGTAAGCATGATGATTAAGTTCAGCCCACCCTACAACAGGATAGACCCATGTCTCTGGGTTTTACAGACTGACAAGGATGACGGAAAAATGTTTGCTTATGTAATATGCTTATGTGCCATGCTATCATGTCTTACGCAAGCGTAGTGTTCGCGCACGCAAGACCTGTCTAACGCACGCTTTGTAAAGATAGAACTTGTGTCTTAAGGACAGTTTGCTATTTCTGTTACCTAGTTGGTGGAGGCGGCCAGTGATGAATTTAGCACAGCTGTGGACATTGCGAATGTTTTTCTCGAATATCATACCGTGATCAAATGTGACCCTTAGGTATTTGGTCGTTGATTGGCAGACGGTCTGGCGGCCGTACCTATCGATTTTTGACATTCTTGCATTGGCGATTAAGAGTGGGGGTGCTTTGAAAGTGTATTGCTACACTTTTCTCAGTTTTCACTTCGATTCTCCATAAGCGGAAAAAATCGCCTAAGCGGTTAGGAAAATGGCTGTTCGAAGCATCTCGGTGAGAATTCTTTTATTATGGTGTGCGTCGAAGTGTGCCGTGTCATCGACGAAATTACCAGTAGTCTCTTCTGGGTACCTTCGGGATGTAATGTAAAGAGAAGTGGGGAGAAGAAGAAGCCCATGTAACTCCAGCCTTGAGAAGACGCTATGTATAGCAAGTACCCTCTATTCAATAAAAATAGTAACAACAAAAATAAAGCTACATGGTACTTAATAAGAAAGCAAACCACTTCACAAAACATATTCAAAACAACTATTAAAAATGTGACCATTGATAATACTAATATCACGGATGCAGGTGCTATAGCAGAAGTTTTTAACACTTATTTTGCTACCATTAACACTCAAACACAAGCCACAGATGCCTACCCTCTACCATCTACACATCTACATAGCCTATATTTATCACCCGTTGACGCAAATGAATTGAAAATAATAATCAAAAACTTGAAAAATAAAAAGAGTTGCGGCTATGACAATATATCGATCCAAATTATTAAAAAATCCATAGAGTATATTAGTGAGCCGCTTGTTTATTTACTTAACTTAATGATAGAAACTGGTACCTTTCCACATGAATTAAAAACAGCAAAAATCAAACCTTTGTTCAAAAAAGGTTCAAAATGTAATATCAAAGACTATAGGCCCATAGCTCTTTTATCCAACTTCTTAAAAATATTTGAAAGAATCATCTACGATAGGATTATAGAGTTTTTCAAAAAATATAGTATAATAAATAAAAATCAATTTGGTTTTTAGAAAAATAAATCCACTACACTTGCAATGTATGAAATACTTAAGGAAATTTGGGAATCTTTAAATAATAAAACTTCTTGTGTAGGTTTGTTTTTAGATATGTCAAGGGCATTTGACTGTGTAATATACGATGTACTATTAAATAAACTTGACAAATTAGGTATACGTGGTTTAGCATTAAAACTGTTAGAAAGCTATTTAAAAAATAGAGAACAACTCACAGCTATTGAAAAATTTGACAAAATCAGTAAAACTTTCGAAGAAGTACAGTCCAAGCCAGTTAAAATGACACTAGGTTTGCCACAGGGGAGTATTTTGAGCCCTCTGTTATTCTTAGTTTATGTGAATGACTTGCCAAATGTCACTGACAATAGATGTGTTATGTTTGCTGATGATGCAACTATCTTTATACCCGATACTCAAATGAATTTTGAAAATAACATAAATAAAACCTTAAAAATAGCAGTCGAATGGCTTAATAAAATTAATTTAAACGTAAATCTAACAAAAACTAAAATTAATCAATTCAGAAATTACAAAACAAAATCTTTAAATTTAAATATTGCAGATAAAGACACCCAAATAGAAACAGTTGATAACATTAATTTTCTTGGAGTCACCATAGTCTGTCATTTAAACTGGAAATCCCACATTGAAAAAATAAACAAAAAAATATCTAGCTATAGTTACGCATTATCCATATTAGCAGAAACAACTACCGTTGATGTATCAAGGGCTGCATACTTCGGCCAGGTATACCCTCTATTAGTTTACGGCATTATGTTCTGGGGTAATTCTACAAACGTGCAGTCAACATTTATTCAACAAAAGCGATGTCTGAGGATCATTTATAATATGTACTCAGACGAAACTCTAAAAAATGTATTCAAAGAAAAAGGTTATCTCACTCTTACTAATATTTACATTTTAGAAATTTCAATTTTTATCAAACAGAATAACAAATATTTTCAGATTAAATCAAACTTGAATTCACGTCCAATACGTAGTCAATATAAGAACAATTTATGTACACCTAAAATTAATAATTACATGTATTATAAGAGCACTTTTTGTACAGGTATTAAAATATTCAATCATCTGCCACCTAATATAAAAGCTATGGCCAAGATTTAAAATACACCTCAAGAAGTGGTTAATATATAATGTGTTTTATAATTTAAATGAATATTTTAATACCAAACATTAATTTATATAAAGTTTTATTTCTTAATTATTGCATACCCGATATGGGTAAACTGTGTAACATTTAATTGCAATGTCACCCGCAAATTGTACATACACAGCTTATTGGCAATAAATATTCTGATTCTGATTCTGAAAAAAAAAATAGCGAAAGTGGCAATTGGCAAGGAAAGCTCTAATGATGTGGGTGAGCCTATCAGGCACGCAGAGGTTATACAGCTTGTAATGAAAATCGTCGTGCCAGACTTTGTCGAACGCTTTTACTACATCGAAGAAGAGGGCACCGGTTGAAGTGATTCTAGGCATTCTTCTCTGTATCATATTGAATCGACGTAGGCGATATGAGACAACATGAGCTTTCCCCAGTGTGCTGAAGAGACTGATTGGTCCGTAACTGGGGGCTAAGTTGCGCGGTTTTTCTGGTTTCGGGATTCCTAATACATCTTCCTCTTTCCAGGCATCTAGGAAGAAGCAGCTGTAAAGAAGAGCGTTGAATATGCCTATGAGGAGGCATACAAGCGGCGCGGAGAGAGATTTTAGTACCCTGTTGCTAATGCCATCGAGGCCGGGTGCTGACTTCTTTTTGAGGTTTTTTTGTTACTTCTGTGACTTTTTCGACTGTCAAAGGATCTAAGAGGTCACCCGCAGGTGATAGTGCAGACTTACGCTCGACCTCTGTTGCGACCTCTGCAAGGTGAATGGGTTCAAAAGCAGTAAGAAAAGAGAAGAAAGAATGGCTGACAACGCACCCGCGATTAATCTTAAGTTGCAGTCGTCTATGGGCTGCAGTAGCCACTTACTATCAAGTGATCCGCATGATTATTTGTCTCCGCTTATATAAAATAAAACAAGAAAATATTACAAAATATATACTATTATAACAAATAAAATTGTATTAAAAACTGAAGTATGTATTTGTTTCTTATAATTTAACTTGCTTTAGTTTACGGCAAAATACTAGGAATCTATGTTTTCTTCGGCATATCAAAGTCTAGCTATGAATTCGACGTGGATTTGAATATTCAAAGGCCCTTTTTTGTATACAGTGTATCAAGCGACCCGAGGTAAGCTTCTTATGCTGGTCACCTTTTACGCACGTAATATGGAGTTTCTAATAAAACAATTAGTTTTTCCTTGGATACATTTATTTTTACCGAAGCTTCAATTAATTTTATGAATTAATACTGAATTGCTTTTTAGGACCCTAAAGTCAAATTGATTTTCATGTCTGTGCTACATACTGCCAGTAACATTTTGATTTCATAGACACGCTTGGAAGGAAAATGAAAAAAGTAGTCTTTTAATCAATAGGAAAAGCCGACTTCAAATAACTAAAAAGGAATAAAATCATTTCCACATAATAACTCCTGAAGTCGGAGCTATAATACTACTACACTTTGCTACACATACATTATGATTTTATTCTTTTTAGTGAAGTTGGTTTTCGATTTTTGCACCATTTTGATTGGGCTAAAGAATATCAAAAGCTTGAATGTCGTCTTATATAGTAGTTACATTAAAAACTTCATCTCCAATTTTTCATTCGTAGTGTTGGAATTTATCTTCAAATTATTGTGGAAACACCTCTAAAGTATAACCTACTTTGTAAAAAAAATAATCAAAGTATCAGTTCAAAAATGAAGAAGATATCGCGTTATATACATATAAAAAAGAAGTGCGGTCGAATTGATAACTTGCCTTTTTCAAGTTGGCTAAATAGATTTTTCCTTACGTAACTTACAATACCTGCAAAGAATTAAGGTTGTTTGTGCCACTAATGGGTGGTGATAATTCGTTATGTAATAATAATAATATCCTCCAGACCGGATTTCTGTCACGGCAGCCAGTATAAATGAAGATTAATTATCTGCGAAGGACAGAATTTGTATGAATGTGTGCGCAAGCATAGGTGCACTCTTTATCCCCTCTCTCTTATAGTCTGATGGGACAGCATTCAGATACGATCGAAGAGAGATCAGACGCGGGACCAATGGCTTTACGTGATTCGAAGGAAGGAGTGAAGCACCGTCAATATTGCTATTACTTGCGCCGGGCTCCTACTGAGAATTTATTTACAGAAAAAGCCAATAAATGATTCTGGACCGACTTTCGATTCGAACTCGGAAACACATGATCAGTAGTCACCTACAACTATTAGACTAACGAAGTCAACGTTATTTAATATTATGTGACAAAGTATAATTTTTATAGGTGGTTCAAATAGTTATACGAGTAAAGTTGAAATCTATGTTTAAAAATTTCTCTTACAACAAATTGTAGTCATCTCATAATTCTTCGATTTGCACTAAAGCTTTATTTATTTTATTCAGTGTTGGCTTGTTTCCAACATAAATGTTATAGTGTTCCATAACCATAACCATTATCTAGCCAAGTTTTGTCGCACAATGCACCTGTCGAGACCCATTAAACTTTAGAATTGTGTGGGTATTGCGCTTTGTTTAAATCCTTTATATGCACCTTGGGAAGCAAAATTTTTTTTGTTTTAATGTAAATCTTGCTTTTAGAGTTATAAATTTTTTAAGACAATAATGTATCTTTACAGATTTTAGAACAGGCTTAATTGCAATGCGTATTTCTTTAATTATTTTTATACAACGGTTTTCTAACCTTTCGTGATACATGCAGTCTGTCTTTCGTCTGATTACAATCTGTGTATCTGAAACGCAAGAGTGAATAGACCTTTGTATTTTGCTAAGATAGTGCGATTTATTATACATCAAAGCACTGGCTTGTAACAAGTAAAAACAAAAATTAAAGGAGTATTAGTAATCTTTAAAGTTTTAAGTGTTAATGACTTATTACTTATTAATTGTATGTCAACAAAAAAGTGTTTGCCTTTTGATGGCCTCGTAAGAAAATTCATCATTCCTTTTCGTCCTGTAGGTATCGTAAGAAGCGACTATGAAAAATGCCGAAAATTTAATAGCTATCAATAGCAGCGTCAAAGGTGCGAGACGTCCGGTACTAGTCTGGTAGCTTGGGATGTTATCCCCCGTAAACACTGACCTATTACGAGCTGATGAAGAAGATGAAAACTGTTATAGTTCTCTTCTATATAAATATAGGCGACAGTATTCTAATAGCAGGATGCGGATCGCGAACTCAAAAGGTCGTGGCTTCATGTCCACCATTCGACTATTGTCATGAACTACTCTTAACACAAGCATTTCAAGCTTACCAGAAATGGTTGAAGTGAACATTAGAAAAGTTAATAGGAAATATCTAGTATTTTATTTAAAAAAATAACAAAACACTATCCCTACACTATTCTTAGGCGAAAGAGGGAACTGAAAGAGCAAAGCAAAACAAAAATCAGTTGCTCACCCGATTGCAAAACGTGGTAATTATAGCAGATCAAACTAAAGGGAGGCCTATTTTCAAAAGTGAATTTTACCGTAATGGCAATGATGATCAATTCTAGAAATAGCATCCTCCTCCATAGTGTGAGGCGTCTTATACTGAAATTAATAATGTTGCCACAAGTTATGATAACCTCACTCGAGTGGTCAACGTCCAGTAGTGGATTATTTTATTTTATAAGTTCGGTGGTAAAGGGTCCATTTCGTTGGTGGCGTTGAATTATAACACGAAGTGCAAATATAACCTCACTTTTAATAGAATAAACTAAATAGACAATAACAGGTAATAATGTGTCTTGGTCCGCTCCTCGATGCGAAGTGCCCATTCGACAATCCCCAGCTTCTAATACGACTCAGGCCACGTGCCGCCATTACAAAACAACGTCACGGCGTTTGGCCAGCTACTACATTATAATCGATTGAGCAACTTTTTATTATTTTATTGGTTTATTAATATACATAATAATAATACATACAATCCAAAGATTCTCACTAAGATATTATCATTAAAGTTACCTATATTAACCTTCACCAATCATCCCCCTATTATTCAGTTCACGTAAAGAAAGCGTAAATGGAAAAGTTTCCCTTTTCAATGACTATTTGAAAGTTAATAAAATTCGTCCGATCTTGAAAAAGGTTTTTGAATGAATTTGTTAAAGTTAGTTAATGTATTGCTGCCTAGTGAGTTTTTAAGTGGGATTTTTAAGTCGGTATATTTACAATAACTAAGACATAAAGAAAATTTAAATTTATTATCCCAGTTTCTAACTACAAAGTGGCGATAAGAATATCCACCACCACATATTGACTATGATACTTCATAAACAGATAAAAAGCAATTCCAGGTGTGAACTAGGCTATATGTTTTTGGTTTTCTTTTGAAAAAGCGTAAAATTTAAAAATCGGCCAAGTTGTGTCTTAGCTTCAAAAATGTTTATATTTTAGTTTACAATTACATTACAAAGTTATAATGCAGCTAGGTTTAGGTAATTTTTTATGGAAATGTAACGAAAGTTTTAGTAGTTCCAGTTTCATTTAGAGGTTGGTCGACAATTACTCTATAACTTATCAAGTTTAAATAACTGTGATAGTTTTCTTTTTAACTTTATTATATATAATACTATCGTGCATACTTTTCGTATTTTCAAAAAGAGCTGTTTAGTAGGTAGGTGGATAGAATACATAATTCTAATAAAAATACTTACTTACTTACTTACTTATATTCACGCACAATCCCTGACGGGGTAGCCAGAGAGAACAGATCGCTAAGTGTCACGATCCTTACAAACCTCTTTCGCTTCTTTCAGATTCATTATCTTCTTCATGCATGCACGTCTAAGTATCCGAGTACTTTTGACCCTACACTTTTCTAGCAATTTGCTCACATGGTCTTCGAAAGTTAGTCTCGGTCTACCTCGACACCTTTTAATATTAACTTACGCGCTATATATTTTCTTCACCATTCGGTCTTCACTCATTCGCTCAACGTGCCCAAACCACCGAAGCACGCCCTTATCAATTTTTGTGATAAGGTCATCTTTCAAACCTGCCATATTGCGAATCTCTTCGTTTCGCTTTCGGTCGGCCATGGTAACGCCGCACATTTTACGAAGAGATCGCATCTCCACTGCATTCAACTTACTTTTATGCTTCTTCTGGCATACCCAGGTTTCGCTGCCATATAACAAAGTCGGTACCAACACTGCGTTATGTATTGCAAGGCGTGCACTCTTCGCTACGCCTTGCCTTTTGACTAACGCAGTCAGGGCACCATTGACTTTGTTCCCGGCAGCGACACGCCTGTCCAAATCTAAATCACATCTTCCGTCCCGGCTAAAAGCACTCCCCAAGTATACAATTTCATTTACCTGTTCTAGACATTCCTGATTTACCCATATTTCACACTTCGTTCTCTCTTCGTCCCTTTCAAATACCAGAACCTTAGTTTTATTAGCATTCAAACGGAGACCTTTAATTTCACATTCCTCTTTCATACACGTGACTAATGCCTGCAGTTCTGCCTCTGATGGTGCAATAAGCACTGCATCATCAGCATACAGCAGACAATTTACTTTAATGTCACCCAATTTCACACCCAAACATCTATCTTTTAGCTTCTGTAAACAGATGTCGAGATACAGTATGAACAGCCAGGAAGACATGACACAACCCTGCTTTACGCCCGTTTGGACGTTAAACATGGGTGACAGGTCATGCCCTACCCGCACTCAGGCTTTACAGTCACAGTAAAGAGACTGCACAGCCCTTAGCAATTGACTATCCACACCATACCCCGGCAACAGTTCCCACATTTTCTTCCTTACAACCTTATCAAATGCTTTCTCAAGATCCACAAAAGCACAGAAAATCTTCTGACTAGCAGCCAGAAGCTTTTCCGTGATCATGCGGAGAGAAAACATTTGATCCGTGCATCCTCTTCCAGGTCTAAATCCGCATTGTGCCTCCCATAGAAATCTTTCCGATTTCTCTTGCATCCTACGTGTCAAAACCTTCGAGTAAACTTTACTTGCTAAACTGGTCAAGCTGATCGCCCGATAGCACCCGCAGTCAAAATGTGAACCTTTACCTTTATATAAAGGCACAATGACTGCGGATCGCCAATCATCCGGGACATCCCCCGTCCGCCAGCACAAATTGCACAGCAGATGAAAGCTGTCCCAGACGCGAGGCCCACCATACTTGACCATTTCAGCAGTAACTCTGTCTAGTCCCGCAGCCTTACCACATTTCAAACTTCGAATCGCACGTTCAATCTCTTTCATACTGATGACCTCAGTGTCATCGAGCTCCGGGTCTGGCGTACCAGTCACGGCGTCATCCCCGGATCCCTCACTAAGATCATCACACGCATGCATTTCTCTATAAAATTCGCTCCATCGCTGCATGACGTCCGATTTCTCTGAGAGGACGTCATTAGTTCTCGAAAGCACTTTGTTCATTCTTAAGGCCGTCGCACCACTTCGGGCCCTTCCAACCTCTTTCTAGAAGAGTTTGGAGTTCTCCTTAAAGTTGTGCGACAACCTTTCGTCCGCTTCCATTCTACACCTTTCACGCACTTCCTCAATCAGTGCTTTCGTGTGAACTTTCTGCAGCCTATATCTTTCTTTCATCTTCTCTCTCATATCCTTATCATTACTAGAGGCCAAGTAGTCTAACCATGCTTTCTTCTTCTTTACAGCTTCTTTCACTTCATCATTCCACCATGCATCTCTTCTTTTACTACTGCCTCTTTTTATTGTTCCACACACTTCTTCCGCTGCACTTACCATTCCATCCCTAAGGTTCTGCCATGTTCTTTCTACACATTCTTTTCTGCCATCGTTGGTGTCAAGCTTTTCGGCTACCCTCGCATGATATTTGTCCCTAGTATCCGCTTCCTGAAGCTTCCAGCTTCGGATGCGACAGACCGACTGTGGTTCTGTTACTGCCGTCCGGTAGCGCCAACCCGCGAACAAACCCCTAAATCTAGTAATCACTAGATAGTGATCCGTTCCCAGGTCAGTACCCCTGAACACTCGCGTATCCATCACCTGTTTTCGCAGTCGGTCATCCACCAGGAACAAATCGATCATACTTCTCTCATTCTTTTGTTCTCTAGTATACATATGGATTTTCTTGTGATTAAACATAGTGTTTGTCACAAGAAGACCCTTTTCCTTGCACACCGCCAGTATAAGCTTGCCAGCATCATTAACCCTTTTATCGCCAAACTTTCCAAGTACCGACTCGTACCCTGGTCGAGCGGTACCAACCCATCCATTCAAATCACCACATACAACAATTCTTTCGTTTCCCCTAGCCAAATCTAGAACTTCTCTTACATTCTCCCAAAACTCCTCCAGCTCAGCCCTGGACGACGAAGCTACCGGCGCATAAACAGCCAAAAGGAATAACTTCGTCAGTCCCAATTTAAAGCGAACCCAGAGAAGTCTTGAGTTCACAACCTTATATTCAGTCATAACATCGACCAACCGAGAAGACAGCAGCACCCCCACTCCCTGGCAGGCGTTCTCGCTCTCTGGGACTCCGGACCATAGAGCTAACGCCCCGCCAGGGAGCTCTTCAGTACCACTGCCCTTCCGTTTAGTCTCCGACATACACACGACATCTATTTCTCTTTCTTTCATTATTTCGATCAACTCATTCGTCTTATCTCTCATGCCTCCTCTAACATTCCACGTGCCAACTCTGCACTCTGTCCTCCACCTTCCGCCGTGTCGGGCTGTGCGTGACGGGTGGCGGTCCCCATCGCCGCTTTGCACGCTGCATTCCACACCAACGGGGACGAGCTGGTGTGCGTCGCCTTGGGGGGACGCCCTAACCCTCGTTGTCATGGGTGCGCAGCTAGTAGAATTGCAGCCCTGAAAAGGGCTGGCATACATAAAGCACATAAAATGTGGTGAAGAAGTACGTTAAAACAGACGAAATAGTATTTATCGTTATTACGAACAAGAGTTTTTATGATATGATTATATTACTTATCGCTCACTAACATTAATTACAATAATTAAAAGTTCATAGCTCTACTTCTACATCATCAACCTGTAAAACTCGATTGCTGGAAATAGGCATCCTCCTTGAATGGAGGAAGTCACGCTTAGCAGGCGAATAGACGATCATACTTGTAGTACAAGATGTCTTGCACCTTTGACACTGCCGCCCGTCTTAGGTTAAGGTAATTTTTTTCTTGTTTAACAAATATATGTTACTCCCACACCAGTATTTACTCCTGTATCGTGGAAGAAGTTTACATACATAAATTGCACAAGGACAAATATCCAGATCCGGAACAATTATTTGTAGGCCATACAAATATTTGTTCGCGTTGTTATATGCGGTATCGAACCAGCGGCTCTCAGCATCATAACTCAACGCTAAGCCACTGCGCCACGAAGCCGTCAATATTAATGCCGGTATTGTTTTGAAGTTTGGTGGACATTACACTTTTTTGGTATTTGGCACAGTCGCCTCTTACAACCACTAAGGAAAGAAATAGAGTGATTGAGCCTCTTAGATCGAAACCGCACAGCAGAATTATAAGGTCTATTTACAAACGCTTGCATTAGTTTCATTTTCTGCCGACTTACAAAAAGGAGACCGTACTCAATTCGACTGTATGTTTTTTATGTGTGTTACCTCATAACATTTTACTGGGTGAACCGATATCAATGATTCCTTTTTATTTGAAAGCTGATAGTTCTCGTGTGGTCCTATATGAATTTGATCAAGATCAGACCAATAGTTTTTGAGTTATCCTTAATAACTTATATTAAAGTCGGCTATACAAAATTTTTAATTTTTAATTATACATAATTTGTGTGTGTAAATTAAATTTAATGTTACTTATACGTCTTCTCATCCCTGTCCCTGCCAAGAGAGGCCTAGAGGCTCAAGGTAACAACTAGGTTGACTTCTTAATAAAATCACCCTTGGTCCTCCCTTGGGTTAAAATAGCGGATGATGTTTATTGTAATTTTTTTTTTATAGGAAAGGGGGCAAACGTGCATGCGGCTCACCTGATGGTAAGTGACTACCGCCGCCCATGAACAACTGCAACACCAGGGGAATCGCAGATGCGTTGCCGGCCTTTTAAAAAGGAGTACGTTCTTTTCTTGAAGGTCCCTAAGTCGTATCGGTCCGGAAAAATCGCTGATGGTAATCGATTCCACAAGGAGGTCGTGCGAGGAAGAAAACATCTTCTAAATCGCACAGTGGTGGACCGCCAATCATCCAGATGGTGTGGATGGTATCGGGAGTTCTGCCACGATGTGCGTTCGTGAAATTTGCCGGCTGGGATTAATCCGAACAATTCCTCAGAGCACTCCCCATGGTAGATGCGAAAGAAAATGCAAAGGGATGCAACATCTCTTCGCAGTGCCAATGAATCGAGCCGATCGGAAAGGGCTCGGTCGTCGACGAGTCGAGCCGCTCTGCGTTGGATGCGGTCAAGTGAAAGGAGCTGGCACTGGGGAGCCCCTGCCCAGAGATGGGAACAGCATTCCATGTGAGGCCGAACTTGCGCCTTGTAAAGTTGCAGGCGGTGTGCCGGCATGAAATACTGTCCCGCTCTGCTGAGCACGCCAAGCTTTTTAGAGGCCAATTTGGCCTTCCCTTCCAAGTGACCACGAAACTGCACGTCACTCGATATGTCGACTCCGAGGATACCGATACTGGCTGAGGCAAGAAGGGGAGTGCCTTGAAACTGAGGAGATACGACAAAGGGGTTCTTTTTAGCGGTAAACGCGCAAACTTGTGTCTTCTGAGGATTAAACTGGACTAGATTTAGTCGCCCCCAATCCGAGACTTTGCTCAGCAAAGACTCGACTTCAGACACAAGTTTGTTCCGGTACTCAGCGACGTTTTCCCGAGAAATATTGGCACGGCCGGTGTATAGAGCATCACCAGTACTGTCATCCGCATAGCAATGAATGTTACCAGTTAGCAACATATCATTGATATGCAGAAGAAACAGCGTTGGTGATAGCACACAGCCTTGTGGAACACCAGCGTTAATAGGCTTGTAGTCAGAACATGCACCGTCTACAACGACCTTGAAGCTCCGATCTGCAAGGAAGCTGGTGATCCAATTGCACAATTTCTCGGGAAGCCCATAGGAAGGGAGCTTCGAAAGAAGCGCTTTGTACCAAACCCGATCGAAGGCCTTCGCAATGTCCAGACTAACGGCCAACGCCTTCCCCTTGGACTCTACTGCCTCTGCCCATCTATGGGTCAGGTAGACCAGAAGATCACCAGCTGATCGACCCCGACGAAAACCGTATTGGCGGTCACTAATCAGCTGGTGATCCTCAAGGTATCGGATGAGCTGGCAGTTAATAATGGATTCCATTATTTTGGAGAACAAGGAGGTGATCGCGATAGGCCTATAGTTGGACGGGTCTGAGCGGTCGCCTTTTTTAGGGATCGGGTGGACAAAAGCTGTCTTCCATGAATTCGGGACTACGCCTTGGGAGTAGAAGTACCGGAAAAGACGCGTTAGGACCGGTGCCAACTGCGGAGCACATGTCCTCAGCACAATTGGGGGGATTCCGTCAGGCCCACTCGACTTCTGGATGTGCAGGGAGAGCAGTGCTTTGCGAACCGAGCGCTGTGAGAACAGCACATCCGGCATGGAGCACTCACACCGCGGGATGGTCGGCGGTGTTTTCCCCCCGTCATCAAGAGTCGAGTTGGACGCAAAAAGGGAGCCTAAAAGGTCGGCTTTGTCTTTTGCGTCATGGGCCAGTGAGTCATCCTCCCTGTGCAGAGATGGTAGTGATGGCTTAGAGAAATTCCCTAGGACAGCCTTGGCGAGAGACCAGAATGCACGGGTTCCCGAAGGAAGGCGAACTAGTTTCTCGCCAATTCTGCCTATGTGCTCTGACTTTGCCTTGGCAATAACTCTTTTGAAGGACCTGGAGGCGAAGTTATACTTCTTTTTAAGTGTGCTGGTGTTTACATCCCGAGTCGCCGAAACCGCAGCCCAGGCCTGATAACACTCCTGCTTACTGTGTAATGCAGTCTTACAGGAGCGACCAAATCAAGGCTGAGATCTGCCTCCGATGGGTACCACAGATGATGGAATAAATAGTTCCATTCCCTGTAGCACCACATCAGTGACAGAGTCAGCAACAGCGCTGGGATCGTCCGGCGAGAAGCAAACCCGCCCCCATGGGTAGGATGCAAAGAAAGACCGCATTCCGTCCCAATCCACCGACCTGTAATGCCAAACACGGCGGCAACCTGCAGAACGCAAACGCGAAGGGAGCGTGAGTGGCACCACACTCCGGATCAGACAATGGTCCGAAGAGCCGAGAGGGGCATCGACGGAAACCTGATATCCGTCCGGATGAGAGGTCAGCAGAAGGTCCAACAGGGAAGGTGTATGATCCTCCACATCCGGAATCCGCGTAGGCGAAGTAACCAGTTGTGTCAGACCATATGCCAAGGCAAAGTCATAAACAGATCTCCCCGCATGATCGGTTAAACGTGAACCGAGCCATTCGGCGTGGTGGACGTTAAAATAGCCAAGGATCACGATCTCTGTGGATGGGACCTGTTGTAGCAAGGAATCTGTAGTAATTAAAAGGTAAATAGGGGCATAAATGGGGGAAAAGTATAATTTTTCCAAACTAATACATCACCTATCAAATAAAGGTGTAATAATTAAAATCAGTTCACAATTGACGAAAATACCCCGTAAAAAATAAAAAATAAACATACAGTCGTATTCAGAAACTTTTATTATATTGTGCTCGATTCTACAATTTAATTTAATTTAGTTTCAATTTCGAATTCAAGTCGACCTTTTAACTCGAATATCGAATTTCCAACCAGCAATTTGAACAATATAGCAAAGTTGTAGGAATGGACATACTATGCTGCATAATGATACGTGAAATAGATGCATGAACGTTCATTTTAACCGATTTCAAAAAAGGACGGGATTAAGCACGATTGTATTTACTCCTTTTGATATTTCTTTAGCTGATTGTTTATAACGAAAGAGTGTACTCCTACAGTGGTCTTATAGAAATTACAACCAGACGTGATGATACTGAATTGGTTCTTACTTTTTTAATAATCTAATGAATGCTCTCGAGACGTTGCTTTGTTGCCATTTGCAGGCCCTACTAACGACTGCATCATTAATCATAATAAATGGGACCTGTCTCTCTTTTCAGTCGCATACTAACTTATTGAACAGACGGTAAGTGTCTGTTGAGAAAATAGTGAAAAGTCGTATTCAAATATTACAAAGCAAAATTACTGTCACTATAGTATTCTTTCAAATTTATAAGTGTTCGCGTTTAATTTTTTGTCTTTCTCTTCAAGCCCAAGCTGTAATCTTCTCAGAAAAAAGCAATTGTAGCGGAAAAGTGAAGTATTTTACATATTTGAATATTTCAGCTTTAATTAAAACGTTAAATTAAAACGCTAGTTTAATTTGTTATAATTTTAAAAAGGTCTAAAAACTGTTTTGACAACAGTAATATAGCGCTAGAGCTGTGGCAATACCACAACAGCATTATGCTGGGTCGGATGCCTTTTCTTTACTGCCACCCAACGATTTGTATATACCTACTATTTTTTAACTGTTATTTTCTAACGTGTAATATATATTGCATTGTAGTAACGAATAGATTATATAGAGCTATAGAGTATATAACGACTATCCTCGCTTATACTAGCTGCGCGCTGTAACAAGCAATTAATATAACACGTTTTAATATAACGGAAAATAAGAAAAGAAAATCAAAAAACTCCTGCATTTTATTTCATAATAAAATTACTATAACCCCAAACTCTATTATTTCCGTAACATTAAGATGTTTATTCACATGGCGGTTTTCGTTATCTCATTCTTAACCGCCTACAAAAATATAAGAGGAGGTTGACAATTTGAATTTATGTTTTTGTAACGTTACGCGGTATCTTCGTTCATTGTCAACAGATTTTCATAATTCTGTTTTTATAATTTAATAGATTGCACTTCAAGAATTTCATGGTATAAATTTATGGAAAAATAGGTTTGTAATTTGTTACTCAAGGTATACGTGTGTACACAAGATATATACAAGTATATAATATACAAGATATGTACAAGTATATATAAGTTGTATATCAGATATACAACTTACCGTTATAATTACCGTTAGAGCCTAATATAAGTCCACTACTAAGCTTTTAGATTGACTTATAGAAGGAAATTACTTTTTTATATATATTATAAGCGCGATATGATTTCCCGAGGGATTTTTACAACACATTCATATAATATAATATATACATATATATATATATATATATATATATATATATATATATATATATATATATATATAATATTAGAATAAATATATATATAGCCCGAGCGTCGACACCGCTCCAACTTGAGGGGGCCTTTCGAGGTTGTCCACAGTCACTTTCTTCTTTCGTCACGTTGACAGTCAATTAACTCTATCGTACGATTTACTAACTTACAGAAGCCACTAACTATCGCTGGTTATAAGGTTAACACACAAAACGCACACGGAGTTTACAGTTTATTAAAGGTCACTACCGTTTCGCGTCTAACGGTGGTAGAGCCCCGCAGCAGTTTTTGCTGTTGCACGTATGGGCCGGCTCGAGCCGGGTTGGTACCACGACCTCACAGAATACCGGCGTGAAGTAGAGGCTCTGCTTCTGCGTTTCGTCTGGTGAGTGCAGGTGGCCGGAGGCCCAATTCCCCCCCCCATCAACATGGTAGCGGAATTAGACAATAAACTACCCCAGGAGGGTACCAGTACCCCTGGAGAATCCCTCGCTGAGCATCCACGACCATGTTGTTCCAATCCTGAGCGTGGGTGCTCAGGCTGCCCCGCGTATTCTGGGGGGGGGGGGGGAGCGCAAAATTCCGCTCAAAAACAAAACTGCTCGGGGCAAACTGAGCAACAATACCAAGGCGACCCCTGCCACGCTATCCGTGAATTTCTGCAACATCAGGGGACTTCACTCTAACCTAAACGCCGTCCATTACCATCTCGAGACGGCGAAGCCGGCCTTGCTCTTTCTGACCGAGACGCAGGTTTCCTCTCCGGCTGATATTTCGTATCTCTCCTGCCCGGGGTACAAATTGGAGCACTCCTTTGTGCCTCGGGCTGGAGTTTGCGTGTATGTCAGAGAGGACATCTGTTCTCGACGCCTCGGCAGTCTTGAAGGTTCGGACCTGTCCATCCTTTGGCTACGCGTAGACAGCGACGACCATCCGCGCGTCAACGGGTGCCTCTATAGGTCCCGTAGCGGTAATGCCGAAACAGACCGACTCATCGACCACGTCCAAATGGCTACAGATTCCTTGCTACAACAGTTCCCATCCGCAGAGATCGTGATCCTTGGCGATTTTAACGCCCACCATGCCGAATAGCTCGGTTCACGTTTAACCGATCATGCGGGGAGATCTGTTTATGACTTTGCCTTGACATATGGTCTGACACAACTGGTTACTTCGCCTACGCGGATTCCAGATGTGGAGGATCATACACCTTCCCTGTTGGACCTTCTGCTGACCTCTCATCCGGACGGATATCGGGTTTCCGTCGATGCCCCTCTCGGCTCTTCGGACCATTGTCTGATCCGGAGTATGGTGCCACTCACGCTCCCTTCGCGGTTGCGTTCTGCAGGTTGCCGCCGTGTTTGGCATTACAGGTCGGCGGATTGGGACGGAATGCGGTCTTTCTTTGCATCCTACCCATGGGGGCGGGTTTGCTTCTCGCCGGATGATCCCAGCGCTGTTGCTGACTCTGTCACTGATGTGGTGCTACAGGGAATGGAACTATTTATTCCATCATCTGTGGTACCCATCGGAGGCAGATCTCAGCCTTGGTTTGGTCGCTCCTGTAAGACTGCATTGCGCAGTAAGCAGGAGTGTTATCAAGCCTGGGCTGCGGCTTCGGTGACTCGGGATGTAAACACCAGCACACTTAAAAAGAAGTATAATTCCGCCTCCAGGTCTTTCAAAAGCGTCATTGCCAAGACAAAGTCAGAGCACATCGGCAGAATTGGCTATAAACTAGTTCGCCTCCCTTAAGGAACACGTGCATTCTGGTCTCTCGCCAAGGCTGTCCAAGGGAATTTCTGTAAGCCATCACTACCATCTCTGCGCAGGTAGGACGACTCACTGGCCCAAGATGCAAAAGACAAAGCCGACCTTTTAGGCTCCCTTTTTGCGTCCAACTCGGCTCTTGATGACGGGGGGAAAATACCGCCGACCATCCCGCGGTGTGAGTGCTCCATGCCGGATGTGCTATTCTCACAGCGCTCAGTTCGCAAAGCACTTCTCTCCCTGGACATCCAAGAGTCGAGTGGGCCTGACGGAATCCCCCCAATTGTGCTGAGGACGTGTGCTCCGGAGTTGGCATCGGTCCTAACGCGTCTTTTCCGGTACTCCTACTCCCAAGGCGTAATCCCGAATTCATGGAAGACAGCTTTTGTCCACCTGATCCCTAAAAAAGGCGACCGCTCAGACCCGTCCAACTATAGGCCTATCGCGATCACCTCCTTGTTCTCCAAGATAATGGAATCCATTATTAACTGCCAGCTCATCCGGTACCTTGAGGATCACCAGCTGATTAGTGACCGCCAATACGGTTTTCGTCGGGGTCGATCAGCTGGTGATCTTCTGGTCTACCTGACCCATAGATGGGCAGAGGCAGTAGAGTCCAAGGGGGAGGCGTTGGCCGTTAGTCTGGACATTGCGAAGGCCTTCGATCGGGTTTGGTACAAAGCGCTTCTTTCGAAGCTCCCTTCCTATGGGCTTCCCGAGAAATTGTGCAATTGGATCACCAGTTTTCTTGCAGATCGGAGCATCAAGGCCGTTGTAGACGGTGCATGTTCTGACTACAAGCCTATTAACGCTGGTGTTCCACAAGGCTGTGTGCTATCACCAACGCTGTTTCTTCTGCATATCAATGATATGTTGCTAACTGGTACCATTCATTGCTATGCGGATGACAGCACTGGTGATGCTCTATACACCGGCCGGGCCAATATTTCTCGGGAAAACGTCGCCGAGTACCGGAACAAACTTGTGTCTGAAGTCGAGTCTTTGCTGGACAAAGTCTCGGATTGAAGGCGACTAAATCTAGTCCAGTTTAATCCTCAGAAGACACAGGTTTGCGCGTTTAACGCTAAAAAGAACCCCTTTGTCGTATCTCCTCAGTTTCAAGGCACTACCCTTCTTGCCTCAGCCAGTATAGGTATCCTCGGTGTCGCCATATCGAGTGACGTGCAGTTTCGTGGTCACTTGGAAGAGAAGGCCAAATTGGCCTCTAAAAAGCTTGGCGTGCTCAGCAGAGCGGGACAGTATTTCATGCCGGCACACCGCCTGCAACTTTACAAGGCGCAGGTTCGGCCTCACATGGAATACTGTTCCCATCTCTGGGCAGGGGCTCCCCAGTGCCAGCTCCTTCCACTTGACCGCATCCAGCGCAAAGCGGCTCGAATCGTCGACGACCGAGCCCTTTCCGATCGGCTCGATTCATTGGCACTGCGAAGAGATGTTGCATCTCTTTGCATTTTCTATCGCATCTACCATGGGGAGTGCTCTGAGGAATTGTTCGGATTAATCCCAGCCGCCAAATTTCATGAACGCATATCGCGGCAGAACTCCCGATACCATCCACATCATCTGGATGATTGGCGGTCCACCACTGTGCGATTTAGAAGATGTTTTCTTCCTAGCACGACTTGCTTGTGGAATAGATTACCATCAGCGATTTTTCCGGACCGATACGACTTAGGGACCTTCAAGAAAAGAGCCTACTCCTTTTTAAAAGGCCGGCAACGCATCTGCAATTCCCCTGGTGTTGCGGTTGTTCATGGGCGGCAGTAGTCACTTACCATCAGGTGAGCCGCATGCTCGTTTGCCCCCTCTCCTATAAAAAAAAAAGATTCAGATATATCATATACATACAGATTCAGATTTGAAAATCATGTCCTTAATATGGTAAGAAACTGTTTTTTATCGTCTTTTTTTTTATAGGATCGGGTGACAAACGTGCACACAGTCCACCTGATGGTAAGTGTTTACTGTGACCCATAGACATCTACATATATCCTCAATAAAGACTCAAGATGCAGATGCGTTGTCACCCGTGAGGACTAAGATGGAATGCCTCTTTGCCAGTAAAAAGGGTCTCCGGTTCTCCACACTCACCATACGAAACACAGCAGCGTTAAGCTGCTATTTTACGCTGGTTTTCTGTGAGAGCGTGGTCCTTCCCCGGTCGAGCCGACCCATTCGTGCTACAACCATAATATAGCTGCAGCATGGCTCTACCACGTAGAAAAATTAGAAGGATATTATACCATATCCGTGACCCACTATTTATACCGTCACGCATTATTCTTTGCGAGTCATTAATTTTATCTCGGCTTAACTACGGAGATGTTGTTTATGGACCTCGAATGTTCAACAAAACAAAGCGACTAATACAGCACGTGCAAAATGCATGTTGTCGGTTCTGTTTTGATGTCCCTCCCAGAAGTCACATTACTCCTTTTTTGAACACTGCTTCCATGCTCAACATGGAGTCACGTAGAGAGCTACATTTAGGAGGACTTATTTTTAATGCTATTAAGTTTAAAAAACCAAAGAACCTGTATGTAAAGATGAAGTTTGCTAAGCAAAATTCTGGAAAACTATTAAGGTCCATAAGATCAGCACTCCTGTATCACAGCCATAAAACAGCGGCATTTACTGGTAGTTTCCGATATATGGCAACGAAGTGTTGGAATAACATCCAACCACCAATAAGAAATCTTAAAACCAATTACAATTTTAAAAATAAATTCAAAACATATCTTTTATATGTGATAAACAAAAACGAGGTGTTCCCAAACACTTTGTTTGCCAGCTATAAACCACGGCATTTTTTGTTCCATTGTTTGTACTACTTATAATTTGTACGCAATGTAACACACTTACACGCCCCTTCAGTAATTTTACTAAATTAAACCCATGATGCAAATCGTAGGGCTGAAAGGACACACCATTCAAATATACATATTGGCACTGACTAACTATTGTGCTAATTTTCTTCTCGTCATCTCAAGGGTAATAGCTGAAAATCAGTGTTTGCTCTCTGAGCAATATTAATCATCGCTGAGCTAGGACCCAATTTGTCAAACTGCAACACACATGTACATTTAGATTTTAAGTTTTTGTAAATTATTTTCTTCGTAATATGTTACTTTGTACTTAGTTTAGTCACTGAATTTACGTGTGTGATTGGAGAAACAAATAAATGCTTTATCTATCTATCTATCACTCAGAAGCACTAAGGATCCTGACCCCAGCGGCGGTTCTGGTCTATGGCTCCACCGGCAATCAATATCCGGTTGCGGGGGGTAGTGAGAGCGGCACCTCGCAATACCGTCACTCTACTACCCCCGTGTTCCCACCACCACCGTATATTTTTTTATATGAGAGGGGGCAAACGAGCATGCGGCTCACCTAATGGTAAGTGACTACCGTCGCCCATGAACAACTGCAATACCAAGGGAATAGCAGATGCGTTGCCGGCCTTTTAAAAAGGAGTAGACTCTTTTCTTGAAGGTCCCTAAGTCGTATCGGTCCGGAAAAATCGCTGGTGGTAATCGATTCCACAAGGAAGTTGTGCGAGGGAGAAAACTTCTTCTAAATCGCACAGTGTTGGACCACCAATCATCCAGATGATATGGATGGTATCACGAGTTTTGTCGCGATGGACGATGGTGAAATTAAGCGGCTGGAATTAGTCCGAACAATTTCTCAGAGAACTCCCCGTGGTAGATGTGATAAAATAAGCAAAGAGATGCAACGTCTCTACGCAGTACATGTGAGTCAAGCCGATCGGAAAGAACTCGGTTTCGATTTTTCGAACCATTCGAACCGCTCTGCGCTGGATGCGGTCAATGGGAAGGAGCTGGCACTGGGGAGTCCCTGCCCAGAGATGGGAACAGTATTCCATGTGAGGCCGAACGTGCGCCTTGTATAGTTTCAAGCCGTGAGCCCGCATGAAATATTGTCTGGCTCTGCTGACCACGCCAAGTTTTTAGAGGCCAATTTGGCCTTCTCTTCCAAGTGACCACGAAACTGCACGTCACTTGATATGTCGACACAGAGGATACCGATACTGGCTGAGGCAACAAGGGGAGTGCCTTGAAACTGAGGAGATAGGACAAAGGGGTTCCTTTTAGCGGTAAACGCGCAAACTTGTGTTTTCTAGGGATTGAACTGGACTAGATTTAGTCACCACCAGTCTGAGACTTTGTTCAACAAAGTCTCAACTTCAGACACAAGTTTGTTCCGGTACTCGGCGACGTTTTCCCGAGAAATATTGGCACAGCCGGTGTATAAAGCATCACCAGTGCTGTCGTCTGCATAGCAATGAATGTTACTGCTTTGCAACATATCATTGATATGCAGAAGAAACAGCGTTGGCGATAGCACGCAGCTTTGTGGAACACCAGCATTAATGAACTTGTAATCGGAGCATGCACCGTCTACAACGGCCTTGATGCTCCGATCTGCAAGAAAACTGGTGACCCAATTGCACAATTTCTCGGGAAGCCCATAAGAAGGCAGCTTTGAAAGAAGCGCTTTGTGCCAAACCCGATCGAAAGCCTTCGCTATGTCCAAACTAACGGCCAACGCCTGCCCCTTGGACTCCACTGCCTCCGCCCATCTATGAGTTAGGTAACCTAGAACATCACCAGCTGAGCGACTTCAACGGAAACCATACTGGCGGTCACTAATCAGCTGGTGATCCTCAAGGTACCGCATGAGCTGGCTGTTAATAATGGTTTCCATTACTTTGGAGAACAAGGAGGTGGTAGCGGTAGGCCTGTAGTTGGACGGATCTGAGCGGTCGCCTATTTTAGCGATCTGGTGCACCAAAGCTGTCTTCCATGAATTCGGGACTACGACTAGAGAGTAAGAGTACCGAAAAAGACGCGTTAAAACCGGTGCCAACTACGGAGCACACGTCTTCAGCACAATAGGCGGGACTCCATCAGACCCACTCGACTTGTTGACGTCCAGGGAGTAGAGGGCTTCACGCACCAAGCGCTGTGAAACAGCACTTCCCGCATGGAGCACTCACATCGCGGGATATTCGGCGGTGTTTTCCCCCCGTCATCTAGAGTTGAGTTAGACGCAAAAAGAGAGCCTAGCAGATCGGCTTTCTCCTTTGCGTCATGGGCCAGTGAGTCGTCCACCCTGTGCAGAAATGGCAGAGATGGCTGACAGAAGTTCCCGTGGACAGCCTTGGCGAGAGACCAGAATGCACGTGTTCCTTAAGGGAGGCGAACTAGTTTATAGCCAATTCTGCCGATGTGCTCTGACTTTGTCTTGGCAATGACGCTTTTGAAAGAGCTGGAGGCGGAATTATACTTCTTTTTAAGAGCGCTGGTGTTTACATCCCAGTACGTTGATGCTTCAGCCCAGGCCCGGTAGTACTGCTGCTTATAGCGTGATGATATTTTACTGGAGCGACCAAACCATGGCTGGGATCTACTCCCGATGGGCACCACAGAGGATGGAATAAAAAGTTCCATACCCTGAAGTACTACATCAGCAACAGAATCGGCAACAACGCTGGGATCTTCAGGCGAGAAGGAAACCCGCCCCCAAGGGTAGGATGCAAAAAAAGACCACTTCCCGTCCCAATGGGCCGACCTATAGTGCCAAACACGGTGGCAAGCTGCAGATCGCAACTGCGATGGGAACGTGAGTGGCCGAAAAAGGCAATGGTCCGAAGAGCTCAGAGGGTCATCGACGGAGACCTGATATCCGTCCGGATGAGAGGTCAGCAGAAGGTCCAACAGGGAAGGTACATAATCCTCCATATCTGGGATCCGCGTAGGCGAAGTAACCAGTTGTTTTAGACGATATGCCAAAGCAAAGTCATACACAGATCTACCCGCATAATCGGTCAAACGGGAACCAAGTCATTGAGCGTGGTGGGCGTTAAAATCACCAAGTATCACGATCTCTGCTGATGGTACCTGCACGGAGTCTACAGCCATTTGGATGTGGTCGATGAATCGGTCTGTGTCGGCATTACCGCTATGGGACCTATAGAGACACCCGTAGATGCGGGGGTGGTCGTCGCTGTCTACGCGCAGCCATAGGATGGACAGGTCCGTACCTTCAAGACTGCCGAGGCGTCGAAAACAGATGTCCTCACTGACTTATACGCAAACTCCAGCCCGAGGCACAAAGGAGTGTTCAAATTTGTACCCCGGGTAGGAAAGATATGAAGTATCAGCCAGAGAGGACACCTGAGTCTCAGTTAAAAGGAGGAAGGCCGGCTTCACGGTCTCTAGATGGTAATGGACAGTGTTAAGGTTGGAATGAATTCCCCTGATATTGGAAAAATTCACAGATATCGTGAAAGGGGTCGGCTTGGTCTTATTGCTCCGCTTGCCCGAGCAGTATTAGTCACGAGCGGAATTTTGCCCCCCCCCCCCCTCTCGTCTCGTCATACTAACTCCTCTTCCTCGACTATTTCTTCTTGCCTGTGGCAGTAGAGGGAGAAGACACCCCTTTTGCTGTAGTCCACCAACTCACATCCGAAGAGCGGCCACCGCGGTCCAACCCTTGTCCTCGGGTCAGCCATGTGGATTCCTCTTCGTTGACCATAGATGACCAAGCCACGGCTTCTAAGCCCCCCCGTCATAACATGGCGGCTCTCGTTAGGAAGGGTAGAAAAATGAACACTAACGCAACACGGCTCAGTGCCGTGCAACGCGGTAATGCTTCACTCCGTTCAACGACTACTCTGAAAGGAGACTACGGAGTGTACGCGCAAGCACAGTTGTACTCTCTATTTCATCATTCTCGTAGCCCAATGGGATGGCAATCCGACTCGAACTAAGAGAGGTTAGGTGCAGAACCAACGACTTTATGTGTTATGAGACACGGGGATGTAACACCGTCAACTTTCTGAAAAACTTGACAGAAAAACTCAATAATTGATTTTTTCCGACCGCACATTAGGATACTACTTCAAGTGGCAACAATTTTTCGACATTTCTCTCTCTCTCTCTCTCTCTCTCTCTCTCTCTCTCTCTCTACATGTCACATCTGATACGTGTTGAGTTCGCTTACTAGATATAAGACCAGTAAATTCTCTTTGTGCTTATAGATACGGATTTTCTGCTAACGAGTAACATCAGAGATAGTTATTAATTGTTCAGTTTCAGAGATAATAACACAATCACCATACAACCCAGACTAACCTCCTTCTATAAATGTTTATGGTTAAATGTTAGGTCCTGATACGATTTAAAATGGAAATTGCGCACTTGCGCTTATACTATCACCGCCATGGTCGTACAAAAAAGGCGGACTTGAAGCACTGCAATGGCGGCGGTGCGAGGATGTTTGCATGCAATAAAGGGTTGTCATGTGAAACATAATTTCCCCAAATTTATTTTTATAAAACAATAGATTAAAATATAACATAACTTTGACACAGTACTAATTACCTGCCAGCCACCTGGTAGCCACCACTGTTAATTTCTGCTCATCCGAGCCCTTTCTTATATCGTCTGTGACTTTGATAAGCGAAGTGGTAGTGCTGAAACTAGAGCGAAACTGCAATTGAAATTTATTCAGCAGGTTATGTTTTGCAATGAAAATAGATATTTACTTAAAACACAGGCCTCCAGAAGTTATGGGAGAATTGAAATAGGACGAAAATGGTTGGGGAGTACAGGGGAGTATATCTTAGGAATATAATATCATAATCTCATACCAGTAAGCAAGGAGTGATAGCCTGGTAATAAATTCTGTCGATGGCTGCTGGTGGCTGAGGACCGTATTTTGTGACATGACAGTGATCAGAATGAAATACAATATGGTTTAAGCCCATATATCGGAGGCCACAATATTTTTTGGGCCTTTTAGTAAGTCGCCTCTTATACGACAGCCGATAATTGATTTCTTGATGGACATAGTGGTGATTTCTTATACATCATCGAAGGTTTTTATTTATTTTGACGTAAAATCTTTTGAAGATAAAAATAATCATAACGAAAAAATAATGATTTACAAAAATATGAAAAAGAAAATGAGTTACAGTCTCAACAGTACCAATGAGAATAATAAACAGACAAAATTTTTAGCAACAATACTGACTTCTTGCATTCAAAAGGAGGATTCCGTTAGATTATTAATATTTAAAAAATCCTAGCTTGTAGAGAGAATCAAAAGTCTAAAGAATAAATTATTTCGATGACAGTTAAACCCGCCAACACACACTATTCTAACGGGACAGACTAATTCGTCGTTGATGCTGCAAAGGGGCGGACCTCAATTTTTCAAAAAATTACAGGAGAGCAAGAAAATATTTATTATTTCCCGATTACTAGCTTTTTTTCATCGGAAAATTAAATATATTAGACTTAATGATAAACTAAAAATAAGAAAATAAATCTCACTTGTAGTTTTTCATTAAGTCTAATTTTGAAAAATTGAGGTCCGCGCCTTTGCGGCGTCTACGACTAATTGTTCCGTAAACCGAGAAATGAGAGGAGGTCTGCGCCTTGCAGTGGGATGTATTGCTTTAATTTTTACTATTACCTCGAAGCTCAAATATACCATTGCAAAACTTGAAGCGTAAGCTCGTTCTGGGTAGATCGGTCAAAAAACTACATATTTAAACACTAAAGAAAACCAGCGGTAACAATGACATAAGAACGTTAAACACCTCAGACCTCTAATGGTGCTTTAATGAATCTGAAATATCGGAAATTAAAACTAAGTCAAAATTAAAAGCGATAAATACAGTCTGTAAGTTATGAAACACTTATTTTGAAAAATTAATAGTTATGCCATTAAATGAAAATAAAAGGAAAATGTATCATGGCATTTTTATAGATAAGTAAGAACGCAAGGAAGTCACTCATTTAAAATTCAGGAGACCGCAGCTAAATACGGAAACGCTCGCTACATGTTTCCGCCCTTTTTCACGCTTTTGTGACTTATTTAGGACACAGATAATAAATATTACAATGTTATAGAAGTGCGACTAGGTAGTATCGTCAAACTTCTAGACATTTACTTACACAAATAAAACATTCAATAGTATCTTGCTCAACCGGTACAGTGCTTTCTTTAAATTCGAACGAATATTCGTAATGCTTTTCTTTTCAAATGTAAATTCTCTCAATAAACAAAAGAGATAGGCCAGATGAAGGTAATAGTACATGTTGGAAATTTACACTGATATTTTAGACTCCTACTGCATTTGTCATGTCTTACAATAGAAGGATAAAAAAGCTAACAAAAAAGCCTTTTTTTAAATAAGGGTGATAAACGATTGCACAGTCTACCGATGGTAAGTGGATGTTGTGACTCATCTACTCGTACATCTATTCTTGATTAAGATCCAAATTCAGATCAGTGTTTAGCCCTGAGGACTAAAATAAAATGCATGTTTTCCGGTGAAAAGGTTTCCGGTTCTCTACAATCACTATACGAGCAAACAATATAAGCTGCTAATAGGTCTTCACCTATGAAATTACCGTTATGTAGTACTGGCCATTTGAAATCAAAATAATTTGTGTTTGGCCAAGAATTCTAATTTTAAATTAATTTTATTTAAAAACATGGAATTATTTCTTTTTAATTAGTCATTCGCTTATTGATGAGCGTTATGATTTTATCGCATTTGAATATTTTTCGTCATCATGTATACGTTAAAAATTCGAGTAATTATGGAATATGAGTACCGTCATTGCAGCAAAGCTACACAAGCGAAACACAACATCAACGACGTTTACGGAGCGAATGCTACAAACGAACGCACGACCTGTTGTCGGTTTGCTCGCTTCAGTTGTCCAAGTCAGAAATTTTGACCTGGAAAATAAACCCCGTGGTCGTCTGAAAACTTTGATCGACAATGACGAATTAAAGGCTATTGTGGAAACTGATCACACTCAATCAACAACTGAATTAGCAGCAGCTTTCAACGTTAGCATCAAAACAACATTGGTCCCTTTGCGTCAAATTGGCAAGGTAAAAAGCTTGACAAATAGGTGCCCCACGAACTCAAGGATCGCCAGCGTGAAATACGCGTAGAGACGTGCCTTGCACTGCTGAACAGGTACACAAAGGAACGAATTTTTAAGAAAGGCATCAATAAACTGCCACTGCTTTGGCAAAGGTGCATCGATTGCATTAGTGATTACTTTGAATAATATAATTAAAAAAAATTGCGTAAAACTTATTTCATAAAAAAGGGTAATTTTATAGACAAAGACCTAATGTAATTTATTTCGTTCCAAATATAAATTAACTTAGGTAGTAAACACAAAATAATTTGGAAATAAAATGGCGTGTTCCTAGCACAACCAGACAACTAACAGTGGTAGAGCTACGCGGCAGCTTTTGCTGTCGCACGGATGGGCCGGCTCAAACCGAGGTGGTACGACGACCTCACAGAAAACCAGCGTGAAGTAGAGGTTTACCTCTACGTTTCGCTTGGTGAGTGCAGGTGGCCGGAGGCCCTATTTACTGGAAATGAGGCAATCCATCCTAGTCCCTACGGGAAACAACGCATCTACATTTTGATTTGTAATAGAGGATAGATGTAGATGTCTATGGGCCGCAGCAAACACTTACCATCAGGTGGACTGTGTGCTCGTTTGTCACCCTTATCCTTAAAAAAAAGATGTTATAAAAACTATGTAGCTGTAACTGTAACGCAGATTTTCAGTACACGCCAGAAACATAGGTCCAATAACATAAACGAAATTAAGCAAGGGCTCCAACATTAAAAATCATACCCTTAAAAATTTAAAAATAAAAATAAAACATTTTATATTTAGAAAATAATAGACACATAAGTAAATTATTACCCTACATTACACAAAGGTATTCCTTTAGTTTTATTTTTAATAAATATCGGAGGTGGTATGAGCTCATAATGCATCTATTTCAACTGTAAGTTATCAATGTATCTCCTGAACACCTACAAACAGAGGTTCTAAATGAACAGAAGGAATCACCATTGCCCTATGAATTCTACTCCTAACCATACCTACAGTCCTTTTTTATATTGAAAGTAATTACACTCATTATTATCAAGTTAGCATGCTATGGCAGCCTATAGATACCCGCACTAGAATGAGTGTTAACTTGATTTAATACAAGTAAGGGTAGCAAACGAGCACATCAGACGCGTAAGTGGATGCTGTCGCGCGGTCAATGAACACATCCTCGATTACAAAATAAAATAAAAACTGCGTCGATATGGGGTAGTGAATATTCTTACACTGCTACTACACGGTTAATACATTTATCTTCTTCTAACTTATATGTCGGCTTTATCGACTACAGCAAAGCTTTTGACAGAATCAATCATGGTTTCAACTGGAATGCATTGAAAACATCAAATGTAAACGATAAATAGGTAGATAAACATCATAAAATATGTATACTTAAATAGTACAAGTAGGGTTAAACCTGAAAGTAGAGGTGACCAAATAAAAATAAAAAGAGTACTCAGACAAGACGATCCTTCGTCTCGAAACTTTTCATGCCATTTAAATCATTTTAGGATTACAGATGACATAGTCATATTTGCTGAAACAGGTAAACAACTAAATGATATGTTATACTCGCTAGACCAAGAAAGTTCAAATGTAGATTTGGAAATAAATGTAAGAAAGACTAAGATAATGTACCCATCAAAAATAATGTGAATATTATTATTATATTATCACTTATATTGTCACAAAACTATAATATTATAAATATAAATACACTCTATATAAATAATATTATTATTAGTATTTTCTTTCGTCTTTGAGAGTGGTGCTCTTTGAAGTACGTAGTTGTTATCTTGAAAAATGCAAGTATTTTTACTTTTTTTTACTTTACTTTTTTAGTGAAGAAGCTTCAATTAATTTTATGAATTAATACTGAATTGCTTTTTAGGACCCTTAAGTCAAATTGATTTTCATGTCTGTGCTACATACTGCCAACAACATTTTAATGCCATAGACATGCTTGGAAGGGAAATGAAAAAAGTAGTATTTTAATCAAAAGTAAAAGCCGACTTCAAAGAACTAAAAAGGGATAAAAAAAATTCCACATAATAATTCGGAAGTCGGGGATTTAATCCTACTACACTTTGCTACACATACATTATGATTTCATTCTTTTTAGTGAAGTCGGTTTTTACTTTTTAATAAAGATTTTTTCACCATTTTGATTGCGCTAAAGAATATCAAAAGCTTGAATGTCGTCTTATATAGTAGTTACTTAAAAACTTCATCTCCTATTTTTCATTCGTATTGTTGGAATTTATCTTCAAATTATTGTGGAACCACCTCTAAAGTATAACCTACTTTGTAAAAAAATAATCAAAGAATCAGTTAAAAAATGAAGAGGATATCGCATTAAATACATATAAAAAAGAAGTATGATCGAATTGACAACCTGCTCTTTTTTGAAGTTGACTAAAAATAGCTTTATCCTTACGTCCAGCGGAGGATGGCTATACGGATCGTGCGGGGATACCGCACGATATCTATTGAGGCGGCAACAGTCCTGGCTCGCGCAGCAAGTGTGTACAACCGAATCCGCATCCTCTGTCAGAGAGGTGGCAATGAGCCAGATGAAGCGCTCGAGTCTATAAAACAGCAGGAGCGACAGAACGCTTTAGCGATGTGGCGCACTGGACTTAACGAGGAGCGCTATGCACGTAAACGTGTTATTGGCGCAATCCTGCCGGTCTTCGAAGCCTGGATGCAGCGACGAGTAGGAAGACTCACCTAGAGACTTACACAGAAAATTACTGCGCATGGGTGCTTCAGTGACTATCTGTGTAAGATAGGACGCGAAGCGACGGTGAACTGCTACCACTGCGGTGGACAGGATCAGGACTCAGAGTCCCATACGCTGGCGGTATGTCCAGCGTGGGAACGACAGCGAACGATCCTGGCAAACCGGATCGGTCGGGACCTCTCCCTGCCAGCAGTCGTATCGGCGATGTTGAACGGGGACTCGGCGTGGAAGGCCGTAGCCAACTTCTGTGAGTCCGTAATGGTCCAGAAGGAGGCTGGTGAGCGGGATTGGAGGAGTACAGATCCCACTCGGAGACGACGTCATCAAGGCGTTCGTCACGGCCCTCCCTTTGAAGATGGTGTTCCCCTACCAGAAACGGGGCCTCTGGGGTTGTAGGCGTTCGTAGCGGGGGCCTCGAATACCTAGTAACGTAACCCCCGAGGAGAACAATGGCTCGGAAGTGGTCCTGAGACATCGTGATAGCACTGCGAGGGTGCTGGGGGTAGAAAGTTCTGCCCCTGGGACGTGCTTCCAATAAAGCGAAGCGAGAGAGGGGCCCCGGCTGCGTTCCGAACGGAGATCCCGGGACCCCTCGTACACGCTGATGGAGACCACCGTGAAGTTTTAGCCGGTATGAGTCCGGCATAACCTTCCGGTTGCCCCCGCAGCCGGAGGTATCCATGAGGATTTCCCCACGAAAAAAAAGCTTTATCCTTACGTAACTTACAATACCTGCAAAGAACTAAGGTTGTATGTGCCACTAATAGGTGGTGATAATACGTTATGTAATAATAATAATGTCCTCCAGACCGGATTTCGGTCACGCCAGCCAGTATAAATGGAGACTAATTATCTGCGCAGAACAGAATCTGCATGAATGTGTGCGTAAGCATAGGTGCACTCTTTTCCCCCTCTATCTTATAGTCTAATGGGACAGCATTCAGATACGATCGAAGAGAGATCAGACGCGGGACCAATGGCTTTACGTGATTCGAAGCAAGGAGTGAAACACCGTCAATATTCCTATTATTTGCGCCGGGCTCCTACTGAGAATTTATTTACAGAAAAAGCCAATAAATGATTCTGTACCGACTATCGATTCGAACTCGTAACACATGATCAGTAGTCACCTACAACTATTAGGCTAACGAAGTCAACGTTATATAATATTATGTGACAAAGTATAATTTTTATAGGTGGTTCAAATAGTTGTACGAGTTAAGTTGAATTCTATGTTTAAAAATTTCTCTTACAACAAATTGTAGTCATCTCATTATTCTTCGATTTTCACTAAAGCTTTATTTATTTTATTGAGTGTTGGCTTGTTTCCAACATAAATGTAATAGTGTTCCATAACCATAACCATTATCTAGCCAAGTTTTGTCGCACAATGCACCTGTCGAGACCCATTAAACTTTAGAATTGTGTGGGTAATGCGCTTTGTTTAAATCCTTTATATGCACCTTGGGAAGCAAGAAATTTTTTTTTTGCTTTAATGTAAATCCTGCTTTTAGAGTTATAAAGTTTTTAAGACAATAATGTTACCTTTACTGATTTTAGAACAGGCTTAATTGCAATGCGCATTTCTTTTATTATATTTATAGAACGGTTTTTTAGCCTTTCGTGATACATGCAGTCTGTCTTTCCGTCTGATTACAATCTGGGTATCTGAAACGCAAGAGTGAATAGACCTTTGTATTTTGCTAAGATAGTGCGATTTATTATACATCAAAGCACTGGCTTGTAACAAGTAAAAACAAAAATTAAAGGAGTATTAGTGATCTTTAAAGTTTTAAGTGTTAATGACTTATTACTTATTAATAGTATGTCAACAAAAAAGTGTTTGCCGTTTGATGGCCTCGTAAGAAAGTTCAACATTCCGTTTCGTCCCGTAGGTATCGTAAGAAGCGACTATGAAAAATGCCGAAAATTTAATAGCTATCAATAGCAGCGTTAAAGGTGCGATACGTCCGGTACTAGTCTGGTAGCTTGGGATGTTATCTCCCGTCAACACCGACCTATTACGAGCTGATGAACAAGATGAAAACTGTTATAGTTCTCTTCTATATAAATATAGGCGACAGTATTCTAATAGCAGGATGCGGATCGCGAACTCAAAAGGTCGTGGGTTCATGTCCACCATTCGACTACTGTCGTGAACCACTCTTAACACAAGCATTTCAAGCTTACCAGAAATGGTTGAAGTGAACATTAGAAAAGTTAATAGGAATTAGCTAGTATTTTATTTAAAAAAAAAATAACAGCACTATCACTACACTATCCTTAGGCGATAGAGGGAAATGAAAGAGCAAAGCAAAACAAAAATCAGTTGCTCAGCCGATTGCAAAACGTGGCAATTATAGCAGATCAAACTATAGGGAGGCCTATTTTCAAAAGTGCATTTTACCGTAATGGCAATGATGATCAATTCTAGAGATAGCATCCTCCTCCATAGTGTGAGGCGTCTTATACTGAAATTAATAATGTTGCCAAAAGGTATGATAACCTCACTCGAGTGGTCAACGTCCAGTAGTGGATTATTTTATTTTATAAGTTCGGTGGTAAAGGGTTCATTTCGTTGGTGGCGTTGAATTATAACACGAAGTGCAAATATAACCTCACTTTTAATAGAATAAACTAAATAGACAATAACAGGTAATAATATGTCTTGGTCCGCTCCTCGATGCGAAGTGCCCATTCGACAATCCCCAGCTTCTAATACGACTCAGGCCACATGCCGCCATTACAGAACAACGTCACGGCGTTTGGCCAGCTACTACATTATAATCAATTGAGCAACTTTTATTATTTTATTGGTTTAATAATATACATAATAATAATACATACAATCCAAAGATTCTCACTATGATATTATCATTAAAAATACCTATATTACCCTCCACCAATCATCCCCCTATTATTCAGTTCACGTAAAGAAAGCGTAAATGGAAAAGTTTCCCTTTTCAATGACTATTTGAAAGTTAATAAAATTATTCCGATGTTGAAAAAGGTTTTTGAATGAATTTGTTAAATTTAGTTAATGTATTGCAGACTAGTGAGTTTTTAAGTGGGATTTTTAAGTCGGTATATTTACAGTAACTAAGACATAAAGAAAATTGAAATTTATTATCCCAGTTTCTAACTACAAAGTGGTGATAAGAATATCCACCACCACATATCGACTATGATACTTCATAAACAGATAAAAAGTAATTCCAGGTGTGAACTAGGCTATATTTTATCCGAAAAAATTGGTTTTCTTTTGAAAAAGCGAAAAATTTAAAAATCGGCTAAGTTGTGTCTTAGCTTCAAAAATGTTTGTATTTTAGTTTACAATTACATTACAAAGTTATAATGCAGCTAGGTTTAGGTAATTTTTTATGGAATTGTAACGAAAGTTTTAGTAGTTCCAGTTTCATTTAGAGGTTGGTCGACAATTACTCCTTAACTTATTAGGTTTAAATAACTGTGATAGTTTTCTTTTTTAATTTATTATATATAATACTATCGTGCATTTTTTTCGCATTTTCAAAAACAGCTGTTTAGTAGGTAGGTGGATAGAACACATAATTCTAATAAAAAAATGACACTTTAAAGCTTAATATTTCGCAAACGGACTCCTGAATCGAAAAAATGTTGTTCCATATATTTAATATTTTTGAAAGACCCACCAAACGACACCGCACACGATGGAATAGACAGTTGAAGAAATAAATAATCTGTATTGATACCCAATCGTTTTTGCGGTTGGTTTTAGTTTTAATGTTTAAGTTTTTAGAAGAAATAAAAAATGAATTACTAATCTATCATATTGAGGTTAACTTTCTATTTGAACAAAGTACTTACATACAGAAGAAAATTAAATTGAAAACGAGTGCGTGCAGACCCAAATCTATTGTCTGACCTAAAAAGTAAAAATGTTATATATTTTCAGTATAATACCTTTTCAGTCACACAACTCATTACATAAAGCGCATAAAATGTGGTGAAGAAGTACGTTAAAACAGACGAAATAGTACTTATCGTTATTACGAACAAGAGTTTTTATGATATGATTATATTACTTATCGCTCACTAACATTAATTATAATAATTAAAAGTTCATAGCTCTACGTTTAGCAACCAGTCAATTTAAAATGTAAACTATGTTTTAAACTAATGTTAAAAAATATATGGTCTTCTTCTACATCATCAAACTGTCAAACTCGATTGCTGGAAATAGGCATCCTCCTTGAATGGAAGAAGTCACGCTTAGCAGGCGAATAGACGATCATACTTGTAGTACAAGATGTCTTGCACCTTTGACGCTGCTGCCCGTCTCAGGTCTAGGTTATTTTTTTTTCTTGTTTAACAAATATATGTTACTCCCACACCAGTATTTACTCCTGTATCGTGGAAGAAGTTAACATACATAAATTGCACAAGGACAAATATCCAGATCCGGAACAATTATTTGTAGGCCATACAAATATTTGTTCGCGTTGTTATATGCGGTATCGAACCAGCGGCCCTCAGCGTCGTAACTCTTCGCTAAGCCACTGCGCCACGAAGCCGTCAATATTAATACCGGTATTGTTTTGAAGTTTGGTGGACATTACATTTTTCTGATATTTGTCACAGTCGCCTCTTACAACCACTAAGGAAAGAAATGGAGGGCTTGAGCCTCTTAGATCGAAACCGCAGAGCAGAATTATAAGGTCTATTTACAAACGCTTGCATTCGTTTTATTTTCTGCCCACTTCCAAAAAGGAGACTGTACTCAATGCGACTGTATGTTTTTTATGTGTGTTACCTCATAACTTTTTACTGGGTGAACTGATATCAATGATTCTTTTTTTATTTGAAAGCTGATACATGTCGTGTGGTCCTGTCTGAATTTGATCAAGGTCAGACCAATAGTTTTTGAGTTATTCTTAATAACTTATATTGAAGTCGGCTGTACAAAATTTTTAATTTTTAATTATACATATTTTGTGTGTGTAAATTAAATTTAATGTTACTTATTCGTCTTCTCTGCCGAGAGAGGCCTAGAGGCTCAAGGTAACACCTAGGTTGACTTCTTAATAAAATCACCCTTGGTCCTCCCTTGGGTTAATATAGCGGATGATGTTTATTGTAATTAAAAGGTAAATAGGGGCATAAATGCGAGAAAAGTATAATTTTTTCAAACTAATATATCACCTATCAAATAAAGGTGTAATAATTAAAATCGGTTCACAATTGACGAAAATACCCCGTAAAAAATAAAAAATAAACATTGTAGTGTTATGCTACTTACATATCATTTTACACTATTTTAAATTCATTTTTCCATTCTGTTTTGATTTTCTGCATTCACCTCAAAACTGGATATTTTGTACCTTTTTTCCTATAGCAATAATATCTCATTTTTCACTTAAATCTTGCCGTTTCTCTATTACGAGCCTAAAACCAAAATTTAACATGTTTTGACATCGTTGTTTATCTGGTTGTCAGGGCAATTTTTATTCAAATTCGCTACCGGTCTGTTGTTTCTACTTCGATAATTCCACATAAATACTCTTTCCTCTTGGCCATTTACAAAAAATTTGCTTTCAATTTAAATAATTTTCCGTTCTCTCTAAAAAGGTATAAAGGCCGAACAATCGGTCAAGAAACTCGGTCTCGCTTCAGTTCTCAAATTCGAAGCATCTCCTAAAGGCCTTATCCCGGGGCCGCACTGCCCCGGGATCCTGCAAGCCTCTGTCCCACCTGAAGCCGCTGGATCCTACAAGCCTCTGCTCTGCCTGAAGTCGCCGGATCCTGCATGCCTCTGTCCTGCCTGAAGTTGCCGGATCCTGCAAGCCTCTGTCCCGCCTGAAGTCGCCGGATCCTGCTGGCCTCTGCCCTGCCTGAAGTCGCTGAAGATCCTGCAAGCCCCTGTCTTGCCTGAAGTCGCCGGATCTTGCAAACCTCCGCATTCACCCGAGGTCGTCGCCTAGAGGCGCCAACACCTTCACCTACGCTGTGCGTGCTCGTTCCAGGCGCTGAGAGCACTTACTGTACACCTTGGATCTTCGGGCTCAACTTCAACACTAATCTTTTTTTTTATTATCTTTTTTTTTAAATAATTGTAAATCACGACATCCATCCTCATCTTCATACTCCATTTTGTTATATAAAATTGTAAATATCTTTTAAATTTTAAATATATTATTTGTTTTTGTTCTATTTTTGTTGTTTTGTTGCTAACAGCAATTTAGGTCAAAATAAGGTTAGATTCCTTTTTTGTTCTTAATTGTCGCTTCACGACAACATACAGTCGTATTCAGAAACTTTTATTATATTGTGGTCGATTCTACAATTTAATTTAATTTAGTTTCAATTTCGAATTCAAGTCGACCTTTCAACTCGAATATCGAATTTCCAACCAGCCATTTTAACAATATAGCAAAGTTGTAGGAAAAGACATACTATGCTGCATAATTATACGTGAAATAGATGCATGAACGTTCATTTTAACCGATTTCAAAAAAGGACGGGATTAAGCACAATTGTATTTACTCCTTTTGATATTTCTTTAGCTGATTGTTTATAACGATAGAGTGTACTTCTACAGTGGTCTTATAGAAATAACAACCAGACGTCATGATACTGAATTGGTTCTTACTTTTTTAATAATCTAATGAATGCTCTCGAGACGTAGCTTTGTTGCCATTTGCAGGCCCTACTAACGACTGCATCATTAATCATACTAAATGGGACCTGTCTCTCTTTTCAGTCGCATACTAACTTATTGTACAGACGGTAAGTGTCTGTTGAGAAAATAGTGAAAAGTCGTTTTCAAATATTATAAAGCAAAATTACTGTCACTATAGTATTCTTTCAAATTTATAAGTGTTCGCGTTAAATTTTTTCTCTTTCTCTTCTACTCCTACCTGTAATCTTTTCAGAAAAAAGCAATTGTAGCGGAAAAGTGAAGTATTTTACATATTTGAATATTTCAGCTTTAATTAAAACGTTAGTTTAATTTGTTATAATTTTAAAAAGGTCTAACAATTGTTTTGACAACAGTAATATAGCGCTAGAGCTGTGGCAATACCACAACAGCATTATGCTGGATCGGATGCCTTTTCTTTACTGCCACCTCGCGATTTGTATATACCTACTATTTTTTAACTGTTATTTTCTAATGTGTAATATATATTGCGTTGTAGTAACGAATAGAGTATATAGAGCTATAGAGTATATAACGAATATCCTCGCTTATACTAGCTGCGCCCTGTAACAAGCAATTAATATAACAGGTTTTAATATAACGGAAAATAAGAGAAGAAAATTAAAAAAAAAATCCTGCATTTTATTTCATAATTAAATTACTATAACCCCAAACTCTATTATTTCCGTAACATTAAGATGTTTATTCACATGGCGGTTTTCGTTATCTCATTCTTAGCCGCCTACAAAAAAATAAAAGGAGGTTGACAATTTGAATTTATGTTTTCGTAACGTTACGCGGTATCTTCGTTCATTGTCAACAGATTTTCACAATTCCGTTTTTATTATTTAATAGATTACACTTCAAGAATTTCATGATATACATTTATGTAAAAATAGGTTATTAATTTGTTACTCAAGGTATACTTGTGATATACCTTACCGTTACAGCCTAATATAAGTCCACTGCTATGCTTATAGATTGACTTATTATAAGGATATTACTTTTTTATATATATTATAGGCGCAAGAACAGCTGTATTTCTGCTAAAAACGATATGATTTCCCGAGGGAATTTTACAGCACATTCAACCAAAAATTCCGTTGTAGACACAAAATCTAAAAGAACATGACGTTAATGCATCGCAAATATCATCAGAGACTTTTAATATAGCTAATGGAAAGCAGTTGTTTATTCTAATATATATATATATATATATATATATATATATATATATATATATATATATATTTCGTGTGTGTAAATTGTGAAGAAAAAAAAATGTTTATTCTAATATAATATCATCGGCTTCATTTCTTAAAGTTATTTCCTTTTTCTATGTAGCATCATTGCATTGAACTTAAACTTAAACTTTTTTATTCTTTTTTAACTTCATTTGAAGACACTTCTAATTTCGTTTTTCAGCATTAATGCATTTCGTGTGACTGACGATGATTGATAATGTTATATGAGTATGATAATACATGTTTATATTTATGATGATTAGTGCAACTGTTAGTGATCTAACTCCTGTACAACTTGACCGATTAAGATCATATATAATAATGTTAATTATTTAGTCAAACCTACGGTTCGTAGCTACATAGGGCACACTGATAGCTCTGCGCCCTGCTAATAGTTTATACTGCTGCTGCTAATAGTTTATACAAAACATTAGAAACACATATTTAAAAGTCGAAGGTCGAAATTGGTCTTATCACAAATTGAAATTCTTTACGAATATCTATAGCAAAAATTGAGTTAACTCGATAAGATTTTGGGGCAACGATTTATTATGACTTTAAAAGTTCTCTTTCTCCGCAAGAATGCACTGGTCATCATCAAAATGCTTTTGGAAGGTAAACACCTCACTTGAGCACAGTAAGGCGTTGGTACGCAGAACTTATCGTGGCTGTGTTTCTCTCCATGATGTAATGCATGAAGGTTGACCTGTGGCAAACAAATGCTAACAGTGGTAGAGCCACGCGGCAGCTTTTGCTGTCGCACGGATGTGCCGGCTCGAACCGGGGTAGTACCACAACCTCACAGAAAACCAGCGTGAAGTAGAGGTTTACCTCTGCGTTTCGCTTGGTGAGTGCAGGTGGCCGGAGGCCCTTTTTACTGGAAATGAGGCATTCCATCTTAGTCCTCACGGGTGCCAACACATCTACATTTTGATTTGTAATAGAGGATAGATGTAGATGTCTATGGGCCGCAGCAACCACTTACCATCAGGTGAACTGTGTGCTCGTTTGTCACCCTTATCCAATAAAAAAAAATCTAATTATACAAATTTAATCCTAACATAAAAACTGCATTTGCCAACCCGCTTGCCAAGCGTAACAACTATGGCAAATATTCCCCTTGAGACAATCGATAGGGGAGGCCTATGTTTAGCATTGGACTTTAATAGGCTATAACGGTAAAGTATGTATGCAATTAAATTAATATTTTAATACATTTTTCAACAATTTAGAGTTGCTATGACAATGTATATTCCTTGTCTATAAAAATTATGATCGTCGATTTTTGTTCATAGTCATTATAATGAATATATTAATGACTTTAATGAAATTCTAGTTTATCTTTCACAAATCTGGATAGTATAAAATCTAAGGCACCCTTTGTAATCCCAGTTTAATATTCGCAGTCACACTCTAACTTTCAAAGGATTAGACTTTAATGTTGAAGATTAAGTGTCTATATCAACTAAACTCCTCAGATCCATGGGAAGTTTTATAATTAGATCCATTAATCTATGAAGATACTTTAATTGTTATATTTTAAGTTTTAATGAAGTTACCTAAATTATACGAGTTTAATAATATACATAGGTATACAAAGGAGCGCTCTCGATCTATGCAAGTAAACCGAACATATATATTTTTTATAGGATCGGGTGACAAACGATCACACAGTCCACCTGATGGTAAGTGGTTGTTGTGGCCCATAGACATCTACATTTATCCTCGTTTGCGAATCAAAATGCCGATGCGTTGTCACCCGTGAGGACTAAGATGGAATGCCTCTTTTCCAGTAAAAAGGGTCTCCGGTTCTCTACACTCACCATACGAAACACAGCAGTGTTAAACTGCTATTTTACGCTGGTATTCTGTGAGAGCGTGGTCCTTCCCCGGTCGAGCCGACCCATTCGTGCTACAACTATACTACTAATATAGCTGCAGCATGGCTCTACCACGTATATACGAGAAGCATAGAGCATAAGAATAAAATATCGGGGACACGATGTATAAAGTCATAAAAGTTGCGCTTTGAGCATGTTGGTTGGTTTTATATCCATAAACAATATTAGACGTAACTTAAATTAAATTTACATGGGGAAAAACCTACGCTTAACTGCCCCGCGGGGTCCAGGACGGGTTATGTCGTACTCGCAAGGACTAAAACCTCATGTTGTTGCACCTTCGCCGCATATTCGTAGTTAGTTAGGAAAGTCATGTACTCATAAGCACCAACTTTCCCTTGGCTGCGGAGAGTAGGGAGACGGGCGAGGCGCCATGCAATACCGACACTAATCTCCCTCTGCAGCCTCACCAGCACCGCATCAACGGCGCAGCCCCGCCAGAGTCACGGAGGATAGGGAGAGTGGCGCATCGCTATACCAACACCCCTCTTCCCCCGCGACTCCATCTCGGCTGCAACGGGAATGGGGAAAGGACACCCCTCCCGACATAGTCCACTAACGTGCATCCGGAGTCTTCTAGGCAATGCCATTTGGAGCGGCCACCTTGGGCCGGCCTTACAACTTGGGCCACCCAAGTGGATCGCTCTTTGATCATTGTCTCTGTTAATCAAAGCTGAGGGTGATAGGTCGGCATAGATACTTATCCAAGCACCCATGCCCGAAAAGCACCTGCACCACCCGAATGGTCAGTAACCCGTGCCGCCTGTTCATCTAGTCTGGCAGTATCGTCGAACATCCTCAACAGTCCTGCTTCCAGCCTTCGGGTGTAGTCATGGGTTACTCGTCTATTTTGTTTGATGACGAGGGAATACCTCATTTTTCCTCGCGAGGTACTCATGAGCTAATAGAATAAATATTTTCCAAAAAAATGTTACTAACCTAATTTTTAAGATCTCTTTTTTATGCTACTATAAATGTTATGGACAAAAGTGTGAAATAAATCAATTTTATTTTTTATTTTATTATTTAAAAAAAACATGAAAATATGTATAATATTTAATTAAACTCCTTAAACACAGTAATATTTTTTCATAAATAGTAAAATCTTAATAGTAGTAGGCTTAATTAATATATCCATTTTGCTTTGTAGGTATGTAATTTATTTTAAATTTATTGCTTTACATTGTCGGCCCTAAACCGCAGAAAGCACGACTAAAATTACCTTGTTGTGGTTTAGGATAAAAAATTTCAGCTTTGTACGTAACATTGTACAAAATGTTAAAATGTACAAAGGCGTTTTACCTTATTCGGACAAAGGTAGCCGTCGTAACTGTCTGGCTATTTGTTTAAGCTAATCTTAAAAAAGAGCCAAAGAGATGACCGTGGGATTAAAATAGTTTGAGGTAGTAAATTTTGAGTACTTTAAATAAAATAATATGTTTATACATGCAAGCATTTCAGTTTTCCAATATGAATAGTTTGTAGAAAAGTAGTACATTACATAGTTAATGCGAATTATTTATTTTCAAGCATTGCTGTGTTCGAATAAGGATATGTTGTAACTTACTCAATATTTTTATATCGCATGCAATTTCAAATACGAAAATGGGTAATTAAAATAAACTTTAGCGACAATCACCATATTTCAGATCTGATAACAAATGATTTCTGTTTTTTTTTTTATAGGATAAGGGTAACAAACGAGCACACAGTCCATCTGATGGTAAGTGGTTGCTGCGGCCCATAGACATCTACATCTATCCTCTGTTACAAATCAAAACGTAGATGCGTTGTCACCCGTGAGAACTAAGATGGAATGCCTTATTTCCAGTAAAAAGGGCCTCCGGCCACCTGCACTCACCAAGCGAAACGCAGAGGTAAACCTTTACTTCACGCTGGTTTTCTGTGAGGTCGTGGTACTACCCCGGTTCGAGCCGGCCCATCCGTGCGACAGCAAAAGCTGCCGCGTGGCTCTACCACTGTTAAGGTGAAGTTTTCCTCTTTTTCAAATTATTTACAAAATTGAAGTGAAAAAGGAGATAATAGTCCACTAGGAACTGCTGCTCATCAGCATGATATAGCAACATCAAACAAATAATATCACAGTTATTTCCCGAAGACAATAATCAGCCTCATATCATAGCTATTCGAATCTGACTTTATTCTGCCGTAAGCCATTCCTAAGACAAGAATGGGTTAGTAATTTTAAAAGCATTTTACTGTTATTCTTTAAAATAAACTTAAACGCCATAAAATATAAAAGCGTTGGTGCCATACATTTTTTTAAGTTTGTTGTAACAGAATATCTCGAAGAAATACTTCGAAGTTACACGTCGCCCAATTGTCTGTGAAATATGTAAGGACTCTGCATTATAGTGAAATAACTACGTTTTAATTATTTACGTTTATTAATGTTGCAGTCACAAGCCCCTTAACAAAATAAGGAATAGAGCGTCACAAACCGAATAAGCAAATCTGATTTGTGTTGTCTTTGTTTGTTTCGAACTAGCGTTTCCTTTAGTAACTATGTTGATTTTATGTCGTGCGCCTTACCTGGAATCTTAGTCGTTTCCTTGCCAAATTTATGTTTGGTAACTACTTCACTTTGTAGTTACAAATTCATGAACGTAGTGCTCTTTACAAGTATCAAGTTGTTTGATGTTATTTCTGTCGAAATTCAAATACAAAGGAAGCATTGCCAGAAACACTGCTTTAAAATAATAACCGATTTTAAATATAAAAAATCAGAATCAAAATGAATTTAAGCGTCAGTAGCCTAATGGCAGGGCGCGGACCGCGAACTCCAAAGGTCGTGGGTTCGAATCCACCATTTGACTACTGTCGTAAACCAATTCTAACACAAGCATTTTAAGCTTACCAGAAGTGGTTAAAGGTAATATTAGTAATGATTAATAACATTACTAGTATTTAAAAAAAAATCAGAATTCTCATACAATTTAAAGGCGCATTTTGCATTATTTGCATTATTTTCCTATTTTAAAAAACCCTTAGGATATTATCTTCATATGATAATTTATTCAAGTAATAGTTGCGGTGCAAAAAAGTAAAACAACAAACAACTCGTATCATTCGTTCCATTATTACTGAATCCCTATTCAAACTTCTAACGTCTCTCGAAGAAGTTCTTGTGGGTTAGATCCTATTTGTGTAACTACGTCAAGTAATTATATCCATACCACCCATCCATCCATTACAGCTTGTAATATTCCACTGCTGAACATGGGCATATATTATTGTCTCATAGGAGTAATTTTGCAACAGTTGCCATGCTTGGCAGGCGGGTTGGTAGCTGCAGTTTTTTTTATAATTTTGAGTTGATATAAGGAAGATATGGCTGTCCATCTGTTTCAATTTTACTCCGTCGCCTCTTATGACACGCACGGGACGATATGGTGTAGTGGATATTCTTATTACGCCCCTACACCCTACTATATAACCGTCATTTTCATTCCAGGATTTTATGATCGAATCTTTTATTTGTAAATTATGCACATCTTATTTTTTTATGCAATTCCAACGACCTTGTATTTTCATTCGTTCTGGTATGTTATCGTCCTACATAAAAAAATTCATGGCAAAATGCCTACGCATACCCACCTCGCAGGGGCAAGGACGGGTGATGCGTTGGTATCATACGGACTAAAACCCCATGGTGTGTTGGAACGCTTTCGCACAAATCCGCGGCTCCACCAGAGCCGACCGCTCCATGGCGGCCCTTCCTCGGGACAATTCTACTCCTCCCCCATCTCGTCCTCAGATAAGGCGCATCGGAACACATGACTTAACGCTTTCTCCGCGGCCCCCAACTTCACCTGGGCAATGGACGCTCCCGGGTCCAATGCGCGAAGGCCATGGGGACAGTTGTAACGAACACTCTAACATCTTGCCTCATTTACAATCTGGGTTTCGCAAAGGACGTGGCACAGCGACTGCTTTACTCGATGTCACAGACAACATATTAGCTGAACAAGTTTCGGTCACAGTACGATTCTAACGCTATAAGACTATTCGCGCGCTTTCGACTGCCTAAATATATGCTTATATTACCCCTGCTGCTTGCTAAACTGTCATATTATGGTTAGACAAAAATTCGGTCAAATAGTTCAGTAGTTACTTGATTAATCGGTGCCAGTCATTAAAATTGATAAAGAGTTATGGGTCTAATGTACGTTCTCACCCTAGGCTTATTAATCGTGGTGTTCCTCAGGGTTTAATACAGATTCAGATATATCATATATATACAGGGTCAGATTTGAAAATTATGTCCTTAATATGGTAAAAAACTGTTTTTATCGTCAAATAAATACCATATCCGTGACCAACTATTTGTACCGTCACGCATTACTCTTTGCGGAGATGTTGTTTATGGACCTCGAATTTTCAACAAAACAAAGCGACTAACACAGCACGTGCAAAATGCATGTTGTCGGTTCTGTTTTGATGTCTCCTTTCTTGAACACTGCTTCCATGCTCAACATGGACTCATGTAGAGAGCTACATTTAGGAGGGCTTATTTTTAATGCTATTAAGCTTAAAAAACCAAAGTACCTGCATGTAAAGATAAAGTTTGCTAAGCAAAATTCTGGAAAACTATTAAGGTCCATAAGATCAGCACTCCTGTATCACAGCCATAAAACAGCGGCATTTACTGGTAATTTCTGATATATGGCAACGAAGTGTTGGAATAACATCCAACCACCAATAAGAAATCTTAAAACTAATTACAATTTTAAAAATAAATTCAAAACATATCTTCTATATATCGCTCATCCAATAGAACAATGACGTAATTACAAAAAAGCAGAAATTTACATTTTGATGTCACAAGTTCCCGTTGCGGAAGTTCTTTTTATAGAAAAAACGACAGAATTGTTCTTACAGTAGTTTTCGATAGAGGGCGTGAATGTCGTTTGGGAATCGGCTTGGTTTTTGCATGGTTACGGAGAAATATCGGCGGATTTGACATTCGTGCGGGGAGCCCCGTGAAGTGCAAACGTGTTGGGACTTACAGCGACGTAAATGTAAGTTATGACAATCAATTTCTACATTATTGGTGCCACAATAACGCATTTGACAATTATGTCGTTGTGTCAACAAAACTGCAATTGAAAATCTTGTTATATATGACATAATTGCCAAATACGTTCTTGTTCTGACAAGTTCATAATATTTGTATACTTAGCATAGCTAATATTACGTTACAAAAATATGCACATATTTTAGTAGATAGAAAACAAGTAACATTATGTATTTTTAATATTCATATACATATTAGGTACGTTTATAATAAAATTATTTCTTTCAAAAAGTTAGGTCCACATTAATTCATAATTTGAAATAGGTATGTACCTATCTTTTATCTAAATTTTATCCTTGTTGTAAACGTATTATTATAATAATGACTAGGTATTAGTTTAATAATGGTTCAATTAGAGTATAATTTAAGGTATTGTTTTAGGTCATAGACGCAAACATGTCAAGGTCAAAAAGAATAGAGCAGATTGTAAAGTTGGGTCAGGAAGGACAAGTACCTTTACCATTTTCGTATAACGTAATTAGTGAATTACCATCAATGGATGAACCTGCGGATTTAAAAGGTAAGAAAATACATCTATAAGTGTCTACTTTTCTTCAAAATTGTGCGTATTTGTTGGGAATTAACCGTTTTCTACAATTATTTTATTTCATGGATGGAGGTCCGTATCTTTTTCAAATAAAATCATTGGGGTTAATCCCAAACAAATTTGAAATCTGTTGATCCTTTTTAACAGGCTTCAAAAAAGGAAGTTCTGTGTTCGACCTGTATGCATGTTGCCAGGTCTTAAAACCGAAAAGCCGGACATACCAGCCAGCTTAGCTGGACATTTTGGTAAAAGGCCGGACACCCTTAATTTTTTAGTGGACAATTTATTTTAAAGTAAACCAATGCTATTTATCATTTATCATAAAATAGTTTTGGAAGTCAGTGGCAAAAATATGAACAATACCAAAGCCTCCGACTTCCGAAACTAGAATTATTTTTTACTTTGTAGTATGTAATAATTATGTTTTTACAAGTTTTGACAGCGAAGCAAATTTTTGTTTACATAACAGCATTTATCAGAAGGGTTCTTATTTCAGCTGAAAAAGAAGGTGAACTCGGAAGTCTAAAACGGAAACGTTCTTCTTCGTCGACGTCTTCTTCTTCATCGTTGTCGTCTTACAGTAGTAGTTCATCATCAACTTCAACATCTTCGAGTTTACATGATACATCGTCAAAAGAAGGTAAGTAGATAAGTAGTATTTAATTATGGCTCGTTTCATGTAAGAGTTGTATTATTTTTATTCATTTTTTATTAAATAATGTTTTAGCAATAACAGAAATACCAGCCACCTCTGTCGATACGTTGAGAAGAGCTAAAGACAGTGACTACAAAGCTATAGGCATGACATTACCAATAGTATTAAATGTAGACAACAATAATCAATTTGAGAACCAAAACAATATTGAAGATGGTAAGGTTATGTACTAATTATCACTTGATTAATCATCTTAATCAATAAATACTTATTGCGCGTAATTATTTTTAGACGTTATACGTGATAATATAAGCTCACCTTCTCTGCTGGATAGCGTTGATAAGTTACATGCACCTCATGGAGAGAAACCAGTTGCTTCGCCACTTATGGACTTGTATAACCTTATCAATACCACGTCCTCTGCGGGTATGTATATTTTCACAAATTAAAATTATTTATTTATTAATTTTAGCTATTTGAGATTAATTTTCTTGTATTTATTTTAGACAAAGAAAACAATCCTCCTAATTCCGAAGATGAGCATTATGCTGATATCGACTTTTCGCCAGATGATAGTACCGACGAATGTCAGCCACCTCAACGACGTCATATTAGAAATATTAGTTTTTCACCGATTTCCAATACGTCTTCTTCTACTGTAGGATTTAATTCAGAAATAAGACATTCGCTAACACCAAAGAAGGGTAAAAAGCGTATTAGGAATCCACAGAAATGGAAAAAAAATATATCAAAAGAACTCAAAAACTCAGGGAAAGAGTACGTTTCTCGCACTGGAAAAAAGATTGATGCTAAAGTAATGATACCACCATGCAATTGTAGATTACAGTGCAGAAACCAATTTTCAGAGGATCAAAGAAGACAGATATTTGAAAGTTACTGGAACTTGGCTTCTATTCAACGACAAAGAGATTTTTTGTGCTCGTGTATCGAACCTTTGAATATTTTGTGCCGTCGTATTAAGAACGTTGAAAAACCTAGAACACCTAATTGCTCATTTTCATTTTTAAATAACGGCCGTAGTTTTAAAATTTGTAAAACATTCCTATTGAATACTCTAGGAATTTCTGAAAGGACTCTACGAACAGTAATTGAGGCAAAAAAATATAATTCAGGCATGGCTCCAAAAGACAATAGAGGTAAACATGGCCATCACAAAAAAACACCTAAAAGTACCTAATTTATACATTTAGGTGTCGATTTAAGTCTTATTTTAATTTAAATGTTATTTTAAGCAATACGTAAATCACATTAATTATTATTAGAGTAATAGATGAGTGATTACGTCAATTTAATTCATAGTACGAGTATTTAACTATTTTGTTTCTTTTAAAGATTTACAGTATCGTTTTAATTAAGACCATGACCGATGTTGTTTCATATGTAGGGTTTGTTATTTTTATAGATTTAATTCTATTATTTGATGCTATTCTTTTATATGCGCAAATAAAAACTATATTGAATATCTCTTTGTTTAAATTCATATTTTATTCTCCTCTCCAAACCACGCCTATATGTCATAATTGTATTTTTTATTTTTTATTTTTACAAAAATGGCATAAATGTATGTCCGATTTTTTGTATGGCATTTTAAATAAATTTTCTTGAGTTTTCATAGTAATTTATTATGAATAATTGTTGGTAATAAACTAACATACATTAATATTTAAAGATTTGATCAAAATTATTAAAACTACATTTATATTTTCAATTCCAAACTTTGAAAGTCTTCTCTTGAAAAATATCGAAAACGTAATTAAGTCGTTGTTCTGTTGGATGAGCGATATGATAAACAAAAACAAGGTATTCCCAAACACTTTGTTTGCCAGCTATAAACCACAGCATTTTTTGTTCCTACTAACTCATCATGGCTGTCTAAGCCTTTTATCGTACTTATAATTTGTACGCAATGTTACACACTTACGCGCCCCTTCAGTAATTTTACTAAATTAAACCCAAGATGCAAATCGTAGGGCTGAAAGGACACACCATTGAAATATACATATTGGCACTGATTAACTATTGTGCTCATTTTCTTCTCGTCATCTCGAGGGTAATAGCTGAAAATCAGTGTTTGCTCTCTGAGCAATATTAATCGCTAGGCTAGGACCCATTTGTCAAACTGCAATACACATGTACATTTAGATTTTAAGTTTTTGTAAATTATTTTCTTCGTAATATGTTACTTTGTACTTAGTTTAGTCACTGAATTTACGTGTGTGATTGGAGAAACAAATAAATGCTTTATCTATCTATCTATCACTCAGAAGCACTAAGGATCCTGACCCCAGCGGCGGTTCTGGTCTATGGCTCCACCGGCAATCAATATCCGGTTGCGGGGGCTAGGGAGAGCGACACCTCGCAATACCGTCACTCTACTAGCCCCGCGTTCCCACCACCACCGTTATCTTTTTTTATAGGAGAGGGGGCAAACGAGCATGCGGCTCACCTGATGGTAAGTGACTACCGCCGCTCATGAACAACTGCAATACCAAGGGAATAGCAGACGCGTTGCCGGCCTTTTAAAAAGGAGTACGCTCTTTTCTTGAAGGTTCCTAAGTCGTATCGGTCCGGAAAAATCGCAAGGAAGTTGTGCGACGGAGAAGAGTTCTTCTAAATCGCACAGTGTTGGACCGCCAATCATCCAGATGATATGAATGGTATCGCGAGTTTTGTCGTGATGTGCGATGGTGAAATTGAGCGACTGGAATTAGTCCGAACAATTTCTCAGAGAACTCCCCGTGGTAGATGTGATAAAATACGCAAAGAGATGCAACATCTCTACTCAGTGCCAGTGAGTCAAACTGATCGGAAAGAACTCCGTCGTCGACGATTCGAACCACTCTGCGCTGGATGCGGTTAATGGGAAGGAGCTGGTACTGGGGAGCACCTGCCCAGAGATGGGAACAGTATTCCATGTGAGGCCGAACCTGCGCCTTGTAAAGTTGCAAGCGGTGTGCCCATATGAAATACTATCCCGCTCTGTTGAGCACGCCAAGTTTTTAGAGACCAATTTGGCCTGCTCTTTCAAGTGACGACGAATCTGCACGTCACTTGATATGTCGACACCGAGGATACCGATACTCGCTGAGGCAACAAGGGGAGTGTCTTGAAACTGAGGAGATACGACAAAGGGGTTCCTTTTAGCGGTAAATGCGCAAACTTGTGTCTTCTAGGGATTGAACTGAACTAGATTTAGTCACCCCCAGTCTGAGACTTTGTTCAACAAAGTCTCGAGTTCAGACACAAGTTTGTTCCAGTACTTGGCGACGTTTTCCCGAGAAATATTGGCAAAGCCGGTGTATAAAGCATCACCAGTGCTGTCGTCTGCATAGCAATGAATGTTACTGGTTTGCAACATATCATTGATATGCAGAAGAAACAGCGTTGGCGATAGCGCGCAGCCTTGTGGAACACCAGCGTTAATGGTCTTGTAATCGGAGCATGCACCGTCTACTACGCCCTTGATGCTCCGATCTGCAAGAAAACTGGTGACCCAATTGCACAATTTCTCGGGAAGCCCATAGGAATGCAGCTTTGAAAGAAGCGCTTTGTGCCAAACCCGATCGAAAGCCTTCGCTATATCCAAACTAACGGCGAACGCCTGCCCCTTGGACTCCGCTGCCTCCGCCCATCTATGAGTTAGGTAACCTAGAAGATCACCAGCTGACCGACCTCGATGGAAACCATACTGGCGGTCACTAATCAGCTGGTGATCCTCAAGGTACCGCATGAGCTGGCTGTTAATAATGGTTTCCATTACTTTGGAGAACAAGGAGGTGAGAGCGATAGGCTTGTAGTAAACTCCGGAGCACACTTATTCAGCACAATAGGCGGGACACCATCAGACCCACTCGACTTGTTGACGTCCAGGAAGTAGAGTGCTTTACGCACCAACCGCTGTGTAAACAGCACTTCCCGCATGGAGCACTCACACCGCAGGATGGTCGGCGGTGTGTTCCCCCCGTCATCTAGAGTTGAGTTGGAAGCAAAAAGAGAGCCTAGCAGATCGGCTTTCTCCTTTGCGTCATGGGCTAATGAGTCGTCCACCCTGTGCAGAAATGACAGAGATAGCTGACAGAAGTTCCCTTGGACAGCCTTGGCGAGAGACCAGAATGCACGTGTTCCCGAAGGGAGGCGAACTAGTTTCTCGCCAATTCTGCTGATGTGCTCTGACTTTGCCTTGGCAATTACGCTTTTGAAGGACCTGGAGGCGGAATTATACTTCTTTTTAAGAGCGCTGGTTTTTACATCCTGGGACGTTGATGCTTCAGCCCAGGCCCGGTAGCACTGCTGCTTATAGCGTGATGTTATTTTACAGGAGCGACCAAACCATGGCTGGGATCTGCTCCCGATAGGCACCACAGAGGATGGAATAAAAATTTCCATACATTGAAGTACCACATCAACAACAGAATCGGCAACAACGCTGGGATCTTCAGGCGAGAAGGAAACCCGCCCCCAAGGGTAGGATGCAAAAAAAGACCGCATCCCGTCCCAATCGGCCGACCTATAGTGCCAAACACGGTGGCAAGCTGCAGATCGCAACTGCGATGGGAACTTGAGTGGCCGAAAAAGGCAATGGTCCGAAGAGCTCAGAGGGGCATCGACGGAGACCTGATATCCGTCCGGATAAAAGATCAGCAGAAGGTCCAACAGGGAAGGTACATAATCCTCCATATCTGGGATCCGCGTAGGCGAAGTAACCAGTTGTGTTAGACCATATGCCAAGGCAAAGTCATACACAGATCTACCCGCATAATCGGTTAAACGGGAACCAAGCGATTCAGCGTGGTGGGCGTCAAAATCACCAAGTATCACGATCTCTGCGGATGGGACCTGCACGGAGTCTGCAGCCATTTGGATGTGGTCGATGAATCGGTCTGTGTCGGCATTACCGCTATGGGACCTATAGAGACACCCGTAGACGCGGGGATGGTCGTCGCTGTCTACGCGCAGCCATAGGATGGACAAGTCCGTACCTTCAAGACTGCCGAGGCGTCGAAAACAGATGTCCTCTCTGACTTACACGCAAACTCCAGCCCGAGGCACAAAGGAGTGTTCAAATTTGTGCCCCGGGTAGGAGAGATATGAAGTATCAGCCGGAGAGGACACCTGAGTCTCGATTAAAAAGAGCAAGGCCGGCTTCGCCGTCTCTAGATCATAATGGACAGTGTTAAGGTTGGAATGAATTCCCCTGATATTGGAAAAATTCACGGATATCGTGAAAGGGGTCGCCTTGGTCTTATTGCTATGCTTGCCCAGAGCAGTATTAGTTACGAGCGGAATTATGCCCCCCCCCCCCATCGCCCTCCCCAGAATACGCGGGGTAGCCTGAGCACCCTCGCCCAGGAGTGGAGTAGTTTGGTCGTGGATGCTCAGCGAGGGATTCTCCAGGGTTGCTGGTACCCTCCTGGGGCAGACTATGATGTAATTCCGCTACCATGTTGATGGGGGGGGGGGGGGGAGAATCTCACCAAGCGCAACGCAGAGGTAAACCTCTACTTCACGCTGGTATTCTGTGAGGTCGTGGTACCACCCCGGTTCGAGCCGGCCCATCCGTGCGACAGCAAAAGCTGCCGCGTGGCTCTACCACTGTTAAAACTGTATCTGGCGTCTCGTCATACTAACTCCTCTTCCTCGGCTATTTCTTCTCGGCTGCGGCGGTAGGGGGAGAAGACACCCCTCTTGCTGTAGTCCACCACAGCTCACACATCCGACGAGCGGCCACCTCGGTCCAACCCTTGTCCTCGGATCAGCCATGTGGATTCCTCTTCGTTGACCATAGATGACCAAGCCACGGCTTCTGAGCCCCCCCGTCATGACATGGCGGCTCTCGTTAGGAAGAGTAGAAAAATGAACACTAACGCAACACGGCTCAGTGCCGTGCAACGCGGTAATGCTTCACTCAGTGCGACCACTCTGAAAGGAGACTACGGAGTATACGCGCAAGCACAGTTGTACTATCTACTTCATCATTCTCATAGCCCAATGGGATGGCAATCCGACTCGAACTAAGAGAGGTTAGGTGCAGAACCAACGACTTTATGTGTTATCTGAGGCACGGGGATGTAACACCGTCAACTTTCTGAAAAACTTGACAGAAAAACTCAATAATTGATTTTTTCCGACCCGAGATTCAAACGGCGGCGAGAGCGAGGCGAGAACATATGATCATTGTCACTTCAGTCTCGCTTATTTCCGTTGGACTAACTAATCAAATATAATGGTATTATAAATTTTTTGCAACTTCCTGTCATTCAATGGTATAATAATTAAGGTTGCCTCAAAATTCAGGAAATTATAATAATAAAAAGTGATCGCAATCGAATACGACAATCCGAATTGAAAACGACAAAACAAATTGTGTCGACTATTGCCGCACTACATATATATCTCCGCACATTAGGACACTACTTCAAGTGGCAACAATTTTTCGACATTTCTCTCTCTCACTCTCTCTCTCTCTCTCTCTCTCTACATGTTACATCTGATACGTGTTGAGTTCGCTTACTAGATATAAGACCAGTAAACTCTCTTCGTGCTTATAGATACTGATTTTCTGCTAACGAGTAACATCAGATATATTTATTAATTCTTCAGTTTCAGAGATAATGACACAATCACCATACAACCCAGACTAACGTCCTTCTACAAATGTTTATGGTTAAATGTTAGGTCCTAATACGATTTAAAATGGAAATTGCGCACTTGCGCTTATATACTATCACCGGCATGGACGTACTCGTATAAAAAAGGCGGACTTGAAGCACTGCAATGGCGGCGGTGCGAGGATGTTTGCATGCAATAAAGGGTTGTCATGTGAAACATAATTTCCCCAAATTTATTTTTATAAAACAATCTATTAAAATATAACATAACTTTGACACAGTACTAATTACCTGCCAGCCACTTGGTAGCCACCACTCTTAATTTCTGCTCATCCAATCCCTTTCTTATATCGTCTGTGACTTTGATAAGCGAAGTGGTAGTGCTGATACCATAGCGAAACTCCAATTGAAATTTATTCAGCAGGTTATGTTTTGCAATGAAAATAGATATTTACTTAAAACACAGGCCTCCAGAAGTTATGGGAGAATTGAAATAGGACGAAAATGGTTGGGGAGTACAGGGGAGTATATCATAGGAATATAATATAATAATCTCATACCAGTAAGCAAGGAGTGATAGCCTGGTAATAAATTCTGTCGATGGCTGCTGGTGGCTTAGGACCGTATTTTGTGGCATGATAGTGATCAGGATGAAACACAATATGGTTTAAGCCCATATATCGGAGGTCACAATATTTTTTGGGCCTTTTAGTAAGTCGCCTCTTATACGACAGCCGATAATTGATTTCTTGATGGACATAGTGGTGATTTCTCATGCATCATCGAAGGGTTTTATTTATTTTGACGTAAAATCTTTTGAAGATAAAAATAATCATAACGAATAAAATGATTTACAAAAATATGAAAAAGAAAATGAGTTACAGTCTCAACAGTACCAATGAGAATAATAAACAGACAAAATTTTTAGCAACAATACTGACTTCTTGCATTCATAAGGAGGATTCCGTTAGATTATTAATATTAAAAAAATCCTAGCTTGTAGAGAGAATCAAAAGTAAAGAATAAATTATTTCGATGCCAGTGAAACCCGCTAACACACACTATTCTAATGCGGCAGACTAATTCGTCGTTGACGCTGCAAAGGGACGGACCTCAATTTTTCAAAAAATTACAGGAGAGCAACAAAATATTTATTATTCCCCGATTACTAGCTTTTTTTCATCGGAAAATTAAATATATTAGACTTAATGGATAACTAAATATAAGAAAATTAATCTCACTTGTAGTTTTTCATTAAGTCTAATTTTGAAAAATTGAGATCCGGCCCTTTGCGGCGTCTACGACGAATTGTTCCGTAAACCGAGAAATGAGAGGTCTGCGCCTTGCAGTGGGATGTATTGCTTTAATTTTTACTATTACCTCGAAGCTCAAATATACCATTGCAAAACTTGAAGCGTAAGCTCGTTCTGGGTAGATCGGTCAAAAAACTACATATTTAAAAACTGAAGAAAACCCGCGGTAACAATGACATCAGAACGTTAAATACCTCAGACCTCTAATGGTGTTTTAATGAATCTGAAATATCGGAAATTAAAACTAAGTCAAAATTAAAAGCGATAAATACAGTCAGTAAGTTATGAAACACTTATTTTGAAAAATTACTAATTATGCCATTAAATGAAAATAAAAGGAAAATGTATCATGGCATTTTTATAGATAAGTAAGAACGCAAGGAAGTCACTCATTTAAAATTCAGGAGACCGTAGCTAAATACGGAAACGCTCGCTACATGTTTCCGCCCTTTTTCACGCTTTTGTGACTTATTTAGGACACAGATAATAAATATTACAATGTTATAAAAGTACGACTAGGTAGTATCGTCAAACTTCTAGACATTTACTTACTTACACAAATAAAGCATTCAATAGTATCTTGATCAACCGGTACAGTGCTACTTTAAATTCGAACGAAAATTCGTAATGCTTTTCTTTTTAAAACCTTCCCCTTTCAAATGTAAATTCTTTCAATAAACAAAAGACATAGGCCAGGTAAAAGTACTAGTACATGTTGGAAATTTACACTGATTTTTTAGATTCCTACTGCATTTGTCATGTCTTACAATAGAAGTGATAAAAAAGCTAACAAAAAAGCCTTTTTTTAAATAAGGATGATAAACGATTGCACAGTCTACCGATGGTAAGTGGATGTTGTGACTCATCTACTCGTACATCTATTCTTGATTAAGATCCAAATACAGATCAGTGTTTAGCCCTGAGAACTAAAATAAAATGCATGTTTTCCGGTGAAAAGGTTTCCGGTTCTCTACAATCACTATACGAGCAAACAATATAAGCTGCTAATAGGTCTTCACCTATGAAATTACCATTATGTAGTACTGGCCATTTGAAATCAAAATAATTTGTGTTTGACCAAGTATTCTAATTTTAAATTAATTTTATTTTAAAAACATGGAATTCTTTCTTTTTAATTAGTCATTCGTTTATTGATTAGCGTTATGATTTTATCGCATTTGAATATTTTTCGTCATCATGGATACGTTAAAAATTTGAGTAATTATGGAATACGAGTACCGTCGTTGCAACAACGCTACACAAGCGACACACAACATCAACGACGTTTACGGAGCGAATACTAGAAACGAACGCACGACCTGTTGTCGGCTTGCCTGCTTCAGTTGTCCAAGTCAGAAATGTTGACCTGGAAAATAAACCACGTGGTCGTCTGAAAACTTTGGTCGACAATGACGAATTAAAGGCGATTGTGGAAACTGAATTAGCAGCAGCTTTCAACGTTAGCATCAAAACAATATTGGTCCCTTTGCGTCAAATTGGCAAGGTAAAATGCTTGACAAATAGGTGCCCCACGAACTCAATGATCGCCAGCGTGAAATACGCGTAGAGACATGCCTTGCACTGCTAAACAGGCACACAAAGGAAGGAATTTTTAAGAAGGGCATCAATAAACTGCCACTGCTTTGGCAAAGGTGCAGCGATTGCATTAGTGATTACTTTGAATAATAGAATTAAAAAAAAATTGCGTAAAACTTATTTCATAAAAAACGTTAATTTTATAGATAAAGACCTAATATAATTTATTTCGTACCAAATATAAATTAACATAGGTAATAAACACAAAATAATTTGGAAATAAAATGGCATGTTCCTAGCACAGACAGACAATTAACAGTGGTAGAGCCACGCGGCAGCGTTTGCTGTCGCGCGGATGGGCCGGCTCAAACCGAGGTAGTACCACGACCTCACAGAAAACCAGCGTGAAGTAGAGGTTTACCTCTGCGTTTCGCTTGGTGAGTGCAGGTGGCCGGAGGCCCCTTTTACTGGAAATGAGGCAATCCATCTTAGTCCTCACGGGAAACAACGCATCTACATTTTGATTTGTAATAGTGGATAGATGTAGATGTCTATGGGCCGCAGCAAACACTTACCATCAAGTGGACTGTGTGCTAGTTTGTCACCCTTATCCATTAAAAAAAAATAAACCATGTAGCTGTAACTGTAACGCAGATTTTCAGTACACGCCAGAAACATAGGTCCAATAACATAAACAAAATTAAGCAAGGGCTCCAACATTAAAAATCAAACCCTTAAAAATTTAAAAATAAAAATAAAACATTTTATATTTAGAAAATAATAGACACATAAGTAAATTATTACCCTACATTACACAAAGGTATTCCTTTAGTTTTATTTTTAAAAAATATCGGAGGTGGTATGAGCTCATAATGCATCTATGTCAACTGTAAGTTATCAATGTATCTCCTGAACACCTACAAACAGAGGTTCTAAATTAACAAAAGGAATCACCATTGCCCTATGAATTCTATTCCTAACCATACCTACAGTCCTTTTTTATATTTAAAGTAATTACACTCATTATTATCAAGTTAGTATGCTATGGCAGCCTATAGATACCCGCACTAGAATGAGTGTTAACTTGATTTAATACAAGTAAGGGTAGCAAACGAGCACATCAGACGCGTAAGTGGATGCTGTCATATGGTCAATGAACACATCCTCGATTACAAAATAAAATAAAAACTGCGTCGATATGGGGTAGTGAATATTCTTACACTGCTACTACACGGTTAATAAATTTATCTTCTTCTAACCTATATGTCGGCTTTATCGACCACAGCAAAGCTTTTGACAGAATCAATCATGGTTTCGACTGGAATGCATTGAAAACATCAAATGTAAACGATAAATAGGTAGATAAACATCATAAAATATGTATACTTAAATAGTACAAGTAGGGTTAAACCTGAAAGTAGAGGTGACCAAATAAAAATAAAAAGAGTACTCAGGCAAGGCGATCCTTCGTCCCGAAACTTTTCATGCCATTTAAATCATTTTAGGTTTGCAGATGACATAGTCATATTTGCTGAAACAGGTAAACAACTTAATGATACGAGTATGTTATACTCGCTAGACCAAGAAAGTTCAAATGTAGATTTGGAAATAAATGTAAGAAAGACTAAGATAATGTACCCATCAAAAATAATGTGAATATTATTATTATATTATCACATATATTGTCACAAAACTATAATATTATAAATATAAATACAATGTATATAAATAATATTATTATTAGTATTTTCTTTCGTCTTTGAGAGTGGTGCTCTTTGAAGTACGTAGTCGTTATCTTAAAAATGCAAGTATATTTATGTAGCATGATAACGATTACTTTTTAGTGAAGTTATTTCAAAAACGTCCTTCATACCATTAACTAGCCTAAAGAGCTTACTAGTTTTTATAAAATCCTAATAAATTTCTAAAAGTAAATTCGAAGCACTATTTAAAACATGCTCTCCACCAATTCTATAATCGCATGTTCATGAAATACTCACGTACGTATTCAAATCTGTGGATTTATAAGCACCGAAGCGAATTTGTGGCCACTAATTAGAATAGTTTTAATAAATGTTTTGTTAAAAGGAGCAACACATTAAGTTAAACTTACTAATAGAATGCTTGGAATGAAGGATTACGAATTAAAAAATTAAAATATTCTTTATTATACATGTAATATGTTTTTTTAAATATCTTGTACAGACCTTTATCCCCCTAACTTATATCATACCGTATGTGTCGTAAGGACAAACAAAACAGGTGATGGGCAGCAGAATTTTTTTGTTAACAATTCAAAATAATAAAAAACTGTGGTTGCCAACCCGCCTGTTAAGCGCAGTATCTATGGCAAATATCCCGCGATGAGATAATCTGCACTGGAGGCCTATTATCATCTTTGCAGGGCAACTTCTAATCGTGCTAGGTGTAAAATACCCAGACCGGCGAAGGCAGCGGCTTCGAAGTTGCTACTTCGGTATTACAATCGTCAATCGGCCTGGTAAGCATGACGATTAAGTTTAGTCCGCCCTACAACAGGATAGACCCATGTCTCTGGGTTTTACAGACTGACAAAGATGACGGAAAAATGTTTACTTATGTGATATGCTTATGTGACATGCTATCATGTCTTACGCACGCTTTGTAAAGATAGAACTTGTGTCTTAAGGACAGTTTGCTATTTCTGTTAACTAGTTGGTGGAGGCGGCTTTAGCACAGCTGTGGACATTGCGAACGTTTTTCGCGAATATCATACCGTGTTTAAATGTGACTCCTAGGTATTTGGCCGTTGATTGGCAGGCGGTCTGGCGGCCGTACAGGGTGATCGTACCTTCTTGAGATTCTTGTATTTTATACGTGGTAGAGACATGCTGCAACTATATTAGTAGTATAGTTGTAGCACGAATGGGTCGGCTCGACCGGGGAAGGACCACGCTCTCACAAAATACGAGCGTAAAATAGCAGCTTAACACTGCTGTGTTTCGTATGGTGAGTGTAGAGAACCGGAGACCCTTTTAACTGGTAAAGAGGCATTTCATCTTAGTCCTCACTGGTGACGACGCATCTGCATTTGAATTCGCAAACGAGGATAAATGTAGATGTCTATGGACCACAGCAACCACTTACCATCACGTGGACTGTGTGCTCGGTTGTCACACTATCCTATAAAAAAATTTGGCGATTAAGATTGGGGGTTCTTTGAAAATGTATTGCTACACTTTTCTCAGTATTCACTTCGATTCTCAATAAGCGGAACAAATCGCCTAAGCGGTTAGGAAAACGGATGTTCGGAGCATCTCGGTGAGAATTCTTTTATTATTATGGTGGGCGACGAAGAGTGCCGTGTCATCGGCGAAATTACCAGTAGTCTCTCCTGGGTCCTTCGGGATGTCATGTAAAGAGAAGTGGGGAGAGGACGGAGCCCTGTGGGATTGCAGCCTTGAGGAGACGCTATGTATAGCGAGTACCCTCTATTCAATGGCGAAAGTGGCAATTAGCAAGGAAAGCTCTAATGATGTGGGTGAGCCTATCAGGCACGCTGAGGTTATACAGCTTGTAAAGAAAATCGTCGTGCCACTCTTTGTCGAACACTTTTACGACATCGAATAAGAGGGCACCGGATGAAGTGATTCTACGACTTCTTCTCTGTGAGGCGATGTAATTGGTCGGTGGATGAGTGTTCGGGTATGAAGCTGAACTGCTCGTTTGGAAAAAGTTTGTTGGTGAAGACGTGTTAACGAAGGCGATTCAATATTAGTTGCTCATAACCTTTCCCCAGTGTGCTGAGGAAGTCTCCTCATCACACTGGGGAAAGGTTATGAGAATCAGTCGATTGGTCCGTAACTGGAGGCTAAGTTGCGCGGTTTTTCTGGTTTCGGGATTCCTTTTACATCTTCCTTTTTCCAGGCATTTGGGAAGGAGCAGCTGTAAAGAAGAGCGTTGAATATGCCTACTAGGAGGCATACAATCGGCGCGGAGAGAGATTTTAGTACCCTGTTGCTAATGCCGTCGGGGCCGGGTGCTGACTTCTTTTTGAGGTTTTTTATTACTTCTGTGACTTTTTCGACTTTTAAAGGATCTAAGAGGTCACCCACAGGTGGTAATGCAGACTTACGCTTGACCTCTGTTTCGACCTCTGCAAGGTTAATGGGTTCAAAAGCAGTAAGAAAACAGAAGAAAGAATGGCCGGCAACGCACCCGCGATTAATCCTAACTTGCAGTCGTCTATGGGCTGCAGTAGCCACTTACTATCAAGTGATCTGCATGATTGTTTGTCTCAGCTTATATAAAATAAAACAAAAAATTTAACTAATTAATTATAACAAATAAAACTGTATTAAAAACTGAAATATGTATATGTTTCCTTATAATTTCACTTGTTTTAGTTTAGGGCAAAATACTAGGAACATTGAGCTATATGTACATACATATAACTCAATGACTAGCAATCTATGTTTTCTTCGTCATATCAAAGTCTATCTTTGAATTTGACGTAAAGTTGAATATTCAAAGGCCCTTTTTTTGTATAAAGTGTAACAAGCAACCCGATGTAAGCTTCTTATGCTGGTCACCTTTTACGCACGTAATATTGAGTTTCGAATATAACAATTAGGTTTTCCTTAGATACATTAATTTTACCGAAGCTTCAATTAATTTTATGAATTAATACTGAGTTGCTTTTTAGGACCCTTAAGTCAAATTGATTTTCATGTCTGTGCTACATACTGCCAACAACATTTTAATGCCATAGACATGCTTGGAAGGGAAATGAAAAAAGTAGTATTTTAATCAAAAGTAAAAGCCGACTTCAAAGAACTAAAAAGGGATAAAATCTTTTCCACATAATAATTCGGAAGTCGGGGCTTTAATCCCACTACACTTTGCTACCCATACATTATGATTTTATTATTTTTAATGAAGTCGGTTTTAACTTTTTAATAAAGATTTTTTCGCCGTTTTGATTGCGCTAAAGAATATCAAAAGCTTGAATGTCGTCTTATATAGTAGTTACATTAAAAACTTCATCTCCTATTTTTCATTCGTATTGTTGGAATTTATCTTCAAATTATTGTGGAACCACCTCTAAGATATAGCCTACTTTGTAAAAAAATAATCAAAGTATCAGTTAAAAAATGAAGAGGATATCGCATTATATACATATAAAAAAGAAGTATGATCGAATTGACAACCTGCCCTTTTTTGAAGTTGACTAAAAATAGCTTTATCCTTACGTCCAGCGGAGGATGGCTATACGGATCGTGCGGGGATACCGCACGATATCTTTTGAGGCGGCAACAGTCCTGGCTCGCGCAGCGAGGGTGTACAACCGAATCCGCATCCTCTGTCAGAGAGGTGGCAGTGAGCCAGATGAAGCGCTCGAGTCTATAAAATAGCAGGAGCGACAGAACGCTTTAGCGATGTGGCGCACTGGACTTAACGAGGAGCGCTATGCACGTAAACGTGTTATTGGCGCAATCCTGCCGGTCTTCGAAGCCTGGATGCAGCGACGAGTAGGAAGATTCACCTAGAGACTTACACAGATAATTACTGGGCATGGGTGCTTCGGTGACTATCTGTGTAAGATAGGACGTGAAGCGATGGTGAACTGCTTCCACTGCGGTGGACAGGATCAGGACTCAGAGTCCCATACGCTGGCGGTATGTCCAGCGTGGGAACGACAGCGAACGATCCTGGTAAACCGGATCGGTCGGGACCTCTCCCTGCCAGCAGTCGTGTCGGCAATGTTGGAGATCCCGAGACCCCTCGTACACGATGATGGAGACCACCGTGGGGTTTTAGCCGGTAGGAGTCCGGCATAACCTTCCGGTTGCCCCCGCAACCGGAGGTATCCATGAGGATTTCCCCACGAAAAAAAAAGCTTTATCCATACGTAACTTACAATACCTGCAAAGAACTAAGGTTGTATGTGCCACTAATACGTGGTGATAATACGTTATGTAATAATAATAATGTCCTCCAGACCGGATTTCGGTCACGCCAGCCAGTATAAATGGAGACTAATTATCTGCGCAGAACAGAATCTGCATGAATGTGTGCGCAAGCATAGGTGCACTCTTTATCCCCTCTCTCTTATAGTTTGATGGGACTGCATTCAGACACGATCAGAGAGAGATCAGACGCAGGACCAATGGCTTTACGTGATTCGAAGCAAGGAGTGAAACACCGTCAATATTCCTATTATTTGCGCCGGGCTCCTACTGAGAATTTATTTACAGAAAAAACCAATAAATGAGTCTGGACCGACTATCGATTCGAACTTATAAACACATGATCAGTAGTCACCTACAACTATTAGGCTAACGAAGTCAACGTTTTATAATATTATGTGACAAAGTATAATTTTTATAGGTGGTTCAAATAGTTGTACGAGTAAAGTTGAAATCTATGTTTAAAAATTTCTCTTAAAACAATTTATAGTCATCTCATCATTCTTCGATTTTCACTAAAGCTTTATTTATTTTATTCAGTGTTGGCTTGTTTCCAACATAAATGTAATAGTGTTCCATAACCATAACCATTATCTAGCCAAGTTTTGTCGCACAATGCACCTGTCGAGACCCATTAAACTTTAGAATTGTGTGGGTATTGCGCTTTATTTAAATCCTTTATATGCACCTTGGGAAGCAAGAATTTTTTTTTTGCTTTAATGTAAATCCTGCTTTTAGAGTTATAAAGTTTTGAAGACAATAATGTTATCTTTACATACTGATTTTAGAAGAGGCTTAATTGCAATGCGCATTTCTTTTATTATATTTATAGAACGGTTTTTTAGCCTTTCGTGATACATGCAGTCTGTCTTTCCGTCTGATTACAATCTGGGTATCTGAAACGCAAGAGTGAATAGACCTTTGTATTTTGCTAAGATAGTGCGATTTATTATACATCAAAGCACTGGCTTGTAACAAGTAAAAACAAAAATTAAAGGAGTATTAGTAATCTTTAAAGTTTTAAGTGTTAATGACTTATTACTTATTAATAGTATGTCAACAAAAAAGTGTTTGCCGTTTGATGGCCTCGTAAGAAAGTTCAACATTCCGTTTCGTCCCGTAGGTATCGTAAGAAGCGACTATGAAAAATGCCGAAAATTTAATAGCTATCAATAGCAGCGTTAAAGGTGCGATACGTCCGGTACTAGTCTGGTAGCTTGGGATGTTATCCTCCGTCAACACTGACCTATTACGAGCTGATGAACAAGATGAAAACTGTTATAGTTCTCTTCTATATAAATATAGGCGACAGTATTCTAATAGCAGGATGCGGATCGCGAACTCAAAAGGTCGTTGCTTCATGTCCACCATTCGACTATTGTCATGAACCACTCTTAACACAAGCATTTCAAACTTACCAGAAATAGTTGAAGTGAACACTAGAAAAGTTAATAGGAATTAGCTAGTATTTTATTTTAAAAAAAATAACTAAGCACTATCACTTTACTATCCTTAGGCGATAGAGGGAAGTGAAAAAGCAAAGCAAAAAAAAAAATCAGTTGCTCACCCGATTGCAAAACGTGGCAATTATAGCAGATCAAACTATAGGGAGGCCTATTTTCAAAAGTGAATTTTACCGTAATGGCAATGATGATCAATTCTAGAGATAACATCCTCCTCCATAGTGTGAGGCGTCTTACACTGAAATTAATAATTTTGCCACAAGTTGTGATAACCTCACTTGAGTGGTCAACGTCCAGTAGTGGATTATTTTATTTTATAATTTCGGTGGTAAAGGGTCCATTTCGTTGGTGGCGTTGAATTATAACACGAAGTGCAAATATAACCTCACTTTTAATAGAATAAACTAAATAGACAATAACAGGTAATAATATGTCTTGGTCCGCTCCTCGATGCGAAGTGCCCATTCGACAATCCCCAGCTTCTAATACGACTCAGGCCACGTGCCGCCATTACAAAACAACGTCACGGCGTTTGGCTAGCTACTACGTTATAATCAATTGAGCAACTTTTATTATTTTATTGGTTTAATAATATACATAATAATAATACATACAATCCAAAGTTTCTCGCTATGATATGATCATTAAAGTTACCTATATTAACCTCCACCAATCATCCCCCTATTATTCAGTTCACGTAAAGAAAGCGTAAATGGAAAAGTTTCCCTTTTCAATGACTATCTGAAAGTTATTATTCTTTCGATGTTGAAAAAGGTTTTTGAATGAATTTGTTAAACTTAGTTAATGTATTGCGGCCTAGTGAGTTTTTAAGTGGGATTTTTAAGTCGGTATATTTACAGTAACTAAGACATAAAGAAAATTGAAATTTATTATCCAAGTTTCTAACTACAAAGTGGCGATAAGAATATCCACCACCACATATCAACTATGATACTTCATAAACAGATAAAGAGCAATTCCAGGTGTGAACTAGGCTATATGTTATCCGAAAAATTGGTTTTCTTTTGAAAAAGCGATAAATTTAAAAATCGGCCAAGTTGTGTCTTAGCTTCAAAAATGTTTATATTTTAGTTTACAATTAGATTACAAAGTTATAATGCAGCTAGATTTAGGTAGTTTTTTATGGAGTTGTAACGAAAGTTTTAGTAGTTCCAGTTTCATTTAGAGGTTGGTCGACAATTACTCCATAACTTATCAAGTTTAAATAACTGTGATAGTTTTCTTTTTAACTTTATTATATATAATACTATCGTGCATACTTTTCGCAGTTTCAAAAACAGCTATTTAGTAGGTAGGTGGATAGAACACATAATTCTAATAAAAAATAACACTTTAAAGTTCAATATTTCGCAAACGCACTCCTGAATCGAAAAAATGTTGTTCCATATATTTAATATTTTTGAAAGGCCCACCAAACGACACCGCACACGATGGAATAGACAGTTGAAGAAATAAATAATCTGTATTGATACCCAATCGTTTTTGCGGTTGCTTTTAGTTTTAATGTTTAATTTTTTAGAAGAAATAAAAAATAAATTATTAATTTATCATATTGAGGTTAACTTTCTATTTAAACAAGGTACTTACATACAGAAGAAAATGAAATTGAAAACGAGTGCGTGCAGACCCAAATCTATTGTCTGACCTAAAAAGTAAAAATGTTATATATTTTCAGTATAATACCTTTTCACTCGCACAACTCATTACCTCATTACATTAAGCACATAAAATGTGGTGAAGAAGTACGTTAAAACAGACGAAATAGTATTTATCGTTATTATGAACAAGAGTTTTTATGATATGATTATATTACTTATCGCTTACTAACATTAATTATAGTAATGAAAAGTTCATAGCTCTACGTTTAGCAACCGGTCAATTTAAAATGTTAACTATATTTTAAACTAATGTTAAAAAATATATGGTCTTCTTCTACATTATCAACCTATAAAACTCGATTGCTTGAAATAGGCATCCTCCTTGAACGGAGGAAGTCACGCTTAGCAGGCGAATAGACGATCACACTTGTAGTACAAGATGTCTTGCACCGTTGACGCTGCTGCCCGTCTCAGGTCTGGGTTATTTTTTTTTTTCTTGTTTAACAAATATATGTTACTCACACACCAGTATTTACTCCTGTATCGTGGAAGAAGTTTACATACATAAATTGCACAAGGACAAACATCCAGATCCGGAACAATTATTTGTAGGCCATACAAATATTTGTTCGCGTTGTTATATGCGGTATCGAACCAGCGGCCCTCAGCGTCCTAACTCTTCGCTAAGCCACTGCGCCACGAAGCCGTCAATATTCATGCCGGTATTGTTTTGAAGTTTGGTGGACATTACATTTTTCTGGTATTTGTCACAAACGCCTCTTACAACCACTAAGGAAAGAAATGGAGGGATTGAGCCTCTTAGATCGAAATCGCACAGCAGAATTATAAGGTCTATTTACAAACGCTTGCATTCGTTTTATTTTCTGCCCACTTCCAAAAAGGAGACTGTACTCAATGCCACTGTATGTTTTTTATGTGTGTTACCTCATAACTTTTTACTGGGTGAACCGATATCAATGATTTTTTTTTTTTATTTGAAAGCTGATACTTCTCGTATGGTCCTATATGAATTTGATCAAGGTCAGACCAATAGTTTTTGAGTTATTCTTAATAACTTATATTGAAGTCGGCTGTACAAAATTTTTAATTTTAAATTATACATATTTTGTGTGTGTAAATTAAATTTAATGTTACTTATTCGTCTTCTCATCCCTCTCCCTGCCGAGAGAGGCCTAGAGGCTCAAGGTAACAACTAGGTTGACTTCTTAAAAAAATCACCCTTGGTCCTCCCTTGTGTTAAAATAGCGGATGATGTTTATTGTAATTAAAAGGTAAATAGGGACATAAATTGGGGAAAAGTATAATTTTTCCAAACTAATATATCACCTATCAAATAAAGGTGTAATAATTAAAATCGGTTCACAGTTGACGAAAATACCCCGTAAAAAATAAACATACAGTCTTATTCAGAAACTTTTACTATATTGTGCTCGATTCTACAATTTAATATAATTTAGCTTCAATTTCGAATTCAAGTCGACCTTTCAACTCGAATATCGAATTTCCAACCAGCCATTTTAACAATATAGCAAAGTTGTAGGAAAGGACATACTATGCTGCATAATGATACGTGAAATAGATGCATGAACGTTCATTTTAACCGATTTCAAAAAAGGACGGGATTAAGCACGATTGTATTTACTCCTTTTGATATTTCTTTAGCTGATATAGTTTATAACGATAGAGTTTACTTCTACAGTGGTCTCATAGAAATAACAACCAGACGTGATGATACTGAATTGGTTCTTACTTTTTTAATAATCTAATGAATGCTCTCGAGACGTTGCTTTGTTGCCATTTGCAGGCCCTACTAACGACTGCATCATTAATCATACTAAATGGGACCTGTCTCTCTTTTCAGTCGCATACTAACTTATTGTACAGACGGTAAGTGTCTGTTGAGAAAATAGTGAAAAGTCGTTTTCAAATATTATAAAGCAAAATTACTGTCACTATAGTATTCTTTCAAATTTATAAGTGTTCGCGTAAAATTTTTTCTCTTTCTCTTCTAGTCCAACCTGTAATCTTTTCAGAAAAAAGCAATTGTAGCGGAAAAGTGAAGTATTTTACATATTTGAATACTTCAACTTTAATTAAAGCGTTAAATTAAAACGTTAGTTTAATTTGTTATAATTTTAAAAAGGTCTAACAACTGTTTTGACAACAGTAATATAGCGCTAGAGCTGTGGCAATACCACAACAGCATTATGCTGGGTCGGATGCCTTTTCTTTACTGCAACCCAACGTTTTGTTTATACTATTCTTTAACTTTTATTTTCTAATGTGTAATATATATTGCGTCGTATTTTTTTATAGAATAAGGGTGACAAACGAGCACACAGTCTACCTGATGGTAAGTGGTTGCTGTGGCCCATAGACATCTGCACCTATACTCGATTACGAATCAAAATACAGATGCTTTGTCACCCGTGAGGACTAAGATGGAATGCCTCTTTTCTAGTAAAAAGGGTCTCTGGTTCTCTACACTCACCATACGAAACACAGTAGCATTGAACTGATATTTTACGCTGGTATTCTGTGGGAGCGTGGTCCTTAACCGGTCAAGCCCACCCACTCATGCTACAACTATACCACTAATATTGCTGCAGCATAGCTCTACCACGTAAAGAATGTTGTAGTTGTAGTAACGAGTAGAGTATATTGAGCTATAGAGTATATAACGACTGTCCTCGCTTATACTAGCTGCGCCCTGTAACAGGCAATTAATATAATAGGTTTTAATATAACGGAAAATAAGAGAAGAAAATTAAAAAAATATCCGGCATTTTATTTCATAATAAAATTACTATAACCCCAAACTCTATTATTTCCGTAACATTAAGATGTTTATTCACATGGCGGTTTTCGTTATCTCATTCTTAGCCGCCTACAAAAAATAAGAGGAGGTTGACAATTTGAATTTATGTTTTTGTAACGTTACGCGGTATCTTCGTTCATTGTCAACGGATTTTCATAATTCTGTTTTTATAATTTAATAGATTACACTTCAAGAATTTCATGGTATAAATTTATGGAAAAATAGGTTAATAATTTGTTACTCAAGGTATACTTGTGATATACCTTACCGTTATAATTACCGTTAGAGCCTAAAATAAGTCCACGGCTATGCTTATAGATTGACTTATATAAGGATATTACTTTTTAATATATATTATAGGCGCAAGGACAGCTGTATTTCTGTTAAAAACGATATGATTTCCCGAGGGATTTTTACAACACATTCAACAAAAAAATTCCGTTGTAGACACAAAATTTAAAAGAACATGACGTTAATGCATCGCAAATATCGTCAGAGACTTTTGATATTGCTAATGGAAAGCAGTTGTTTATTCTATTGTAATATAATATCAGTCGGCTTCATTTCTTAAAGTTATTTCCTTTTTCTAACTTGCATCATTGCATTGAACTTAAACTTAAACTTTTTTATTCTTTTTTAACTTCATTTGAAGACACTTCTAATTTCGTTTTTCAGCATTAATGCATTTTACTAAATTAAGCTCCTTCGTGTGACTGACGATGATTGATAATATTATATGAGTATGATAATCATCATTCTCTAAACCATTTCCCATTATCTGGGTTCGGCGCAGTAAATCTTTTTGTTCCATTCCTCTCTATCAGCCGTCATTTCCATACTTACTCCTTTCATTCTCATATCACTCTTCAGACAATCGATCCATCTTTTATCCGGCCTTCCACTGCCCGTGTGTCCCTCCACCATCATATTCAACACTCGTTTTGTGACATGACTTTCATTCCTCCGCATCACATGCCCAAACCATGCCAATCTGCTTCCTCTCACCTTTTCTACCACTGGCGCTACTTTCAGGCTTCCTCTTATATACTCATTCCTTATCTTATCCATCCTTGTCACACCACACATCCATCGTAACATTCTCATTTCATTCGCATGCAGTCTATTTTCATCCTTTTTCTTGACGGCCCAGCATTCACTTCCATACATGACGACAGGTCGGATGATCGATTTGTAAATTTTCCCCTTCAGCCTTATTGGCATTCGGGGATCGCACGTTGTGGCTGTGACCTGTCGCCATTTCATCCACCCTGCGTTAATCCTATGCTGCACAGCTCTATCTATTCCGCCGTCGCCTTGAATGAGGGAACCGAGGTACTTGACATCTGAGCAGATAGGCAGTATAGCGCCATCCAACGACATGGGTACAGGACTGGAAAGACCGCCGAAATCACAGCACAGATATTCGGTTTTGGATCTGCTGATCTTCAGGCCAACACTTTCCAGCCTCCGTTGCCACCCCGTCAGTCTGCTCTGTACCTCGATGCCTTCTTCCCCGACAAGCACGATGTCATCGGCAAAGAGCATGCACCATGGTGCCTCATCCTGCAGGTCCGACGTCAAAGCGTCCATAATCAGTAGGAAGAGGTAAGGGCTCAGTGCCGACCCTTGGTGCAGCCCTACCGCCACATCGATACTGCCCGTAGTTCCCGCGGCAGATCGTACACATGTACGGGATGCTCTGTACATAGCACGGACCAACCTCACATACTTCCCAGGCATACCTTTCATCTTTAACGCCCACCACACGACCTCACGGGGAACCCGATCGTACTCCTTTTCAAGGTCGACAAAAATCATGTGCAGATCTTTATGCACGCGCTTGTACTTTTCGCACAATTGGCGTAATGCGAAAATGGCATCTGTCGTACCTCGACCGGGCATGAATCCGAACTGGTTTTGTGTTATCTCACACTCTTCTCTCATTCTTCTCTCTATTACTCTTTCCCAGACTTTCATCGTATGTGACATGAGCTTTATTCCCCGGTAACTGCTGCAGTTTTGAACGTCTCATTTGTTTTTAAAAATGGGAACCAGTATACTACTGCACCATTCCTCAGGTATTTGTTCTTCCTGCAACAATTTACCGAAAAATAAACTCAACCACTTCCATCCATCCGCCCTCAGCAACTTCCACACTTCTACTGGTATTCCATCTGGGCCGACCGCCTTCCCATTCTTCATATTCCTAACAGCCATTTTTACTTCTTCCACACTAATTTCTTTCACTAAGCCCATATTCACTGGTGGGTTTTCAAGCATACCATTCCATTCATTCTCCTCATTCATCAATTTCTCAAAATACTCCTTCCATCGCTTCTTTATACTTTCATCGTCAGTCAAAATCCTTCCAGAATCATCTTTTATACATTTTACATGTGAAACATCTCTTCCATTCCTTTCTCTCGCTCTTGCAATTTGAAAAAGTCGTTTTTGACCTTCGGGGCTTTCAAGGGACCGATATAATTTATCGTGCGCCTCTGCCCTACAAATAGCAACTTCCTTCTTCGCTCTCTTCTTACATTCTTTATACGCCCCTCTCTTACTTTCTTTTATGGATTCATTCTGGTCTTCTACGCTCTGCCATTCTTTAAAGGCATTTTTCTTTTCTCTCAAAACTTCTCTAATACTTTCACTCCACCACCACCCATCCTTATCTATCATACGCTTCCCTTTTGTTTCTCCTAACACCTTCCTTGCCACACTTCTGATACAATCAGCCATTTCCTTCCAGCACTCATTCACACTCATTCCTTCCATATTACCCATCTCTATCATCTTGTTTACAACTAGCTCTCTAAATTCACTTGCATACCCCTCCTTATGCAGCAAATGCCACTTTATTTTGGGTGGGGGACGATCCTTATGTTTGTTGAGGCGAACAGTTAAGCAGATGTCAGCCAGCAGAATTCGGTGCTGGGATACTAAGTCTTCACCTGGAAGCACTTTGCAGTTTTTTACACTCTTGATTTGGTTCCGTCTTATCAGAAGATAGTCGATCTGTGTCGCGTGGTGGCCACTTTTATAAGTAACAAGATGCTGATCTCGTTTTTGGAACCACGTGTTTACTACAGCCAGGTCGAAAGCACATGCTGCTTGCAGAAGAACTTCCCCCTCACGGTTCCGGACTCCGTACCCCCATCCACCGTGTACTCTTTCATACCCGTCATTCACTCTCCCTACATGTCCATTAAAATCTCCTCCCATATAAACATCCTCACGCTCAGGTATTCCCATCATCATACAATCAAATTCCTCCCAAAACTTCTCTTTCACACTCTCTTCACAGCCTGTTTGCGGAGCATACACACTTACAACATTCACTACTTTGTTTTCAATCATTAATTTAACAACTATCATTCTGTCATTTACTCTTTTCACATCTGTCACTCGTTCTTTCATTCCACTATCTAACACAACTCCTACTCCATTTCGCTTCCCATCACTTCCACAATAATAAAACTTGTATCCCTCCCCAATCTCTCTTGCTTTATTGCCCTTCCATTTTGTTTCCTGCAAACAGGCAACATTCACTCTTCGTCGTTTCAAAACATCTGCTAACTCTCTTCCTCTTCCAGTCATCGTACCTATATTCCAGCTTGCAAACCTCACTCTGACATTCTTCTCTCTCCGGGCTTGCCTCTTACGTCGCACCCGCTCCGTAAGGTGCGACAACCCTTGCCCACTTCCCACAGGAGCCGGGTGCTGCCCCTGCGCGTCGCCTGCGGGGTACGCCCTAGCCCTGTCATATGTCCCACAACTCGTACTATTCATTTACTGCATGGGATTTGGCAAAAGTTTTACAGTCGGCCGCCTGCCTGACACCAACCCTCTTTGGGTATGCTATTGCTGGTAGAGGAAGCTACCATTTTGGGAAAAGGAAAAAGAAGTTTGGGGGTAGGAGCATAGGTGTAAGGATACTGTTATCTCGGCAGGAAAGGTATGAGAATAACAGTAGCTCGGGGAGCCGGGGTCGCGTACCCGTATTCCATACCAGGATCACCGGAAAGGTAGACCAGCATGAGAACCCCCTGACCAATATATGAGTATGATAATACATGTTTATATTTATGATGATTTGTATTTATGTGCGACTGTTAGTGATCTAACTCCTGTACAACTTGACCGATTAAGATCATATATAATAATGTTAATTAGTTAGTCAAAACTACGGTTCGAAGCTACATAGGGCACACTGATTGAGTTAACACGATAAGATTTTGAGGCAACGATTTATTATGACTTTAAAAGTTCACTTACTCCGCAAGAATGCAGTGCTCATCATCAAAATGCTTTTGGTAGGTAAACACCTCACTTGAGCACAGTAAGGCGTTGGTACGCAGAATTTATCGTGGTTGTGTTTCTCTCCATGATGTAATGCATGAAGGTTGACCCTCAAATGCGAACACTGAAGAAAATGTGGCTACTGTTACACGACTAATTGAATAAAACTTATGAGAAGGTGTGAGGATATTTGGGTATGGGTATGAACCCATACTCAAATATCCTCAAATCTGTAAATTAAAAAAATTGCATCAAAATTTAAAGGTTGGAAAACTTTGTTGCCGCTACATTCCTCATGAACTCACCCCAGAACAAAAACGGTTTCGAGATAATTGGTTTCAAAAAAATGTTATAAAAGTATGATCATGGTGGTTCAATTGCTGTGAACGAGTGTGACAGGTTATAAAACATTAATATATTATTACATTCTGTGAAGAAAGCCAAAAAAATATTAAAATCCCCGATTCTTCCAGACCCACACACATAATGAGCAAACGATAGTTAGTGTTGATTGGTACACCACCATTTATTTGCCCAATATCTTTTCATCCAATAGGTGTCGCTGTGGTCAAGTTATCAACAAATTCTATATTCGTGGACCAATCTCATGTTCATAATACTCATAAATATGTTGGTTTAGTGCCAAAAAATCCTTTAATTATGACTCGCTTAGTGACGTTATAGCATGGTAACGGAGTGAAACTCATCGAGTCATCTATTCGTACGAGCAGAACAAGGCCTGTCGGTCAGCTAGTAATGTAATATAATGAATAATATTATATATGTATATCAACATTATGATAGTCGATTTTCGTTCATATATTTCGTATAATCTAAGGCACCCTTTGTAATCCCAGTTTAATATTCGCAGTCACACTCTAACTTTCAAAGGATTAGACTTTAATGTTGAAGATTAAGTGTCTATATCAACTAAACTCCTCAGATCCATGGGAAGTTTTATAATTAGATCCATTAATCAATGAAGATACTTTAATTGTTATATTTTAAGTTTTAATGAAGTTACCTAAATTATACGAGTTTAATAATATACATAGGTATACAAAGGAGCGCTCTCGATCTATGCAAGTAAACCAAATATTTTTTTTATAGGCTCGGGTGACAAACGATCACACAGTCCACCTGATGGTAAGTGGTTGCTGTGGCCCATAGACATCTACATTTATCCTCGTTTGCGAATCAAAATGCCGATGCGTTATCACCCGTGAGAACTTACGATGGAATGCCTCTTTTCCAGTAAAAAGGTTCTCCGGTTCTCTACACTCACCATACGAAACACAGCAGTGTTAAACTGCTATTTTACGCTGGTATTCTGTGAGAGCGTGGTCCTTCCCCGGTCGAGCCGACCCATTCGTGCTACAACTATACTACTAATATAGCTGCAGCATGGCTCTACCACGTATATCCGGGAAGCATAGAGCATAAGAATAAAATATCGGGGACACGATGTATAAAGTCATAAAAGTTGCGCTTTGAGCATGTTGGTTGATTTTTATATCCATAAACAATATTAAACGTAACTTAAATTAAAATATCTAGTAGTGAAATGATTACTACACACAATAGATATCTTTTTTACATGGGGAAAAGCCTACGCATAACTGCCCCGCGGGGGCCAGGACGGGTTATGTCGTACTCGCACGGACTAAAACCTCATGTTGTTGCACCTTCGCCGCATATGCGTAGGGATACAAATGATATGGGGTTAGGAAAGTCATGTACTCATGAGCATCAGCTTTTCCTTGACTGCGGAGAGTAGGGAGACTGGCGCGGTGCAATGCAATACCGACACTAATCTCCCTCTGCAGCCTCACCAGCACCGCATCAACGGCGCAGCCCCGCCAGAGTCACGGAGGATAGGGAGAGTGGCGTATCGCTATAGCAATACCCCTCTTCCCCCGCGACTCCACCTCGGCTGCAACGGGAATGGGGAAAAGACACCTCTCCCGACACGGTCCACTAACGTGCATCCGGAGTCTTCTAGGCAATCCCATTTGGAGCGGCCACCTTGGGCCGGCCTTACAACCTGCACCACCCGAAAGGTCAGTAACCCGTGCCGCCTGTTCATCTAGTCTGGCAGTATCGTCGAACAGCCTCAACAGTCCCGCTTCCAGCCTTCGGGTGTAGTCATGGGTTACTCGTCTATTTTGTTTGATGACGAGGGAATACCTCATTTTTCCTCGCGAGGTACTTATGAGCTAATAGAATAAATATTTTCCAAAAAAATGTTACTAACCTAATTTTTAAGATGTATTTTTTATGCTACTATAAATATTGTGGACAAAAGTCTGAAATAAATCAATTTTATTTTATTATTTAAAAACACATGCCAATATGTATACGAGTAATATTTAATTAAACTCCTCAAACACAGTAATATTTTTTCATAAATAGTAAAATCTTAATAGTAGTAGGCTTAATTAATATATCCATTTTGCTTCGTAGGTATGTAATTTATTTTAAATTTATTGCTTTACATTGTCGGCCCTAAACCGCAGAAAGCACGACTAAAATTACCTTGTTGTGGTTTAGGATAAAAAATTTCAGCTTTGTACGTAACATTGTACAAAATGTTAAAATGTACAAAGGCGTTTTACCTTATTCGGACAAAGGTAGCCGTCGTAACTGTCTGGCTATTTGTTTAAGCTAATCTTAAAAAAGAGCCAAAGAGATGACTGTGGGATTAAAATAGTTTGAGGTAGTAAATTTTGAGTACTTTAAACAAAATAATATGTTTATATATGCAAGTATTTCAGCTCTCCAATATGAATAGTTTGTGGAAAAGTACTACAGTAAAAAGAAAATTCATACGAATTATTTATTTTCTAGCATTTCTGTGTCCGAATAAGGATATGTTGTAACTTAATATTTTTATATCGCATGCAATTTCAAATACGAAAATGGGTAATTAAAATAAACTTTAGCGACAATCACCCTATTTTAGATCTGAAGAAAACTTCAAACTGATAACAAATGATTTCTGTTTTCTTCTTTTTCAAATTATTCACAAAATTGAAGTGAGAAATGAGATAATAGTGCACTAGGAACTGCTGCTCATCAGCATGATATAGCAACATCAAACAAATAATGTCACAGTTATTTCCCGAAGACAATAATCAGCCTCATATCATAGCTATTCGAATCTGACTTTATTCTGCCGTAAGCCATTCCAAAGACAAGAATGGATTAGTAATTTTAATATCATTTTACTGTTATTCTTTAAAATAAACTTAAACGCCATAAAATATAAAAGCGTTGGTGCCATACATTTTTTTTAAAAGTTTGTTGTAACAGAATATCTCGAAGAAATACTCCGAAGTTACACGTCGCCCAATTGTCTGTGAAATATGTAAGGATTATAGTGAAATAACTACGTTTTAATTATTTACGTTTATTAATGTTGCAGTCACAAGCCCGTTAACAAAATAAGGAATAGAGCGTCACAAACCGAATAAGCAAATCTGATTTGTGTTGTCTTTGTTTGTTTCGAAGTAGCGTTTCCTTTAGTAACTATGTTGATTTTGTGTCGTGCGCCTTACCTGGAATCTTAGTCGTTTCCTTGCCAAATTTATGTTTGGTAACTACTTCACTTTGTAGTTACAAATTCATGAACGTAGTGGTCTTTACAAGTATCGAGTTGTTTGATGTTATTTCTCTCGAAATTCAAATACAAAGGGATTGTATTGCCAGAAACACTGCTTTAAAATAATAACCGATTTTAAATATAAAAAAATGAGAATCAAATTGAATTTAAGCGTCAGTAGCCTAATGGCAGGGCGCGGACCGCGAACTCGATAGGTCGTGGGTTCGAATCCATCATTTGACTACTGTCGTGAACCACTTCTAACACAAGCATTTTAAGCTTACCAGAAGTGGTTAAAGGTAATATTAGTAATGTTTAATAGCATTACTAGTATTAAAAAAAAAAAAAACAAAAAAATCAGAATACTCATACAATTTAAAGGAGCATTTTGCATTATTAATTTATTATAATTGTTTAAAACCTCGTAGGATATTATCTTCATATGATAATTTATTCAAGTAATGGTTGCGGTGCAAAAAAATAAAACAACAAACAACTCGTATCATTCGTTCCATTATTACTGAATCCTTATTCAAACTTCTAACGTCTCTCGAAGAAGTTCTTGTGGGTTAGATCCTATTTGTGTAACTACGTCAAGTATTATATCCATACCACCCATCCATCCATTACAGCTTGCAATATTCCACTGCCGAACATAGGCATATATTATTGTCTCATAGGAGTAATTTTGCAACAGTTGCCATGCTTGGCAGGCGGCTTGGTAGCTGCAGTTTTTTTTTATAATTTTGAGTTGATATAAGGAAGATATGGCTGTCCATCTGTTTCAATTTTACTCCGTCGCCTCTTATGACACGCACGGGACGATATGGTGTAGTGGATATTCTTATTACGCCCTTACACCCTACTATATAACCGTCATGTTCATTCCAGGATTTTATGATCGAATCTTTTATTTTTAAATTATACACATCAAATTTTTTATGCAATTCCAACGACCTGGTATTTTCATTCGTTCTGGTATGTTATAGTCCTATATAAAAAAATTCATGGCAAAATGCCTACGCATACCCACCTCGCGGGGGCAAGGACGGGTGATGCGTTGGTATCATACGGACTAAAACCCCATGGTGTGTTGGAACGCTTTCGCATAAATCCGCGGCTCCACCAGTGTCGACCGCTCCATGGCGGCCCTTCCTCGGGACAATTCTACTCCTCCCCCATCTCGTCCTCAGTTAAGGCGCATCGGAACACATGACTTAACGCTTGCTGTGCGGCCCCCATCTTCAATAATACAGCACGTGCAAAATGCATGTTGTCGGTTGTGTTTTGATGTCCCTCCCAGAAGTCACATTACTCCTTTCTTGAACACTGCTTCCATGCTCAACATGGACTCACGTAGAGAGCTACATTTAGGAGGGCTTTTTTTAATGCTATTAAGTTTAAAAAACCAAAGTACCTGCATGTAAAGATGAAGTTTGCTAAGCAAAATTTTGGAAAACTATTAAGGTCCATAAGATCAACACTCTTGTATCACAGCCATAAAACAGCGGCATTTACTGGTAGTTTCCGATATATGGCAACGAAGTGTTGGAATAACATCTAACCACCAATAAGAAATCTTAACACCAATTACAATTTTAAAAATAAATTCAAAACATATCTTCTATATGTGATAAACAAAAACAAGGTATTCCTAAACACTTTGTTTGCCAGCTACGAGTATAAACCACGGCATTTTTTGTTCCTACTAACTCATCATGGCTGTCTTGCCTACAAATTATAAGTAGTGCCTTTTAGGTACTACTTATAATTTGTAGGCAATGTTACACACCTACACGCCCCTTCAGTAATTTTACTAAATTAAACCCAAGATGCAAATCGTAGGGCTGAAAGGACACGCCATTCAAATATACATATTGGCACTGATTAACTATTGTGCTAAAAAAGACGCGTTAAAACTGGTGCCAACTCCGGAGCACACTTATTCAGCACAATAGGCGCGACTCCATCAGACCCACTCGACTTGTTGACGTCCAGGGAGTAGAGTGCTTTAAGCACCAAGCGCTATGTAAACAGCACTTCCCGCGTGGAGCACTCACACCGCAGGATGGTCGGCGGTGTGTTCCCCCCGTCATCTAGAGTTGAGTTGGAAGCAAAAAGAGAGCCTAGCAGATCGGCTTTCTCCTTTGCGTCATGGGCCAATGAGTCGTCCACCCTGTGCAGAAATGGCAGAGATGGCTGACAGAAGTTCCCTTGGACAGCCTTGGCGAGAGACCAGAATGCACGTGTTCCCGAAGGGAGGCGAACTAGTTTCTCGCCAATTCTGCCGATGTGCTCTGACTTTGCCTTGGCAATTACGCTTTTGAAGGACCTGGAAGCGGAATTATACTTCTTTTTAAGAGCGCTGGTGTTTACATCCTGGGACGTTGATGCTTCAGCCCAGGCCCGGTAGCACTGCTGCTTGTAGCGTGATGCTATTTTACAGGAGCGACCAAACCATGGCTGGGATCTGCTCCCGATAGGCACCACAGTGGATGGAATAAAAATTTCCATACCTTGAAGTACCACATCAACAACAGAATCGGCAACAACGCTGGGATCTTCAGGCGAGAAGGGAACCCGCCCCTAAGGGTAGGATGCAAAAAAAGACCGCATCCCGTCCCAATCGGCCGACCTATAGTGCCAAACACGGTGGCAAGCTGCAGATCGCAACTGCGATGGGAACGTGAGTGGCCGAAAAAGTCAATGGTCCGAAGAGCTCAAAGGGGCATCGACGGAGACCGGATATCCGTCCGGATGAGAGATCAGCAGAAGGTCCTACGGGGAAGGTACATAATCCTCCATATCTGGGATCCGCGTAGGCGAAGTAACCAGTTGTGTTAGACCATATGCCAAGGCAAAATCATACACAGATCTACCCGCATAATCGGTTAAACGGGAACCAAGCCATTCAGCGTGGTGGGCGTCAAAATCACCAAGTATTACGATCTCTGCGGATGGGATCTGCACGGAGTCTGCAGCCATTTGGATGTGGTCAATGAATCGGTCTGTGTCGGCATTACCGCTATGGGAGACACCCGTAGACGCGGGGATGGTCGTCGCTGTCTACGCGCAGCCATAGCATGGACAGGTCCGTACCTTCAAGACTGCCGAGGCGTCGAAAACAGATGTCCTCACTGACTTATACGCAAACTCCAGCCCGAGGCACAAAGGAGTGTTCAAATTTGTGCCCCGGGTAGGAGAGATATGAAGTATCAGCCGGAGAGGACACCTGAGTCTCGATTAAAAAGAGCAAGCCCGGTTTCGCCGTCTCTAGATGATAATGGACAGCGTTAAGGTTGGAATGACTTCCCCTGATATTGGAAAAATTCACGGATATCGTGAAAGGGGTCGCCTTGGTCTTATTGCTCCGCTTGCCCAGAGCAGTATTAGTCACGATCGGAATTTTGCCGCCCCCCCCCCCCCCGCCCTCCCCAGAATACGCGGGGTAGCCTGAGCACCCTCGTCCAGGAGTGGAGTAGTTTGGTCGTGGATACTCAGCGAGGGATTCTCCAGGGTTGTTGCTACCCTCCTGGGGCAGACTATGATGTAATTCCGCCACCATGTTGATGGGGGGGGGAGAATGGGCCTCCAGCCACCTGCACTCACCAAGCGCAACGCAGAGGTAAACCTCTACTTCACGCTAGTATTCTGTGAGATCGTGGTACCACCCCGGTTCAAGCTGGCGTCTCGTCATACTAACTCCTCTTCCTCGGCTATTTCTTCTCGGCTGCGGCGGTAGGGGGAGAAGACACCCCTCTTGCTGTAGTCCACCAACCTTCATCCGAAGAGCGGCCACCTCGGTCCAGCCCTTGTCCTCGGGTCAGCCATGTGGATACCTCTTCGTTGACCATAGATGACCAAGCTACGGCTTCTAAGCCCCCCCGTCATGACATGGCGGCTCTCGTTAGGAAGGGTAGAAAAATGAACACTAACGCAACACGGCTCAGTGCCGTGCAACGCGGTAATGCTTCACTCAGTTCAACGACCACTCTGAAAGGAGACTACGGAGTGTACGAGCAAACACAGTTGTACTCTCTACTTCATCATTCTCATAGCCCAATGGGATGGCAATCCGACTCGAACTAAGAGAGGTGCAGAACCAACGACTTTATGTGTTATCTGAGGCACGGGATGTAACACCGTCAACATTCTGAAAAACTCAATAATTGATTTTTTCCGACCCGAGATTCAAACCCGAGGCGGAAACATATGATCATTGTCATTTCAGTCTCGCTTACATCCGTTGGGCTAACGAATCAAAAATAATGATATTAGAAATTTTTTGCAACTTCCTGTCATTCAATGGTATAATAATTAAGGTTGCCTCAAAATTCAGGAAATTATAATAATAAAAAGTAATCGCAATCGAATACGACAATCCGAATAGAAAACAACAAAACAAATTGTGTCGACTAGCCGCACTACATATATATCTCCGCACATTAGGACACTACTTCAAGTGGCAACAATTTTTCGACATTTCTCTCTCTCTCTCTCTCTCTCTCTCTCTCTCTACATGTCACATCTGATACGTGTTGAGTTCGCTTACTAGATATAAGACCAGTAAACTCTCTTTGTGCTTATAGATACTGATTTTCTGCTAACGAGTAACATCAGAGATAGTTATTAATTGTTCAGTTTCAGAGATAATGACACAATCACCATACAACCCAGTGGCAACAATTATTCGATATTTCTCTCTCTCTCTCTCTCTCTCTCTCTCTACATGTCACATCTGATACGTGTTGAGTTCGCTTACTAGATATAAGACCAGTAAACTCTCTTTGTGCTTATAGATACTGATTTTCTGCTAACGAGTAATATCAGAGATAGTTATTAATTGTTCAGTTTCAGAGATAATGACACAATCACCATACAACCCAGACTAACGTACTTCTATAAATGTTTATGGTTAAATGTTAGGTCCTGATACGATTTAAAATGGAAATTGCGCACTTGCGCTTATACTATCACCGGCATGGACGTATAAAAAAGGCGGACTTGAAGCACTGCAATGGCGGCGGTGCGAGGATGTTTGCATGAAATAAAGGGTTGTCATGTGAAACATAATTTCCCCAAATTTATTTTTATAAAACAATCTATTAAAATGTAACATAACTTTGACACAGTACTTATTACCTGCCAGCCACTTGGTAGCCACCACTGTTAATTTCTACTCATCCAAGCCCTATCTTATATCGTCTGTGACTTTGATAAGCGAAGTGGTAGTGCTGAAACCAGAGCGAAACTCCAATTGAAATTTATTCAGCAGGTTATGTTTTGCAATGAAAATAGATATTTACTTAAAACACAGGCCTCCAGAAGTTATGGGAGAATTGAAATAGGAGGAAAATGGTTGGGGAGTACAGGGGAGTATATCTTAGGAATATAATATAATAATCTCATACCAGTAAGCAAGGAGTGATAGCCTGGTAATAAATTCTGTCGATGGTTGCTGGTGGCTTAGGACCGTATTTTGTGGCATGATAGTGATCAGGATGAAATACAATATGGCTTAAGCCCATATATCGGAGGCCACAATATTTTTGGGCCTTTTAATAAGTCGCCTCGTATACGACAGCCGATAATTGATTTCTTGATGGACATAGTGGTGATTTCTCGTACATCATCGAAGGGTTTTTGACGTAAAATCTTTTGAAGATAAAAATAATCATAACGAAAAAAATGATTTACAAAAATATGAAAAAGAAAATGAGTTACAGTCTCAACAATACCAATGAGAATACCAATGACAATCTTGCATTCATAAGGAGGATTCCGTTAGATTATTAATATTTAAAAAATCCTAGCTTGTAGAGAGAATCAAAAGTCTAAAGAATAAATTATTTCGATGACAGTGAAACCCGCCAACACACACTATTTTAATGCGGCAGACTAATTCGTCGTTGACGCTGCAAAGGGGTGGACCTCAATTATTCAAAAAATTACAGGAGAGCAAGAAAATATTTATTATTCCCCGATTACTAGGTTTTTTTCATCGGAAAATTAAATATATTAGGCTTAATGGAAAACTATAAATAAGAAAATTAATCTCACTTGTAGTTTTTCATTAAGTCTAATTATGAAAAATTGAGGTCCGCCCCTTTGCGGCGTCTACGACGAATTGTTCCGTAAACCGAGAAATGAGAGGTCTGCGCCTTGCAGTGGGATGTATTGCTTTAATTTTTACTATTACCTCGAAGCTCAAATATACCATTGCAAAACTTGAAGCGTAAGATCGTTCTGGGTAGATCGGTCAAAAAACTACATATAAACACTGAAGAAAACCCGCGGTAACAATGACATCAGGACGTTAAATACCTCAGACCTCTAATGGTGCTTTAATGAATCTGAAATATCGGAAATTAAAACTAAGTCAAAATTAAAAGCGACAAATACAGTCAGTAAGTTATGAAACACTTATTTTGAAAAATTACTATTTATGCCATTAAATGAAAATAAAAGGAAAATGTATCATGGCATTTTTATAGATAAGTAAGAACGCAAGGAAGTCACTCATTTAAAATTCAGGAGACCGCAGCTAAATACGGAAACGCTCGCTACATGTTTCCGCCCTTTTTCACGCTTTTGTGACTTATTTAGGACACAGATAATAAATATTACAATGTTATAGAAGTACGACTAGGTAGTATCGTCAAACTTCTAGACATTTACTTACACAAATAAAACATTCAATAGTATCTTGCTCAACAGGTATAGTGCTTTCTTTAAATTCGAACGAAAATTTGTAATGCTTTTCTGTTTAAAAGCTTCCCTTTTTCAAATGTAAATTCTCTCAATAAACAAAAGAGATAGGCCAGATGAAAGTACTAGTACATGTTGGAAATTTACACTGATTTTTTAGACTCCTACTGCATTTGTCATGTCTTACAATAGTAGTGATAAAAAAGCTAACAAAAGAGCTTTTTTTTAAATAAGGGTGATAAACGATTGCACAGTCTACCGATGGTAAGTGGAAGTTGTGACTCATCTACTCGTACATCTATTCTTGATTAAGGTCCAAATTCAGATCAGTGTTTAGCCCTGAGGACTAAAATAAAATGCATGTTTTCCGGTGAAAAGGTTTCCGGTTCTCTACAATCACTATACGAGCAAACAATATAAGCTGCTAATAGATCTTCACCTATGAAATTATCATTATGTAGTATTGGCCATTTGAAATCAAAATAATTTGTGTTTGGCCAAGAATTCTAATTTTAAATTAATTTTATTTCAAAAACATGGAATTCTTTCGTTTTAATTAGTCATTTGTTTATTGATTAGCGTTATAATTTTATCGCATTTGAATATTTTTCGTCGTCATGGATACGTTAAAAATTCGAGTAATTATGGAATACGAGTACCGTCGTTGCAGCAACGCTACACAAGCGACACAGAACATCAACGACGTTTACGGAGCGAATACTATAAACGAACGCACGATCTGTTGTCGGTTTGCCTGCTTCAGTTGTCCAAGTCAGAAATTTTGCCCTGGAAAATAAACCCCGTGGTCGTCTGAAAATTTTGGTCGACAATGACGAATTAAAGGTTATTGTGGAAACTGATGACACTCAATCAACAACTGAATTAGCAGCAGCTTTCAACGTTAGCATCAAAAAATATTGGTCCCTTTGCGTCAAATTGGACAGGTAAAAAGCTTGACAAATGGGTGCCCCACGAACTCAATGATCGCCAGCGTGAAATACGTGTCGAGACGTGCCTTTCACTACTGAACAGTAACACAAAGAAAGAAATTTTTAAGAAGCGCATCAATAAACTGCCACTGCGTTGGCAAAGGTGCATCGATTGCATGGTTGATGCGATAATTACTTTGAATAATAGAAATAAAAAAAATGCGTTAACTTATTTCATATAAAACTGTAATTTTATAGATAAAGACCTAATATAATTTACTTCGTTCCAAATATAAATTAACATCGGTAATAAACACAAAATAATTTGGAAATTAAATGGCGTCTATTTAGCACAAATGTTATAAAAACCACATAGCGGTAACTATAACGCAGATTGTCAGTACACACCAAAGACATAAGTCCAATAAAATAAACGAAATTAAACAAGGGCTCCAACATTAAAAAACATACACTTAAAAATTTAAAAATAAAACATTTAATATTTAGAAATAGACACATAAGTTAATAAAGTAAAGTCACTGCTGGCCGTATGAGGAAGCTCAAGGTCGCTCAGCGAGCTATGGAGAGGGCTATGCTCGGAGTTTCTCTGCGTGATAAACTTAGGAATGAGGATATCCGCAGTAGAACCAGAGTAACCGACATAGCCCAACGGATTAGTAAGCTGAAGTGGCAGTGGGCCGGCCATATAGCTCGAAGAACCGACAACCGATGGGGAAGAAAGGTTCTCGAGTGGCAGCCTCGTACCGGTAGGCGAAGTGTAGGGCGTTCCCCCGCGAGATGGAGTGACGACCTGGTAAGACATGCAGGAAGTCGATGGATGCAGGTGGCTCAGGACCGTGCTTTGTGGCATTCTTTGGGGGAGGCCTATGTTCAGCAGTGGACTTGTGAAGGGCTGTAATGATGATGATGATGACATAAGTAAATTATTACATTACGCAATACCTTTGTTCCTTTAGTTTTATTATTAAAAAAATATCGGAGGTAGTATAAGCTCATAATGCATTTATGTGATCTGTAAGTTATCAATCATCTGAAAACCTGAACACCTATAAACAAAGGAATCACCATTGCCTTTGAATTCTATTCCTAACCATACCTAGGGTGAGTGGAGGGAAGATGAAAAACGGGGTAAGACAAAAAGGCATCAGTAAAAACACATTTTGTGTAATTTATCCAATGCAGGCAATATTCATAAGACCGCCATTTTGTTACGTACCACACCTAAGTCGGTACTTGTCGTTTTGAGGGATTGGTTGTGTGTTATAAGGGAATATCTACGCTGTGAATTTTACGCGAGCAAGTCGGGTGTTTTAATCGTACCCCGTGTCGTGTAACTTGATTTACGAGGTAGGTACGAGTTTTTTATTTGTATACATACTTATTATTTTTAATTGGTAGTTATGTTGCTATGTCTAAATATCGCTACTTTTTGGATTTTAGGATTTATTGTAACAGTCCGTCTTTACCCGCCAATATTTGACGGGGTAAGATAAACATATAAAAGTTTCCATCTTGCCCCGTTTTCAAAAGTCATACAAATGGTCTCATGTTCTCAAAGTGTACCTGAAAAATGTTTTGTTTTGTTACAGCCATTATATAAATTGTCAGCGGCACAATTTCAGCTAATATTTTCTAAAGGTATTTATTTTAACTTTTGTATATTATAAGACAGGCAAAAAGAGCAAGCGGGTCACCTGATGGCTAAGTGATTTCATCGCTGACCATAGACACAAGAAACAACAGGAGTGTTACTTGTGCATTGCCTTCTCATAAGGTATAGGAAAAAGATTCGTACGAATGGGAGTAGGAACTTAAAGAAAGGGGAAAGGCCACCAGACACTCGTTAGTAAATGCAACATCACAGCTCCTAGAACAATGCAACGTCACGTCGGTTTATCTAGTAAACTTCAACATTCGGTTGGCCTTAAGAAAAGGGGAAAAGGAACAGGCATCCGGAACTCTCACTCACCAGACGAAACATGGCAGCCACTAAGAAGCTAAACACTTCACGCTGATTTTCTGTGAGAGGGTAGTATCGCACCGGTCGACCCTGCTCATTTATGTGTTACAGTGAACTGTAGACGTGGATCTACTACAATTTTTTTATAAATGTTTAGATAATATTTTTTAGAAGATTTTAGAAAATGCGTCGATATGGGGTAGTGGAAATTCTTATACTGCAACTACACGGTTAACATATTTATCTTCTTCTAACCCTTACCAGTTGATGAAAATGATTAATGCAAAAAGGATTACTCGGACATTAAATGAAATAATAAACTGGCGAATGTAACTGAATGCTGACATATAATACAATCAAAAACTTTCTACTCGAGTCTATTTAAACTACAAGGAAGTTGATTTCAGTTATTGCATTGTAAGTTTGAAAATACAAATTGTATCTACTTTCAAAAGGAGATCCGTCAGAAATTTCATTTATATACTTATATCTTAAATCTTATAACATCTTAGGAGTCCATAAGAGCAGACAAAGGTTATTAGAACTTTACCATGAAAGGTCATATAACCCTAGCATTGAATTTAGGGAATATATAAAAAAATATTTAAAAGAATATGCTCCACAGCTAAGTCTTTGCATTTGAGCAACAAAATTAAGACGGCTTCTAATAAAATTAAAATGACGTGGAGTATAATTAATAGTGAAACTGGTAACAAACAAAACAAATTAACTCAATCAGGTCAGGATGTTGCAATGGTTTTTGAGAAATATTTTACTGATATTCTGAGCATAACCATTAATTTACTGAATTCTTCTCCTGCCGTCGCCAAATCATTACATAAACAAAATGTAAATGAGTTCTTTTTTAATATATAATAAGAGTGACAAATGTTCACACAGTCCACCTGATAGTAAGTGGTTGCTGTGGCCCAAGACATCTACATCTATCTTCGTTTGCGAACTAAAATGCAGATGCGTTGTCAGCCGTGAGGACTAAGATAGAATGCCTCTTTTCTAGTAAAAGAAAAGTACCAAGAATTTTACATTTCATAAAATATCATCAAAAGATATTATAAAATATTTTAAAACTATTGATATTAAGAAAACAGCAGATCAGTGGGAAATTGCCATTAAATTTTTCACGTCTCTAAAAGATATAATCGCGCCTCAACTAGCTATTATTATTAATTATAGTATCGATCGATAGTATAAAGTGTGTTTCCTAATTTATTGAAGCATTGAAAAGTAATACCTTCATTTAAATCTGGTAGTACATTAGACCCCGCCAATTTTAGACCAATTTCTGTACTGCCAGTACTTAGTAAAATTTTTGTAAAAATTACTCTTGATCAAATGTTATTTTTTTTAATGTAAATAATTTTCTACATTAAAATCATTTCGGTTTCACAAGGCGTCGCACGAACTGATGCTGGTGTTGAGCTGATATAATATATTTTCAATTCTTTGGAGAATTCACAGGATGCTTTCGATATATTCTGTGACCTATCCAAGACCTTCGATTGTGTTCACCATGAAACAATTAATCAATGAATCAGGAAAATACAACACTACGGTGTAAGAAGTGATGCTCTTAAATTAATTGTTTCATATTGAAGTAACAGAACGTAAAATGTTGTCATTAATAGTATGAGCTCTTCCAGGTCGATAGTACAAATGGGCGTGCCACATGGCTCAATTTTCGACCCCTTTCTGTTTCTTGTATATATTAATGACTTACCTTACATAGTAGGGGATAACTATTATATAGTATTATTTTCTGATGATACTTCATTAATTTTCAAATTAAGATGACAATTATTAAAATATTACGAAGTAAATAATGCTACATCTAAATTAGTAAATTGGTTAAATGTAAATAACTTGCATTTAAATGGCACTAAAACGAAATGTATAAAATGCATGACTCCAAATTTCTAACAATTAAATACTAATGTAATTTTCAATGGGGAGAAACTGCGTCTGGTCGATACCATAATTTTTCTTAGAATAACACTAGACGCGAAGCTTCAATGGAACCCTCATATATCATAATCAGCCAGGAGCCTTAGTTCTGTTGCAAATGCTGTAAAAAAGATTAGAAATCTTACCAGTGTGGAAACAGCTAGACCTGTTTACTTTAGCTATTTCCATAGCATAATGTGGTATAGTATTTTGCTGTGGGGACACGCGACTGACACTGAAATTATATTTGTTGTACAGAAGAGGGCCATAAAAGCAATCTGTGATTTTAAAACTTAAAGAGTCATTCCAACAAAAATATAAGGAAATTAATATATTAACTTTGTCCTCTCAATACATTCATGAAAATGTAACGTACATACACAAAAATAAAGGTAGTTATACATATACTGTAAACACTAGGAACAGACACTAGCTAGTTGTACCAGATACTCGAATCCACCGAGTCAGTAATTTATTCTTGGGGCGATGTATACGGTTGTACAATAAAATATACAAAATTTGACCTGCTAAAAGTTCAAAAACTTTATGAAACACAGTTTGTATGAAAAGGGTTATTATAATATTAAGGAATTTATGGATGATAATAACCCCTGGCAATAAGGTGATCGCTACCAAGGTATTTTAGTGTGTTTAATTGTATAACATACAAGATTGTAAGCTGTTATTTAAAAAAAAGTCCCGCTGGTCTTCTTCCCGGGACAGAGGTTTTTTCGAACCTGTGGTAATTAAACAAAAGAGTGACTTTCAATAAGTATTATTTATGATCTATATTAAATAAAAAAGTTTCTGTTTCTGTTTCTTAAGTTGAATCTAATTATCTCTTATATCTTATCTTCATACATAAATAGTGTAACAAGTTAAAAGTTTCTCTTTTTAACTCAGTGGGTATACAGTCGTCACTATGTACATGGAGGTAGTCTGTATATTGTACAACTGGGGGTATATTTACACATGGCACAGAAACGCTGCAGCTATATATGTTGTAGCACGAATGAGTCGGATCGGTCGGGGAAGGACCACGCTCTCACAGATTATTAACGTAAAATAACAGCATTAATTCTGTGTTTCGTATGGTGAGTGTAGAGATCCGGAGAGCATTTTTACAGGAAACGAGGCATTCCATCTTAGTCCTCAGGCATGACAACATGCAGATGGCATTTTAATTCTTAATCCAGGATAAATGTAGATTTCTGTGGGCCACAGCATCCACTTACCATCAGGTGGATTGTGCGCTCGTTTGTCGCCCTTATCCTGTAAAGAAAAGTCATTTTAAGATGCTCGAAATCTAGACATCAACCATATTATGCTTGCGTATCACACTAACAACAGTACTTTAACGACAGTAATTTAATTCCTCTGTTAAGAGGAAGAAAATATAGAGATAGAACTATTCTGTAAGGACCAGATGCACCGTAAATGCTGTCTAGTTTATGTGGTAAGCTTTTCGGCTTGTCGGACTCAGGGCAGTAAAAAAGGGTGATGAAACAATTATTACCAAAGTTACTTATGCAATGATGTTCACCTATGACAGTTCACAGTGCCAAATGCCCAATTCCCCCCCCCCCCCCCCATCAACATGGTAGCGGAATTACGTCATAAACTACCCCAGGAGGGTACCAGTACCCCTGGAGAATCCCTCGCTGATCATCCACGACCATGCTATTCCACTCCTGAGCGTGGGTGCTCAGGCTGCCCCGCGTATTCTGGGGGGGGGGGGGGGGCAAAATTCCGCTCAACACAATAACTGCTCGGGGCAAACTGAGCAACAAGACCAAGGCGACCCCTGCCACGCTATCCGTGAATTTCTGCAACATCAGGGGACTTCACTCGAACCTAAACGCCGTTCACTACCATCTTGAGACGGCGAAGCCGGCCTTGCTCTTTCTGACCGAGACGCAGGTGTCCTCTCCGGCTGATACTTCGTATCTCTCCTACCCGGGGTACAAATTGGAGCACTCCTTTGTGCCTCGGGCTGGAGTTTGCGTGTATGTCAGAGAGGACATCTGTTCTCGACGCCTCGGCAGTCTTGAAGGTTCGGACCTGTCCATCCTTTGGCTACGCGTAGACAGCGACGACCATCCGCGCGTCTACGTGTGCCTCTATAGGTCCCATAGCGGTAATGCCGAAACAGACCGACTCATCGACCACGTCCAAATGGCTACAGATTCCTTGCTACAACAGGTCCCATCCGCAGAGAACGTGATCCTTGGCGATTTTAACGCCCACCACGCCGAATGGCTCGGTTCACGTTTAACCGATCATGCGGGGAGATCTGTTTATGACTTTGCCTTGGCATATGGTCTGACACAACTGGTTACATCGCCTACGCGGATTCCAGATGTTGAGGATCATACACCTTCCCTGTTGGACCTTCTGCTGACCTCTCATCCGGACGGATATCAGGTTTCCGTCGATGCCCCTCTTGGCTCTTCGGACCATTGTCTGATCCGGAGTGTGGTGCCACTCACGCTCCCCTCGCGGTTGCGTTCTGCAGGTTGCCGCCGTGTTTGGCATTACAGGTCGGCGGATTGGGACGGAATGCGATCTTTCTTTGCTTCCTACCCATGGGGGCGGGTTTGCTTCTAGCCGGATGATCCCAGTGCTGTTGCTGACTCTGTCACTGATGTAGTGCTACAGGGAATGGAACTATTTATTCCATCATCTGTGGTACCCATCGGAGGCAGATCTCAGCCTTGGTTTGGTCGCTCCTGTAAGACTGCATTACGCAGTAAGCAGGAGTGTTATCAAGCCTGGGCTGCGGCTTCGGTGACTCGGGATGTAAACACCAGCACACTCAAAAAGAAGTATAACTTCGCCTCCAGGTCCTTCAAAAGAGTTATTGCCAAGGCAAAGTCAGAGCACATAGACAGAATTGGCGAGAAACTAGTTCACCTTCCTTCGGGAACCCGTGCATTCTGGTCTCTCGCCAAGGCTGTCCAAGGGAATTTCTGTAAGCCATCACTACCATTGTCGTGAAGCGACAATAATAAATCTAACCTAAGTACAACAAAACAACAAAAGTAGAGCCAGAAAACAATATATTTAAATTTTTAAAAGGTATTTACAATTTTATAAAAAAATGGAATGAGGATGATGATGAATGAAGTGAGAGTACAATTAGATTATAAAAAAAAAATAAAGGTGAGAGAATAGGGGAATTTAGTGTTGTAATGGGGCCTAAAAGTCGAAGCGACACACGTTGCGTTTGTAGAAGTAGGTTTCTTAGCAGCGACGGCACGCAGCGCCTGAAGCCAGCACACGCCGTTTGCGCTTGTAGAGGTAGGTTTACTTAGCAGCGACGGCGCGCAGCGCCTGGAGCCAGTACACGCAGCGTCCGGAGCCGGCGCACGTAGCGCCTGGAGAAGGGGCGCGCAACGCTTAGAGCCAGCAGTTGCAGCGCCCAAAGGTAGCGCCGGCGGTAGGTGCACTCGGCGCCTGGAGTAAGTAGTAGTAGTGCCCGGAGTAGTGTGGCCCCCGCGTTTGTAATAGACTCGAAGCGACTTCCGAGGTAGATGGAGGCTTGTAGGATTCCGGAGTGGCGCGGCCCGAGTTTTAAGAAGGCTTCGCCGAAGACTTCACGTGTAAATGGAGGCTTGCAGGATCCCGGGGCAGTGCGGCCCCGGGATAAGGCCTTTAGGAGATACTTCTAATTCGCGAACTGAAGCGAGACTGCCTTTCTTCACCGATTGTTCGGCTTTTATACCTTTCTAGAGAGAACGGAAAAATTATTTAAATTATACGCAAATTTTTTGTAAATGGTCAAGAGAAAAGAGGATTTATGTGAAATTATCGAAATAGGAATAACAGATCGGTAGCAAATTTGAATATAATTACCATGGAAACGATATAAATAAGAAAGACAAAACATGTCAAATTTTTGTTTTTGGTTTATAATAAGAAAACGGTAAGATTTAAGTGGAAAATGAGATATTATTGATATAGGAAAAAAGGTAGCGCAACTGCCCACACTAAGTCCGAGATTGTAGAGTTATGGAAAACTAGCTAAAAGATCGAAAAAAGGTAGACTCCATTGACACCAATTTAAAAGTGCTGATAATGTGAAAATACGAAGTAGAAATGATTTGTTATTGTGTTCTTATGGTTTAAAATCGTTACAGGATCCTATGGAAATAAAGGTGATGTAAAATATCCAGTTTTGAGGTGAATGCAGAAAATCGAAACGGAATGGAAAAATGAATTTAAGATAATGTAAAATGATACGTAAGTAGTATAACACTACATTTTCCCCCCGACTCTGGAAAATTTTTGACTCAGCAAAAATTTTGATATATACATTCTAAAATAAACCATAAAAACACAGCTTTGCAGAAACAGACATCACCAGGCAAAATCAGATATACCATCTCTTACATTCATCATCTGCCATTCAGGTAAGGGTGGAGTTCACATTCAATGACTACCACTCTAAAAGTGTGTTTTCGAAACGACATTAAGGCTTATTTAAGGAGTAGTCATCCGCTCCTGCGTGGAAAAAAAAATAGTCGAAGAAACACCACTCTTAAAAGTGTGTTTTCGAAAGGACATTCAGGCTTATTTAAGGAGTTGTCATCCGCTCCTGCGTAAAGATAAAAAAAAAATTATTAAGGGAGTAGTCAGCCGCTCCCAAGTGAAGATAAAGACAAAGAAATCAATCTTAAGCAAGCTTTAGTCGCTATGACTTAAGTAAAGATTAAGAACGGCCAGAGCGGTAGGGCTCAAAGTCAGAGATCAGCAACATCACTAGCGAGATGTGTCTGAAATAAAAAGTGAAGATTAACCAACGAAAGTTCGAGGTCCTAAAGCAAGATGTGTTGAAGAACACTGGATCATCAAACAAACAAACAAATTAAAAGAAAGAAAATAAAAAAATAAGGTGAGAATGATGGTGATATTTATACATATATACAAATTAATAGTTAATAAAAGTTAAGAAAATTTATGATTTTACATCTTTGATGTGCCACTTGCCTCTAACTCCATTAGGGTCTTCAAGTACATAGACTAGTGGTGACAGTTTAGCTATCACTTTACACCTGATGAACTTAAGGGCAAGTTTAGCATTAAAGTATGCGCCGGCATTGCTTAAAACATGATTTTTACGCCAAACAGTATCTCCCACATTAAATTCTTTAAAAGCCCGGCGAAGGTCATAGCGAGCGCTATTTTTAGCGTGCGCTATGTAAAGTTTAGTTTGAACTTTGTAAAAGATAGATGAGAGGAGACCAGCATTAGACGCGTAAATATCACGAGGCATAAATATTAATTCCTCGAGGTTCTGAGTTGGAGTATAGAACGAACCACAAGGTATTGTTTCTCTACCAAAGACTAAAAAGTTTGGAGTAAAGCCAGTAGCTACATTTGTAGCGCTGTTCATTGCGTACTGAATTTTAGTAAGATGGTTGTCCCATGATCTATGATCGTCTCCTACTAGAGATGCTAGAGCTGTAATAATTGTACTATTAAACTTCTCCGTAGGATTAACCTGAGGACAATATAAAGCTGTGTGAAAAATAAAAGGAACGTTATAAGAATTTAAGAATGAGTGGAATTCTCGCGACTGAAATTGAACAGCATTGTCCATTATAATAGTTTGGGGAATGCCATGAACTATAAAAACTGAATTTTCCAAAACATTAATAATATTAGCTGAAGTAGCACGTTTAAGGGGAAAAATCATAGTAAATTTAGTAAAATTGCAGTTAATTACTAGAATATACTGATTTCGTCTTCGAGTCATAGGCAATGGACCCATAAGATCTAAGGATATAGTTTGAAAAGGTCTGGAGCAAAGTTTAGGTTTACCCATAAGACCATAGGGAGAATGATTAGGGTGTTTGTAGGTTAAGCAGGTTTCACAAGTTGAGATTAAATTGGCAATATCCTTAAACATACCAGGCCAATAGTATTTTAAAGATATTTTCTTGAATGTCTTGAAGATACCAAGATGGAGTTCTGAAGGGGAACCATGGTTAACTTCAATAATTGCATGTCTATCTTGAGGTAGTGGAACTTCTTTCCAAATAAAGTCATCGTTTAGACGATCGGGAGAATGGATGCAGCGGTAAAGTTTGTTATCCCTGATAGTATAGTTGGGATATGAGTCTGGGTTGTTGGAGCATCCGAGAAAATCTTGTTGTAGTGCTCAAGTTTACGATCAGGTGGTTCTTCAATCGTAATAGGGTGTACGCCTTGAGGTGAAATTTCTCGTGTATCAGGACGTTCTTGATTCTTATGTCTTGATAATAAATCTGGAACAACGTTATCCTTTCCTTTTTTATGTTTCAGGACAAAGTTAAAGCAAGATAAGCGTAAAGTCCAGCGAGCAAGTCTTCCTGATGGATTCGATAAGTTCTGAAACCATTTAAGTGCAGCATGGTCAGTATATATTGTAAATTCTTTACCATTGTCTAGGTAACATCGCCAATGTTCTAACGCAGTTATTACAGCCAATGTTTCTCTTTCAGTAGTTGAGTAGTTCTGTTGATTTTTGTTTAGTGCTTTACTCATGTAAGCAATCACGACTTCTTTGTCATCTTGATGTTGAGTAAGCATTGCTCCTATGCCATAGTTTGATGCATCACAATGTACAGAGAAGGGTAGTTCGAAGTTAGGACAAGCAAGGACAGGAGCAGTTACCAAAGCTTCTTTAAGTTTCTGGAAAGCAGCTGCAGCTTGAGAATTCCAAAGAAATTTAGGAGCGTTCTTCCCGGAACAGGTTAGTTGATTGAGTGGAGAGGCAATAGTGCTAAAGTTTGGAATGAATCTTCTGAACCAGCTGCAGGTGCCTATGAATCTTCGCACTTCTTTTCTACAAGTAGGTACAGGATATTCTAATATAGCTTTTATTTTATCTGGATCAGCACGTAGACCGTACTCGTCCACTAGAAAACCAAGGTATTTCAGTTCTTTCCTGAAGAATTGACTCTTCTCATAGTTAATAGTCAGATTAGCATATGAAAGTTTTTCATGGACTTTCATGAGGAGTGATATGTGTTCATCAAAAGTCTCGCTAATGATAACGATGTCATCCAGATAGCAAAATACCTTGTTCTCAAATTCAGGGGTAAAAAGCATATCCATTAATCTTTGTAGAGTTGCAGGTGAGTTAGAAAGACCAAAAGGCATTACCTTGAATCTAAACATACCTCTTCCAGGTACATAAAATGCAGTTTTATCCTTATCAGCAGGATTCAAGGGAATCTCCCAAAATGCTTTCGCAATGTCGATGCTTGATAAGTATTTGGCATTCCTCAAGTTGTCCAAAATTTCGCTTATTAGTGGCAGACTATAAGCATCACGACGTGTAACTGAGTTAAGCTTCCTGCTGTCTACGCAGAAACGCCATTCACCATTCTTCTTCGGAGTGATGAGAACTGGAGATAACCAAGGACTTTCGCATTGTTCAATGACGTTCCATCGCAGCATCTTGTCAACTTCATTAATTAACGCCTTTTGTTTTTCAGGAGACAGTCTGTAACATCTTTGTTTGATTGGGAGGGAATCACCAGTGTCAATCTTGTGGGTGATTAAGTGTGTGCATCCCAGGATACCTTTTTCTTCAAAAGAAATTGTCTTAAAGCGTTGGATGATGTCATTAGCGATGTTCTTTTGATTAGGAGTTAAATGCTCATAAGGTAAAACTTTAGTATCTTTAGTTTCGATAGCAGAACATTTAGATTCTGTAAAGTTAAGAGAAGATAAAACACTAGGTAAAAGATTAAATTTTCTCCAAAAGTCAATACCTAATATTAGCGAAGGAAAAATTTCAGGGAAAACGTAAGCTTTAATTAAATGAGTTTGATTATTGAAATGAATAGGTAAGTCAAAATAACCCAAGGAATTAACTTTTTGATTATTAGCAGTAGAGACAGTAATAAGATCTGACTTGAAAAGTTTGCAGCCCAGTTTAAGAATTTCCAAATGAGAATTATTACCCAGAATAGTTACTGAACTGCCAGAATCTAGTAAACCAGATAAAGTTAAGTTATAAATTTTGACATTAACGAATGGACGATTAAGATCTTGTTCCTTGGAGTAGAGTGTAGAAGAGATTCTGTAACAAGAAAAGAAGTTTTGAATTGTTTTAATCCAATTAGTCCAATCGTCGTTATCAAAGTTTAAGTTACTTTTCAAGTCAGTAGTTAGTTTTTTGAACTAGTATTAGGTTTGGGAGAACAAGTAGGGCAATCTGCAGTTTTAAAACCCTTAAGACCACATTTGAAACAAATCACGAATCGTGGTTGAGTACAAGTGTTCAAAGAATGTCCTTGTTTACGACAGCGAACACAAAAGGAGGTTTGTTGAGGAGCTTTAGTTTGAGAGAGACTATTAACTTGTCTAGAAGGGTATTTGTAGGATGGAGTGAATTTATTCATGAGGGGAGGAGAGGGTCGTGAGTTATTAGAAGAATTTCGAGAGTCAACTGAACTTGAAGTGGAATGCTTGTAGTTGAATTCAGAAATAAGAGGACTTTGTTGTACATTTGGTTCTTTAAATTGTTTGTCTCTGTCTAGGAATTTTTCATAGTTTTGGCAAGTAGCCAGTAGAGAGTCGATAGAGTCAATGTCTTTTAGAGCTACGAAGACTGAATAACATGGGCGAATATTCCTTAAAATAATCTCCAATTGTTCTGTTTCAGAAAGTTTCTTCGAAAGACGAGAAAACATTCCAGCCATGATGGAAATATAGATGACAATAGGTTCATCTCGACCTTGAGTTCGATTCCTAATCGCTTCTAAAAGTTTGTGATCATAATCAAAACCACCAAAGTCTTTGATTAATAACGAAGAAAGTTCGTTCCACGTTAAGTTTGGATTCTGATTATATTTAAATCTGAACCAATGAAGAGCATTGTCAGTGAAAATTTCAAACGCTTGTGAAATCAACAAGTCTTTGGACAAGCCACGAGCTATACAGTATTCTTCCAGTTTTTGAAGAAAGGATCTTGGACAGCTTTTACCATTGAAGGTGTGTCTTTTCAGATCTTTGAAGACGTTGGTTGGAGAAAAAGATTGAGGTGGTGGTGGAGGATACAGGGTATGGACCTGAATAGAATTTTGAAAAACAAGAGGGAGTTCCGTGACAGTCGGGTCAACCGTGACAGTCGGGTCAACAGGAGGGTCATTTTCAGTTGGAGCTGGAGTCAAGGATTCAAATTGTTTAGTAATATCGTCATATTTCATCTTCAAAGTATCGAAAATAGCTTTAAAGTCTGGATATAAGTCAGTATCTATTCGTTCCAATCTGTAAAAGATATGATTAATAAAAGTTTCTATTAGTCGCAAGTATTTGGTTTCGCCTTGTAAAAATTTTTTAATTTTACAGTCCAAGTAGGTCAAGGTAGAATCAATTTGAGACAAGTCATCCTCAATCGGAATTGTAGAAGTCAGAATATCTTCAGGGTGAGAATTCGCAACTAAACGCAAAACCTGTTTTTTTAGAAGTAAAACAGTATTAGCTGGTTCCTCACATCTAATCTTCACTTCGTATTCGAGTTCGGCCTTGTTAAGAAATTCGTACTTAATAACCCTTTTCATTGTTATAATTTTGTGTAAAGTTAAGTTTAAGAAATAAAAATTTTATTAAAAATTATACCTCTTTAAGTTATCTAGAATAAAAATATTAAAGTGATGGATGTAAGTAAAGTGTTAAATGTAGGTCTAAATAAAATCTAGATGAAGTTTTGTTCTAGAATAAAAATATTAAAGTGATGAATGTAAGTGAAGTGTTAAATGTAGGTCTAAATATAATCCAGATAAGTTGAAACACTAGATGAAGTGTTGTTTTAGAATTTGGAAGGTATGAAAAGGATGAATAAATGAATGATGAATAATGAGTTAAGAACGAAAGGGAGAGCAATTAAATCAAAAGGGAATGGACAAGGCGCAGTAAAGGTGAAGAATTAAGAGAGAAGGAGGACTTTTACGTTGGGCGCCAAATGTCGTGAAGCGACAATAATAAATCTAACCTAAGTACAACAAAACAACAAAAGTAGAGCCAGAAAACAATATATTTAAATTTTTAAAAGGTATTTACAATTTTATAAAAAAATGGAATGAGGATGATGATGAATGAAGTGAGAGTACAATTAGATTATAAAAAAAAAAAAATAAAGGTGAGAGAATAGGGGAATTTAGTGTTGTAATGGGGCCTAAAAGTCGAAGCGACACACGTTGCGTTTGTAGAAGTAGGTTTCTTAGCAGCGACGGCACGCAGCGCCTGAAGCCAGCACACGCCGTTTGCGCTTGTAGAGGTAGGTTTACTTAGCAGCGACGGCGCGCAGCGCCTGGAGCCAGTACACGCAGCGTCCGGAGCCGGCGCACGTAGCGCCTGGAGAAGGGGCGCGCAACGCTTAGAGCCAGCAGTTGCAGCGCCCAAAGGTAGCGCCGGCGGTAGGTGCACTCGGCGCCTGGAGTAAGTAGTAGTAGTGCCCGGAGTAGTGTGGCCCCCGCGTTTGTAATAGACTCGAAGCGACTTCCGAGGTAGATGGAGGCTTGTAGGATTCCGGAGTGGCGCGGCCCGAGTTTTAAGAAGGCTTCGCCGAAGACTTCACGTGTAAATGGAGGCTTGCAGGATCCCGGGGCAGTGCGGCCCCGGGATAAGGCCTTTAGGAGATACTTCTAATTCGCGAACTGAAGCGAGACTGCCTTTCTTCACCGATTGTTCGGCTTTTATACCTTTCTAGAGAGAACGGAAAAATTATTTAAATTATACGCAAATTTTTTGTAAATGGTCAAGAGAAAAGAGGATTTATGTGAAATTATCGAAATAGGAATAACAGATCGGTAGCAAATTTGAATATAATTACCATGGAAACGATATAAATAAGAAAGACAAAACATGTCAAATTTTTGTTTTTGGTTTATAATAAGAAAACGGTAAGATTTAAGTGGAAAATGAGATATTATTGATATAGGAAAAAAGGTAGCGCAACTGCCCACACTAAGTCCGAGATTGTAGAGTTATGGAAAACTAGCTAAAAGATCGAAAAAAGGTAGACTCCATTGACACCAATTTAAAAGTGCTGATAATGTGAAAATACGAAGTAGAAATGATTTGTTTTTTTTTTTTTTTTATAGGAGAGGGGGCAAACGAGCATGCGGCTCACCTGATGGTAAGTGACTACCGCCGCCCATGAACAACCGCAACACCAGGGGAATTGCAGATGCGTTGCCGGCCTTTTAAAAAGGAGTAGGCTCTTTTCTTGAAGGTCCCTAAGTCGTATCGGTCCGGAAAAATCGCTGATGGTAATCGATTCCACAAGGAAGTCGTGCGAGGAAGAAAACATCTTCTAAATCGCACAGTGGTGGACCGCCAATCATCCAGATGGTGTGGATGGTATCGGGAGTTCTGCCGCGATGTGCGTTCATGAAATTTGGCGGCTGGGATTAATCCGAACAATTCCTCAGAGCACTCCCCATGGTAGATGCGAAAGAAAATGCAAAGAGATGCAACATCTCTTCGCAGTGCCAATGAATCGAGCCGATCGGAAAGGGCTCGGTCGTCGACGATTCGAGCCGCTCTGCGCTGGATGCGGTCAAGTGGAAGGAGCTGGCACTGGGGAGCCCCTGCCCAGAGATGGGAACAGTATTCCATGTGAGGCCGAACCTGCGCCTTGTAAAGTTGCAGGCGGTGTGCCGGCATGAAATACTGTCCCGCTCTGCTGAGCACGCCAAGCTTTTTAGAGGCCAATTTGGCCTTCTCTTCCAAGTGACCACGAAACTGCACGTCACTCGATATGTCGACTCCGAGGATACCGATACTGGCTGAGGCAAGAAGGGGAGTGCCTTGAAACTGAGGAGATACGACAAAGGGGTTCTTTTTAGCGGTAAACGCGCAAACTTGTGTCTTCTGAGGATTAAACTGGACTAGATTTAGTCGCCCCCAATCCGAGACTTTGTCCAGCAAAGACTCGACTTCAGACACAAGTTTGTTCCGGTACTCGGCGACGTTTTCCCGAGAAATATTGGCCCGGCCGGTGTATAGAGCATCACCAGTGCTGTCATCCGCATAGCAATGAATGCTACCAGTTAGCAACATATCACTGATATGCAGAAGAAACAGCGTTGGTGATAGCACACAGCCTTGTGGAACACCAGCGTTAATAGGCTTGTAGTCAGAACATGCACCGTCTACAACGACCTTGATGCTCCGATCTGCAAGGAAGCTGGTGATCCAATTGCACAATTTCTCGGGAAGCCCATAGGAAGGGAGCTTCGAAAGAAGCGCTTTGTGCCAAACCCGATCGAAGGCCTTCGCAATGTCCAGACTAACGGCCAACGCCTCCCCCTTGGACTCTACTGCCTCCGCCCATCTATGGGTCAGGTAGACTAGAAGATCACCAGCTGATCGACCCCGACGAAAACCGTATTGGCGGTCACTGATCAGCTGGTGATCCTCAAGGTACCGGATGAGCTGGCAGTTAATAATGGATTCCATTATTTTGGAGAACAAGGAGGTGATCGCGATAGGCCTATAGTTGGACGGGTCTGAGCGGTCGCCTTTTTTAGGGATCGGGTGGACAAAAGCTGTCTTCCATGAGTTCGGGACAACGCCATGGGAGTAGGAGTACCGGAAAAGACGCGTTAGAACCGGTGCCAACTCCGGAGCACACGTCCTCAGCACAATTGGGGGGATTCCGTCAGGCCCACTCGACTTGTGGATGTCAAGGGAGAGGAGTGCTCTGCGAACCAAGCGCTGTGAGAATAGCACATCCGGCATAGAGCACTCACACCGCGGGATGGTCGGCGGTGTGTTCCCCCCGTCATCAACAGTCGAGTTGGACGCAAAAAGGGAGCCTAAAAGGTCGGCCTTCTCTTTTGCGTCGTGGGCCAGTGAGTCGTCCTCCCTGTGCAGAGATGGTAGTGATGGCTTACAGAAATTCCCTTGGACAGCCTTGGCGAGAGACCAGAATGCACGGGTTCCCGAAGGAAGGCGAACTAGTTTCTCGCCAATTCTGCCTATGTGCTCTGACTTTGCCTTGGCAATAACTCTTTTGAAGGACCTGGAGGCGAAGTTATACTTCTTTTTAAGTGTGCTGGTGTTTACATCCCGAGTCACCGAAGCCGCAGCCCAGGCTTGATAACACTCCTGCTTTCTGCGCAATGCAGTCTTACAGGAGCGACCAAACCAAGGCTGAGATCTGCCTCCGATGGGTACCACAGATGATGGAATAAATAGTTCCATTCCCTGTAGCACCACATCAGTGACAGAGTCAGCAACAGCGCTGGGATCATCCGGCGAGAAGCAAACCCGCCCCCATGGGTAGGATGCAAAGAAAGACCGCATTCCGTCCCAATCCGCCGACCTGTAATGCCAAACACGGCGGCAACCTGCGGAACGCAACCGCGAAGGGAGCGTGAGTGGCACCATACTCCGGATCAGACAATGGTCCGAAGAGCCGAGAGGGGCATCGACGGAAACCTGATATCCGTCCGGATGAGAGGTCAGCAGAAGGTCCAACAGGGAAGGTGTATGATCCTCCACATCTGGAATCCGCGTAGGCGAAGTAACCAGTTGTGTCAGACCATATGCCAAAGCAAGGTCATAAACAGATCTCCCCGCATGATCGGTTAAACGTGAACCGAGCCATTCGGCATGGTGGGCATTAAAATCGCCAAGGATCACGATCTCTGCGGATGGGACCTGTTGTAGCAAGGAATCTGTAGCCATTTGGACGTGGTCGATGAGTCGGTCTGTTTCGGCATTACCGCTATGGGACCTATAGAGGCACCCGTAGACGCGCAGATGGTCGTCGCTGTCTACGCGTAGCCAAAGGATGGACAGGTCCGAACCTTCAAGACTGCCGAGGCGTCGAGAACAGATGTCCTCTCTGACATACACGCAAACTCCAGCCCGAGGCACAAAGGAGTGCTCCAATTTGTACCCCGGGCAGGAGAGATACGAAATATCAGCCGGAGAGGAAACCTGCGTCTCGGTCAGAAAGAGCAAGGCCGGCTTCGCCGTCTCGAGATGGTAGTGGACGGCGTTTAGGTTAGAGTGAAGTCCCCTGATGTTGCAGAAATTCACGGATAGCGTGGCAGGGGTCGCCTTGGTATTGTTGCTCAGTTTGCCCCAAGCAGTTTTGTTTTTGAGCGGAATTTTGCCCCCCCCCCAGAATACGCGGGGCAGCCTGAGCACCCACGCTCAGGATTGGAAGAACATGGTCGTGGATGCTCAGCGAGGGATTCTCCAGGGGTACTGGTACCCTCCTGGGGTAGTCTACTTTGTAATTCCGCTACCATGTTGATGGAGGGGGGGGGAATTGGGCCTCCGGCCACCTGCACTCACCAGACGAAACGCAGAAGCAGAGCCTCTACTTCACGCCGGTATTCTGTGAGGTCGTGGTACCAACCCGGCTCGAGCCTGCCCATACGTGCAACAGCAAAAAACTGCTGCGGGGCTCTACCACCGTCCAAATGTGATTGTGTTCTTATGGTTTAAAATCGTTACAGGATCCTATGGAAATAAAGGTGATGTAAAATATCCAGTTTTGAGGTGAATGCAGAAAATCGAAACGGAATGGAAAAATGAATTTAAAATAATGTAAAATGATACGTAAGTAGTATAACACTACACCATCTCTGCACAGGGAGGACGACTCACTGGCCCACGACGCAAAAGAGAAGGCCGACCTTTTAGGCTCCCTTTTTGCGTCCAACTCGACTGTTGATGACGGGGGGAACACACCGCCGACCATCCCGCGGTGTGAGTGCTCCATGCCGGATGTGCGATTCTCACAGCGTTCGGTTCGCAGAGCACTCCTCTCCCTTGACATCCACAAGTCGAGTGGGCCTGACGGAATCCCCCCAATTGTGCTGAGGATGTGTGCTCCGGAGTTGGCACCGGTTCTAACGCGTCTTTTCCGGTACTCCTACTCCCTAGGCGTAGTTCCGAAATCATGGAAGACAGCTTTTGTCCACCCGATCCCTAAAAAAGGCGACCGCTCAGATCCGTCCAACTACAGGCCTATCGCCATCACCCCCTTGTTCTCCAAAATAATGGAATCCGTTGTAAACTGCCACCTCATGCGGTACCTTGAGGATCACCAGCTGATTAGTGACCGCCAGTACGGTTTTCGTCGGGGTCGATCAGCTGGTGATCTTCTGGTCTACTTAACTCATAGATGGGCGTTGGCAGTAGAGTCCAAGGGGGAGGCATTGGCCGTTAGTTTGGACATTGCGAAGGCCTTCAATCGGGTTTGGCACAAAGCGCTTCTTTCGAAGCTCCCTTCCTATGGGCTTCCCGAGAAATTATGCAATTGGATCACCAGCTTTCTTGCAGATCGGAGCATCAAGGTCGTTGTAGACGGTGCATGCTCCGACTACAAGCCTATTAACGCTGGTGTTCCACAAGGCTGTGTGCTATCACCAACGCTGTTTCTTCTGCATATCAATGATATGTTGCAAGCTGGTAGCATTCATTGCTATGCAGATGACAGCACTGGTGATGCTCTATACAGCGGCCGTGACAATATTTCTCGGGAAAACGTCACCGAGTACCGGAACAAACTTGTGTCTGAAGTTGAGTCTTTGCTGGACAAAGTCTCGGATTGGGGGCGACTAAATCTAGTCCAGTTTAATCCTCAGAAGACACAAGTTTGCGCGTTTACCGCTAAAAAGAACCCCTTTGTCGTATCTCCTCAGTTTCAAGGTACTCCCCTTGTTGCCTCAGCCAGTATCGGAATCCTCGGCGTCGACATATCGAGTAGCGTGCAGTTTCGTGGTCACTTGGAAGAGAAGGCCAAATTGGCCTCTAAAAAGCTTGGCGTGCTCAGCAGAGCGGGACAGTATTTCATGCCGGCTCAACGCCTGCAACTTTACAAGGCGCAGGTTTGGCCTCACATGGAATACTGTTCCCATCTCTGGGCTGGGGCTCCCCAGTGCCAGCTTCTTCCACTTGACCGCATCCAGCGCAGAGCGGCTCGAATCGTCGACGACCGAGTCCTTTCCGATCGGCTCGACTCATTGGCACTGCGAAGAGATGTTGCATCTCTTAGCATTTTCTTTCGCATTTACCATGGGGAGTGCTCTGAGGAATTGTTCGGATTAATCCCAGCCGCCAAATTTCACGAACGCACATCGCGGCAGAACTCCCGATACCATCCACACCATCTGGATGATTGGCGGTCCACCACTGTGCGATTTAGAAGATGTTTTCTTCCTCGCACAACTTCCTTGTGGAATAGTTTACCACCAGCGATTTTTCCGGACCGATACGTCTTAGGGACCTTCAAGAAAAGAGCCTACTCCTATTTAAAAGGCCGGCAACGCATCTGCAATTCCCCTGGTGTTGCGGTTGTTCATGGGCGGCGGTAGTCACATGCTCGTTTGGTGTTCAGGTGAGCCGCATGCTCGTTTGCCCCCTCTCCTATAAAAAAAAAAAAAACATAGATCAGTAATCTAACTGTCGTCCAACGTAAAAGGCGGCGGGCCCTCACTCTGATAGCTAACTCGTATCGTTCGATCTTCTGGGCGATGAGAACCGCCCAGGAACGCGGGTGTACGGTGTGTACGCGGTTTGGCGAGGTGTGCGGCGCGCCCGTCTGCGGACGCGCTGTGACCCAATCGTTATCCTATCGGTGTTTATGACACTAGGTGAATGTGTTGTATTAGCATATGATGCGGGAAATTTTAGATACTATGCTGAAAAGAACGTTTTTAACGTGGTAGAGCTATGCTGCTCCTATATTAATAGTATAGTTTTAGCACGAATGGGTCGGCTCGACCGGGGAAAGACAACGCTCTCCAGAATCTCTCAGAATACCAGCGTAAAATAACAGCTTAATGCTGCTGTGTTCCGTGTGGTGAGTGTAGAGAACAGGAGAGCCTTTTTACTGGAAAAGAGGCATTCTATCATAGTCCTCACGGGTGACAACGCATCTGCATTTTGTTTCGTAAACGAAGATAGATTTCGGTGTCTATGGACCACAGCAGCTACTTACCATCAGGTGGACTATGTGCTCGCTTATCAACCTTATTCTATAAAAAAAAAACTACCATTTGATCCTAGCCAAACTTTTGGATACCCACGGTAAACTAAGAGAAACCCATATAGCTGGCCCGAGGTGGCCACTCCGAATAGGCTTGGCGAGCCCATTTCGAAAGTGTTGGTGTGCTGCAGCGAGAGAAGTGCACTCTCTCCCTACAGCTGCAGCCAAGGTGGAGTCGCGGAGGAGGCAGAGTGTTGAAGGCACCGCTCTCTCTACCCTCCGCAACCAAATCTTGATTGACAACGGAGCCATAGACCAGTTCCTCCGCTGGGGTCAGGAAGGTTAGTGCTTCCGAGTTCCGAGTTAGTTATTCCTGGCACCATGGCCTTCGCGCATTAGACACGGGATTGTCCGTTGCGCAGGTGTAGTTGTAGGCCGTGGAGGAAAGCACGCGATGTGTTCTGGTGTGTCTCACCTGAGAAGGAGATGGGGAAGAAGTAGTACTCTCCCGAGGAGGAACCGTCATGAGGCGGCCGGCGCTGGTGGGGCCGCGGATGTGTGTGAAAGTGTTCCCGTGACCCTGCCAATATGCGACGAAGGTAGAACACCTTGGAGTTTTAGTTGCTGCGAGTCCGATATAACCATTCCTTGCCCCGCGAGGCGGTCTATGTCTTAGGTACGCTTTGTAAAGAGGTTGTCTTAAGAACAGTTTGCTCTTACTGTGAACTAGCGAGTGGAGGCGAGTAGTAAGGAATTTGGCACTGTTATGGACATTGCCAATGAGTTTCGTGAAGATCATACCGTGATCGAATGTGACCCCTAGGTATTTGAACGTCGTTTTGTATGGAATCTCGCGACTGTACCTAAAGATTTTTTCGGATTCAGTTTTCGACGATTAAGAGTGGGCTCCTTTGAAAGTATATTGCTAAAATTTTTATCAGGATTCACTTCGATGTTAATGCTTTCAAAGCCAAAACTCGACGAAAACCTATAGGGAAAGAGAGATAGAAACAAGAGACCAAAAGCGGCCATATTGAATAAAATAGTTTTTAATTAATCGCTTAGATATCGATAAATATTCAACCATAAAGTATTGTTATTACTACATTTATTATTAGAAATTGTAAATATATTATATGTATTTTAATGGCTATAATAAGTATTATATTGCTATCTCTATGTAATTCTGTTTTAGTACGAAATAAAATAACGTCAAATCAATTAAATAATGTGTAATAAAATCACACCTCATTAATTTGCCTTTGAAATTATGTTAATTGCTTCACTGGAACAATGCACGCGAAGTCTGGTAAATGGGCGAGAAATTAAAGGCTGAGACAACTTTATCCTGGCAAAGGCATTACGATTATAACTTTAAGAATTCAACATTTATATAACAGTGAGTTTATTTTTTCAAACAGGTAATCGTGGGACCAACATCTACTAATGTAAAATGCAATGAAGTCATCGACAGTGAACAAGACTTTTTGATTTCTGTTAGCGCAATATATTTACACCGTAATGTTGTAGTTTCCTGATGAATATTCCATGATGAACACAATCGAAAGCCTCAGAAAAAACACAAAAAATACCTAAGGCATCTTGTGAACTCTCCCAGGCATCAACAATTTGTGAAACCAAATTGATTTTTATGGAGTAATTTATTTTTATTAAAAAAATCTTAACCATTCATCAAAAATTAACTTTTCAAAACTTTACTGAGAGTTGGTAGTACAGAAATTAGTCTATAATTAGCTGGATCTAATGTAATACCAGATTTATATAAAGGTATTACTTTACTTTGTTTCATTAAATCAAGAAACACACCAGATTCGATAGCAATTAAATCTATTATTGACGCAATAAGTATAAAGGAAATCCCCTATAAATCTGCGGTTTTCTTTACATCAAGGGTTTTGAAATATTATATCTTGTGTATAATACTTTTTCATATCTAAATTATATCAAACAGGTATTAATATTCTGTTTGAGTAATGAATCGGCGACAGTTGGAGAAGTATTCAATGACTTTGTGGTCAAAATAGAAATATCAGTGAAATATTTCTCAAACACCGCTGCGACTTCTTGATTAGTTCTAGTCAATTCATTGTTAATTTTCAATTGATAATTTGTGATACGGGGTTTGTCTTTACCGGTTTCGCTATTAATTATACTCCGCGTCATTTAAATTTTAATTTTAGCGGTCTTAATTTTGTTGCTAACATGTAAAGATTTGGTTGTGGAGCACACTCTTTTAAACATTTTAGAATAACTTTGACATATTCTCTATAAGTATCGGAAATATGATATGATCTTTCATGGTAAGGTTCATATAATCTTCGTCTGCTCCTATGAATTCCTACTGTCGCCCACTCATTAATTGCCTTACAACTGTTACTGAAGAATGTTTTAGAAGTAAATGTTTTTTTTTTAATTCATTGCTTATAAGGGTAGAAAATACTCAATATAAATAGTTTGAATTGTTCTTGTAACAAAGCGATGGAAGTTTTATTTACCATATTACCTCAAAATCTGTCCAGGCGTTTTGCATTAATCAGAACAAACACAAGTTTCTGAATTTCCTGTTTATTGTGCATATATGGTAATGAAACCAGTTATCCACAGTGATCTGAACTTAGTTTTTGAGTAATGAATTGTTTGATTGGTACAATATCTGTAAAAATATTATCAACACAAATTGCACTACACCCTCAAATGCGTGTGTAGCTTCAAAGAACTAATTATCAAGATTGTATGATTCGAACAATGAGACAAATTTAATACCAATGTAAGAAGCTTCCAGGAAATTGATATTTAAATCTCCGCATACTACAAGAGATTTATTCTGTTTATATTAACCTTAACTAAAACAATTTCCATATAATTTTTCAAAGGTATCATACTTTGAACATGGGAGACTGCAAACACTGACAAAAATGAGGTGCTCAATCTGAACACATGCCATTTCTACAGTTCGCTCAATGGAGAGGCTCACTATATATTTACGTTATTCACATTATAATATGGATTTAATACCTAATAATATTAAGAAGCGACCACGTAATTTAGGATATGTTGAAAGAACTGACCACCTGGTGATTACTGAAATTAAATATGGGGTTGTAATCTGTCAACCAATGTTCAGTAATACAAAAAAATATGTATATGGCTACTATATAAAAATAATTCTATTTCTAGTTCTTTACCTAACATACCTTGTTTATTTTGATACACCAGATTAATACGGTTTTTATTATTACTATATTTTCTGAAATTACACAGTTGAGTATTGGTGAGTTGTATTCTAAGCTATTTAATTTATCTTTGCTAGATATGACCTCTGTTGTCTCATTATCTAATTTAAATTGCTTACAACTGATTCCAAATCATTTGTAAAATTATTTTGCTCGTTAGTATAAGCAGGTGTCAAGGTAGCCAAAAATTTGGCTGGGTTAAAACATAAATAATTAAATTTGACGTATTTGCTACCAGTCTTAAACTATGCTTTGATAGGAAATACCCATCTCTTGTGAAAAACTCCTTAGTTAAATTATTAATATCAATCAAATGAAATTCGTCATTATAATTTTTTACAATTAAATGTGAAATTTAAATTATAATTACATGTCAAATTATTCATTATTAGTTTATTTTCTTGTGGCCTCCCCTCTATGTAAGGCAATGTAAATAAGATAACATTATACTCGTAGGTAGAGGCTTATATTCAGTAATGGACTTTAGGTTGTTATGGATGGATGTATTTTTTTATTCTTTACTTTTTTAATTTTTTTAAGCGGAACCCTAATTCTTTTTCTAAAATAAAAGTAGCCTAAGTTACTCCTTGTGACATCAGCTATCTACTAATGAAAATCCCATCAAAATTGGTCCAGTCGTTTCGGAGATTAGCCGGGACAAACAGACAGACAGACAAAAACTTTAAAAATTATAATTTTGTACTTAGCACCGTATATTTTTTCATATGCATTTAGTAAAAAGCTGTAATTTTGACATTACAAACAGACACTTCAATTTTATTTATTTGTATAGATTTTACCAAATATTTGTACAAAATGCGAGCTATATGTATGAATCTTAGGGGCTAAAACGTACCTATAGATTTGTGTTTTGATCTATTGCTGAGAAAAGATGCAGGAATTTATGGACCACAGCAACCAATCACCATCTGATGGACTGTGAACTCATTTGTCACCCTTTTTCGAAATCCACCATTTTTACTGCTATATAATGATCATCCGCCTTACGGTCACCTACAGTGCTCTGGTAAGGTATCAAAATTATCACTTTGAGCAATAAATTGCAAAAACACCAAAACCAGTGGCACGAATCGTTATTTGAATCTAAACATTATGATCAATGAAAGCCAAAGTCTTTACAAGTATAGAAACAGAAACAGGAATAGTTAATATTTAATTTCATTATATACTAGCTGTGCCCCACGGTTTCATCCGTGTATATCTCGCGTCTGCGCCTCGGGACATGCGAACTTCGAGAGAGACATCACGACGGACGGTTGCTGAATTAACAAATATTTAAAAAGTGAAAATTAAATTACAAGGTTAACGTAATTGATGGTTATGCATGGTACTGGTACTATATAGCCTTGAATACAAAGTGATTTATTTGGATATAAGGACTAATATCTAGGTACAAATAATGTGGCCTAGTTTGTTACTACGTTACTATTGCATATTTTAACATGAAAAAGTGGTTATTGTGACGTAAACGTAATATTCAGACATAAGGAATCGCAAATTTTTCTGTATATATTGATGTCCTCTATAAAACTGTAGTACATCACTATATCTATTGTCAATAGTTTCCACAGCGTCCGCGTAATAAGGATTTTTCGACGTTACTTTTGCATATTTTATCATGAAAAAGTAGCTATTGTGACATAACTGTAATAGGCAAACATATGGTATCGCATTTTTTTGTAGATATTGATGTCCTGTATAAAACTGTAGTACATCACTTTGCTCTATTGTCAATAGTTTCCGCAGCGTATGCGATATAATTATTATTTTGATATTTTTTTCACACTTTGGGTTACATTAACGTAGTTTTCATACGGATCCCTAACTTTTTGAAAATATTCTAAAGACTATGTTCATCTGGGTTAATGTAGGGTTCAAATGGTGAAAGAATTTTTCAAATTGATCCAGTAGTTTCGGAGCCTAGGATTCAATTCAAACAAACACATCTTTCCTCTTTATAATATCATCACTAAATGTAGATGTAGATATACATCACCACCCACTGTCTAATAGTTATAAATTGAACTTTTAAATAGTGGGAGGTGGTTAGCCCTTAGTCTTAAGATCGTCCAAAAGACAACTCTCAAGCCATATTATCGCCTTGTTATACCTACCTCTTAAATTTCCCTTTATATGATGTTTCTTTTTTTTTGTTAATATTACATACATATTTATATAGATGTAATCAAGATTCCAATATAGTAAAAAACAATATTTATAGCAATAACAAACCACAAACTAAAATATCAGACATTACTACTCCCCACACGGTATAATGCCAAGATCTGCCACTGACTGAGATTCCTCTCTGAATGGCTGTACTTAAACTAAAACATCTCGGTAGAGTTTATTATAGGTATTTTAACTTAACCTTTGGACGATACGAGTCCTCTTGCCACCAGGCTGACAGTGTTTTACTACATAAAATCCTAGGAGCTAAAACATAATGTATCGAAGAAGTAGATAGAACTCCCGCTATGAAAGCTAATTTATTGGAAATTGTTTATTCCTTTTTTTGTTTTAAATTAGTTTTTACTAAAAAAATTTTACTGTTATAGTAAATTTTAAGAATGTAACTTAGAAGCCGCCCTACACTTCACCTACTGGTATGAGGCTGCCACTCAAAAACCTTGCTTCCCCATCGATTAACGGTTCTTAGAGCTATATGGACGGCCCATTGCCACTTCAGCTTACTAATCCGTTGAGCTATGTCGGTCATTCCGATTCTACTGCAGATATTCTCATTTCTAAGTTTATCACTCAGAGAAACCCCAAGCACAGCTCTCTTCATAGCTCGCTGAGCGACCTTGTGCTTCTTGATACGGCCAGCAGTGAAGAACCACGTGTCAGATCCATAATTCATCACTGGCAACACGCACTGGTGGAACAATCTTGTTTTCAACTTTTGAGGTATACCTGATGAGAAGATGTGTCGTAATATCCCAAACGCTGCCCAGCCGACTTGAATCAATCGATTGACCTCTCGGTCGAAGTTTGACTTACCTTTTCGTCCAAGGTATATACACTTGTCAGCACCTTCAAGCTTAGTGCTCCCAATAACTGCGGGCATAAGTGTGACATGAACGTTACACATGAGTTTTGTTTTGTCCATGTTCATCTTAAGATCTATCCGTTGGGAGACACTATTGAGGTCATTGAGCATAGTGCTTAGGTCCTCTAGGGATTCTACGATAAGGATAATATCGTCGGTAAATCGAAGGTGAGTGATGTACTCGCATTTGATGTTAATGGCGTGTCCTTTCCAGTCCAGTAGCATGAAAATGCATTCCAACGCAACGGTGAAAAATTTCGGGGATATAACGTCACCCTGTCTTACACCTCACTGCAGTTCGATAGGTTTCGTACTCTGGTTCCATTCTTGGATAGCCATCGTAGCCTACTGTACAAAACCCTTCAGCACTTCGATATACCGACAGCCAAATTTGATACCACTGAGGAGACTGCAGCACCGCCCAAATTTTGAGGTTTTCTCATAGTCTACATACGCAAGACAAAGTGGCAGTTTGTACTCTACAGTCTTTTGTATAATTTGCCGAAGGGTATGTATGTGGTTTACGGTACTAAAACCTTTTCGGAAGCCGGCTTGTTCGGGAGGCTGGATGTAGTCGAGTCTGCGTGCAAGACGAATCGTAATGACTCTCGAAAACAGTACGTAGATGCGGCTTTTATAATATATATAATTAATAGATTCCGCAATAAAATATTATTGTGCGCCAGGCGAAGCGAGCGCTTATCAACTAGTAATATATATTTAGATGGTGTGGCTTTCCTATTGTAATAGTGTTGAGGGTAATTATGTTGGGATAAGTGGTGACGGTACGGTACACGTAATAAAAGTAGGGCGGGAGGTGTTCTTCAAACTAGGTAATGCACGTCATTTTTATTTTAACATCTTTAATATAATGGATTTCCACAAAATAACGCCTGATTCTATTAATTATAATATATATATATATATATATATATATATATATATATATATATATATATATATTTCCATAAAACAAAGTAGTTTGTTACTATGTCACATGAAATAAACTACATGCTTGTTTTATGTAAGACGTTATGATTTATAGTAGAAGACCGAGTGTAAGATTACGAGATCCTCTAAAGCTGTAGCAAATTCGACTTACCTAGAAAATCTTGTGTTGTAAGAAAGTATATTTCTTAAATAAAATACGTAAATTTTTTAAGCAGAATAGAAAGAAAGTAATATTTATTACCTAATAATGGGACGGATTACTTAAATTCTAGGCATAAATAATACTAGATAGATTTACGATTAATACAAAATGACAACATTAAAATAATAAATATAAAAAAGGACATTCAGTTTCATAAAATATCTAGATAAAATAAAAAAAAAACAAAGATACAACCCATATACGTCCTCTTTTGTCACTCTTTCCTGAGAGGGTAATACAGCAATTAGTCCGTCACCTGTTTCAGGACGTAGTGATGGTATATGTTTTAACAGAAAAATTGGAAACCAATGTGGTAATCGGATTTGGTCACGTTATCGTCACGCGTCTAAATCATACCACCGTACTATTTTTTTTTATAGGAGAGGGGGCAAACGAGCATGCGGCTCACCTGATGGTAAGTGACTACCGCCGCCCATGAACAACTGCAACACCAGGGAGGGAATTGCAGATGCGTTGCCGGCCTTTTAAAAAGGAGTACGCTCTTTTCTTGAAGGTGCCTAAGTCGTATCGTTCCGGAAAAATCGCTGATGTTAATCGATTCCACAAGGAAGTCGTGCGAGGAAGAAAACATCTTCTAAATCGCACAGTGGTGGACCGCCAATCATCCTAATGGTGTGGATGGTATCGGGAGTTCTGCCGCGATGTGCATTCGTGAAATTTGGCGGCTGGGATTAATCCGAACAATTCCTCAGAGCACTCCCCATGGTAGATGCGAAAGAAAATGCAAAGGGATGCAACATCTCTTCGCAGTGCCAATGAATCGAGCCGATCGGAAAGGGCTTGGTCGTCGACGATTCGAGCCGCTCTGCGCTGGATGCGGTCAAGTGGAAGGAGCTGGCACTGGGGAGCCCCTGCCCAGAGATGGGAAAAGTATTCCATGTGGGGCCGAACCTGCGCCTTGTAAAGTTGCAGGCGGTGTGCCGGCATGAAATACTGTCCCGCTCCGCTGAGCACGCCAAGCTTTTTAGAGGCCAATTTGGCCTTCTCTTCCGAGTGACCATGAAACTGCACGTCAATCGATATGTCGACTCCGAGGATACCGATACTGGCTGAGGCAAGAAGGGGAGTGCCTTGAAACTGAGGAGATACAACAAAGGGGTTCTTTTTAGCGGTTAACGCGCAAACTTGTGTCTTCTGAGGATTAAACTAGACTAGATTTAGTCGCCCTCAATCCGAGACTTTGTTTAGCAAAGACTCGACTTCAGACACAAGTTTGTTCCGGTACTCGGCGACGTTTTCCCGAGAAATATTGGCACGGCCTGTGTATAGAGCATCACCAGTGCTGTCATCCGCATAGCAATGAATGTTACCAGTTAGCAACATATCATTGATATGCAGAAGAAACAGCGTTGGTGATAGCACACAGCCTTGTGGAACACCAGCGTTAATAGGCTTGTAGTCAGAACATTCACCGTCTACAACGACCTTGATGCTCCGATCTGCAAGGAAGCTGGTGATCCAATTGCACAATTTCTCGGGAAGCCCATAGAAAGGGAGCTTCGACAGAAGCGCTTTGTGCCAAACCCGATCGAAGGCCTTCGCAATGTCCAGACTAACGGCCAACGCCTAGTGCACAAAAATCGTAAATCTGTGGAAACTGATATCATGGCGAATGACAGACAGTATTCTTATACTAAGAAGTACATAGAGTATTCAGCATAGGTCTTAATTAAACCGCCACCATAGGATATGCAATTCTTGGAAGATTTGCTCTTGATAGACAGAATAGTAAGTGCAGAGCCGATACTCTCAAACTGATAATTTTGTCATTATTTTATTAGCATGTGAAAAAAATAAGTTTCGTCGCCATATAAGTATATATCGCTGCCAATCCCAGTCAATCGTGGACATTTGGAGACAAGCCCCTAGCAACGTTCTGCAACCTAACATCTATGAATGAGTGTCATTATTTATTTTGAATGAATATATAAACACTAAAAAGACGGAATAGATTTTTTTATTTAATAAACATCTCGATAGAAATTCGTCAAAACATAAAAAAGGAAATTTTAAATTATGTGCGTGTTGCTGGTCTACGAAGAGAATTTAGAATCTACAGAACGAAAAGCAGTCCTTCAAAAAATAATTTACTGACGTACTCGTACATGACAAAACAATATATATAATTAAATGAAGTTGTAGTCACTGGCTGACTTAAGATCATTCAACCGACCGAAAACATAGGTGGGAATATTCTTGGCGTATTGCTATGCCCTTGGCATATAAAAACACACACATAGAATGAGCCGACATAACTAGACAGAATGCATTATTAAAAGGAATGAATCTTAATTGTACCAGTGATTATTATAGATTAAAGACATTAGAAGTTATAAGAAATATATTCACAGAATACGTATCTCATAACGGTTGAGCCGTCTAATCTTGCCATTGGGAAACGTTCGTTATTAGAAACGAAAATCATGAAACTGGAAGGTAAAAACACTTTTTTCAAACTTCAAAATTATTTTAATGTATTATAAATATTATAATATAACTGATCATGAGCTGATGACCCTAGTGAGAATACTAGGGCATAGTCATGTAATTATAGTATTATCATCAGCGAACTTTCAGAACATTCAGAGTTCCAGTCCACTGGGTGAAAACTGTATTATAAAATTTCATTACATTAATTTTATAAAAAGATACAGAACGATATCAGGCTGTCATGTGCTTATATAAGGGTGTGCGTATGTAAGGCGATTGTATGTAAGGAAATTTATGCGAATTGTTACCACATCGTACTTTGTAAACAATAACTTTCTCATAATATAGTAATGCGTAGACCTTGTTTAACAGGACTTAAAACTATGATTCCCGAAAATTACTAAAATAATGAAAGTACAAATAGTGATAATGAAAAGAAATTACAGGCGGTTATAAAAATTATTTTTATAATTCGAAACTAATTATTTTTATTATTAATTATATATATATATATATATATATATATATATATATATATATATATATATATATATATCAATTATTCATATTTTATCAGTGGAATGGAATGGAACTATTTCGTGTTGCAAATTATGTTGCCTTTTCAATACATATGTAACTTTTTCATTCATCAATTCATTACAGTCAATCAAAAGTTCACTGCTGAACATAAACCTACCGCATAGACTGCCTCATAGTGAGGATATTTGTCATGGTCATGTCATTCTCATTGATCCCGATTGAATAATTTTGAATTTCTTTTTTTCAAATTTGGGATAAAGTAGTCACTGCCGATTAATTGTGAAACTGATATATGTATATTGTCAAGTTGTGAATCATAACATTCTTGTACATATAATAGTTTAATGACGTTAACAGAATTATGTTTAGCGCAAATAATTTAAAATTGTATAGAAAAGAATAAGAATGTAATATTATAAATTCAATTGCAGGCATGTAAAGCCTCAGTTCGAATGCACAGAGGTTATAAATATGTCAGCGCAAGACATGTTTGAGATAAAAATGTGAATGCATTACGTAATATGCATCGGAGCTTGAATATTCTACTTTGATACGATTGCAAATGCAGTGAGAACATAAATAATTATTTCAAATTATGTCGGAGTTGCTTCAACACCGAGTGTTTTGTTTTATATTTTCTAGTTCAGATTTCTCAGTTTCGATCATTTTATATAAACTATTTTAATATGTATTGTAAGCCATAGATGTACACGCAAACGCGCTAAAGTCACTTATTATTACTGTATTTGATTAATGAGAAAGGTAATTAGAGCATTAATGCCTCCGAGTGATACTATTTTAATCATATCTATTCCAACGCGTTTTAAAATATTTTATTGTTCTACTTTCATTCAACAGTAGGATATGTTTTGAAAAACTCACAGCGTGCATCTTCATACTAGTAAAATATTGTTTTGTGAATTTTTATGACACATTCATTTCTGTTTTAATATATACGCCACTATTGTTTAAGTTATACTTACTGGCAAGAAAATTAATAAATATTTTGCTGCAAAACATATTTTGTGTCCCTTTTTATTAAAGTAGGCAGGTGTGAGGGAATATTGAGTATAAGTAAATATTTTATTGCACTTATTATAAATTAACTACTTGTTGTACTATTATAAATTAAGGAAAATGATAGGATGTTGATGAGAAGGAAATGCGGCATTATGGGATGCTAAGGTGAAAAATATAGCAGTAATCTGGGACCATTTTATAAATCTTAATTATTACTTAAAGCCCATCATAACCCACCCAACTATATATCCACTGCTAATATAGGCATCGCCAATTGATTTTTTTAAGACAATTGCTTATGTTATTTATAATCACAATTACTGATTACAATAATGCAACAGTTATAAACGTGTAATATACATCATGGTCTATGAATCATATTCTTATTTTTTATCAAAACACACACGTCCACATCTGGACGTCAGTTTGTGGTATAGTAATAGTAATAGTGTGGTATAAAATTACTTTTCCGCAAGTAGATATAAAACTAATGATTTAATGAAAAAACGCGACTTAGTTCATATTATTACTATGCAGAATGCGAGACTTATTTTATATTACTATTCAGACCACTGAGCTTTGAACAAAATAATTTTATTTTTAATTGTCAAGCACATTTATGCCAAGAAGCTGAGAACTAATCAAGCGTAGGACACCTGTCACAGATGCATTGTCATCTTAGAGGGGTAAGATGAAATGTTTTAAATCCTGTAATTAAACTGGTTCTCTCTCTCTATAAACCAGAACATAGCAGTAGCTGCACTAGATGTGTTACAAATCCACACGGGCTCAAATAGAAAGCTTTTAGAAGCAAATGGACTTCGGGGCACCCGGGTACCGCAACCCCGTTGTCTACTCTAATTAATAACCCAGGTGATCACATAAAACGAAGCATATCTAATGAAATAAAATCAAGCACGTATCGTCATTTATTTGCAGCATTAGAGGCTCTTCATATCTATAATAAAACATATTTACATTAACTCGATTTAAAACGTGACAAATATTTATAAAAATTTTAAAATATTGTATAGTATATTTTTTTTATAGAATAAGTGTGACAAATGAGCACACAGTCCACCTGATGTTAAGTGATTGCTGTGGCCCATAGACATCTACATTTATACTCGATTACGAATCAAAATGCAGATGCGTTGTCACCCGTGAGTACTAAGATGGAATGCCTCGTTTCCAGTAAAAAGGGTCTCCGGTTCTCTACACTCACCATACGAAACACAGCAGCATTAAGTTTCTATTTTACGCTGGTATTCTGTAAGTATTTATTCAAATAATTTACATTTTTGCTAGAGAGTTGTCTCAGAACCGTGCCAAATGGAAGTCTATAGTTTCTGTCTGAGTGACAGATGTGAGTGTTTATGTATGTATGATTTACGGTTTTAATTTCACATACAATAACTGTAACTACGGCGGAGCTCAAAATTCGGTTAACATATTAGGCTGGTATAATATAATTATCCGTTTTTTGTCTACCCGTAGCATTTAAACAAGGCGTTGAGTGATAACTTAATCGACTTCTCCAATCTATATATATAACCCTAAATTAATTATAGCTAAGACACAAAATATGTATGGAGATCATCAAATTAGATTATTATTCCTAAATTAATTAATAAAATACCTAAAACCTTAAACGAAGATATCAATCCTAACAATATTAAATACAAATTAAAAACGTACTTTATGAATCAACTAATATAATAACTAGCCATCGATCACTAATAAAAAATAGTGATCGATGTAACTAACATAATATAACTAAAAACTAATACTATATAATATTTGTATGCTATATACTATTATATAGGTATACTATTTGTAATATAATTACTATATTTATATATTTCAAAAATAAAATAAATTTTCCTCTGAAAAACCTGTATACTACAACTCATCCTCATAATATTGTTATAGAAGCGAGCGAACTACCTTCTTACTCTAAATAATATTAAAATATTTACGCTCGAAAGGCGGCGAACTGCAGTGTGCAGAAAAATCTTATATAGGGTTATGTTGCACTGTACTTATGAACAGTGTATAATATGTATTTTTGTTGGTGTTAAAAAGAATTATATATGCATGACCCCAGCATAATTAAATGTGGTGAAAATCAACCGAAGAGATCTTGCGACCCAAAAATAAAACTGAAAAGGTCAGTCTTAACAGAGACTAGCCATCTGCGCAGGACAGATTTAAAGTGCTAGAATGTGTGCACAAACAAGATGCACAGCCTCAATCACATGTTTGCATTCCGTGGCATTGGGATGAAACACCGCCAACTTCCTGACTCCACGCTGCTTCTGAATGTTTCTTGAGGAAAAGTCCAATAACTGATTTAGAAAAACTTAATATCTATAATTTCCAAATCTGTATTTGATTGATTCTTTGTTCGCCTTTTATGCGTTTCCTATATTATTCATTCGATTACTATGAAACTTTGGTGATGTACTTACTTGTGTTACACATTCAAAAATATTTAATTAACAAGGTAAATAATATTTAAATAGTGAACAAATGTAAAATATCGAGTATTTACCGTCGAAAATATATTACTGACCACGGGATGAATATGTAGCGGGTTAAATTTCAGGAACCGCTCATAAGTTTTGGTGAACGAGAACAATGATAATGCAGTTAATAAATTATATCACGCTCGGTCGATATATTTTGAATGAATTTCATATTCGCTGTATATAAACTCATACTTTGTTTATCGTGAGTGCAATAGGTTGGTCTATTTTAATGACAATGCTTTCAAATATGGTCAGAATTTATTAGCTGTGCTTTTCCAAGAACCTATTATTATGTGCCATAATTTTACGTACTGTCACATAGACACATACATATTAAGCTGCGCTTAGTTTATTACCCGCAGTTGTCTGTGTTTGTATAATGTTACTTTTATTGTTAAGATAAATAAATGAAAATAAATAAATATTCGTTTTTCCCGGGTATATAGACTGCCTTGTAAAGTTTAAGGTTATGTGGTGACTGTATAATTGTGATATTAAAGTGGTAATTAAGTATATAAGAAGTCTACTATAACAGCGATTGTCATGTGATGGCGGCGTAAGAAAATCTGTTACCCCGTTTTGTCCCGTGGGTGTCGTAAGGTGCGACTAAGTGATAAGCTAACACATCTTATGGTTTCTGATAGGTGGCGTTATAACTGCCTTGTGTACATCAAACGTAAAACACCGCAACAACGTCTGGTACTATAATTGTCAATCCAAATGCCAAGCGGAGACTAAGCCAACCCTTCTTACTAAGGAAAAAGCCCATGTGCAGCAGTAAGCTTCTACAAATACCTACATCTACATAGGGTGAAGAAAAAAATTATACTAATGGAGGCAAAATTGTAAAAAAACAAGGCTGTAGTCATATTACCTTAAAATAATACATGTAAATTGTAAAGTTATAAATAAGTGAACAGTGGTAGAGCACGCGGCAGCTTTTGCTGTCGCACGGATGGACCGGCTCGAACCGGGGTAGTACCACGACCTCACAGAAAACCAGCGTGAAGTAGAGGTTTACCTCTGCATTTCGCTTGGTGAGTGCAGGTGGCCGGAGGCCCTTTTTACTGGAAATGAGGCTTTCCATCTTAGTCCTCACGGGTGACAACGCATCTACATTTTGATTTGTAACAGAGGATAGATGTAGATGTCTATGGGCCGCAGCAACCACTTACCATCAGGTGGACTGTGTACTCGTTTGTCACCCTTATCCTATAAAAAAAAAGTGATATTTAGTGCCCTATGAAATTTAAGTTAACTTTTTATCTCTTTTTAAAGCGTCTTTAAAATATGTACCTCTAAGTAAAATAAAATATTTAATAAATAGAATGAAGCTGTATATAAAATTAAAGAACGTTACTGTAATGCCTTTTAATTTTTTTGCGCATCGCGATAAATCTCACGGTACCATCTGGATACTTAGCGGTCCACTATTGTGTGATTTACTAGGCGTTTTCTTACTGCAACATACCTGCAATTCCTTTGGTGTTTCAAATATTCATGGATGGCGGTCGACACTCACCATCAGGTGAGCCACATTATCGTTTACCCCTCTTCTATAAAATTGATATTAAATACGTAATAGAAGACAATTCTGGAGCGAAAATCTTTATTAGAAGTAAAAAGAATCGAGAAATAAGACAGAGAAGTAGACTAGACGTAGAATTAAATATAATCTGCACAGCGTTTTATAAAATAGTGGTTGCCACTCTATTTCTAGATTATCACTCCATTCTATACTGCTTTTAACTAACTTCAGAAAGAAAAGAGGTTCTCAATTCGAAATTATGTACTTTTTTAATGTATGTAAAGCGGGATATTTGTAAAATATTAAATCGATTTTAATGATTTTATTTTTATTAAAAAGCTATACTTCAGAGATACATAGCATATACTTTTATTTAGACGATATTCTAGGTGTCACTTTGAGCTTGTGATTGTGATTGACACTCAAAAGGGCTCAAAAATCAAACTTTAAATAAAAATCAAAAGCCGATTTATTTTTTTCTTTGAAGTTCAAGGAATAAAATAAATTCACACATGACAAACACACATCACAATTGTTTTGGCACCGTCTTCAAATCAGTTCTTTCAAGACAGATTTTACTTTTTAATAAAGTTAAAATTTTCTTTACATTATTTTCATTAGTAATTAAGTAGAATAATAAAGTCAATTTAAAATCTATTGTAAAATATTTTTAATTAATTGTATTTGAACTTAGCTCATAAGAGCTTTAAACAAGTCTAAATTTAGTAAAATGTATTGACTTTGTCTTTGACTTCGCACAAGCTAGTAAGCAGTAGACAACATGCTGCTGAATTGCTATAGTGAGTGTAGAGAAGCGGGGCATTTTATTGGTAAAACGATATTTCACCTTAGTCATCAGAACTAACAACCTATCTGTATAATGATTTCTTATATTTACGCGAACACTACACATTGAATAAAACTATTTTTACGGATTTTATCGCGTTTAATTAACTTATTTTATATTCCCGACGTTTCGGTTGCTTTCCAGCAACCGTGGTCACGGGGGACTGAGGTGATTGACGTCCCGATGTCAGTGTTAAACCGGAGTACCTTCAGCTTTTTTAATTAATATTTTTTTTCTTTTTTTTTTGGTCCGATCTACGCAGAACGAACTAACTGTGTCTTGAAGTCTTGCAGTGGTATGCTTGGGTTTAGTTTTAATTTTATGAATTACAGGATCCCAAGCAGGTGGTAGTACCCAGCCTCCCTCTCTATTAAAATTAGGATGTTTTTTAATTTCAATAGCCTCACTTACTGCACCAGTAACTCCAAGTTTCTACAAGCGGTACGTAGACGATACTTTCACAATTTTACCATCAGACAAAATAACTGCATTTTTAGAACATCTTAATTCCATAAACTCTAAAATTCAATTTACTATGGAGTTAGAGGCAAATAATTCTTTGGCTTTCCTAGATGTATTAGTCATTAGAAATCCTGATAATACCATAGGTCACACTGTGTATAGAAAAAAGACCCATATAAACCGATATTTAAACGGTGAATCCCACCATCACCCTTCACAGTTAGCTACCGTGGGCAAATCTTTGTTACAGATAGCACGAGGGATCTGTGACAGCAAACACCTGGCCGCCGAGCTTCAGCACGTCAAGCAGGTTCTGCACGACAACAAGCTTCGGGTTCCGCGCCTACGTCACAGTGACCGAGTGAAGCCGGCCACAGTCGAGCGTGTGCCTGCTGTACTACCGTATGTCAGAGGTGTCACAGACAAGATTGGCTATCTTGAAGCGAGCTTCTATTAGAACATTCTTCAAGCCGCCGAAGAAGATTAGTCAGTTCTTACCATCCGTCAAATGCAATATTCCTCTACAAGATGCAGGAGTGTACAACCTTGATTTTGAGTGTGGTCTCTCATATATAGGGCAAACAAAACGATCTATAAAAACCCGCGTAAAAGAACACATAGCTGACGTGAAGCACCAACGTTCCGGGAAGTCTGCAGTTTGTGATCATATCCTAGATGGCCCCCGCCATTACATTCGATTTGATAAACCACAAATTCTCGCGAAAGAACATCGATTCCTGATGATACGTGAGGCTATTGAAATTAAAAAACATCCTAATTTCAATAGAGAGGGAGGCTGGGTACTACCACCTGCTTGGGATCCTGTAATTCATAAAATTAAAACTAAACCCAAGCATACCACTGCAAGACTTCAAGACACAGTTAGTTCGTTCTGCGTAGATCGGACCAAAAAAAAAAGAAAAAAAATATTAATTAAAAAAGCTGAAGGTACTCCGGTTTAACACTGACATCGGGACTTCAACCACCTCAGTCCCCCGTAACCACGGTTGCTGGAAAGCAACCGAAACGTCGGGAATATAAAATAAGTTAATTAAACGCGATAAAATCCGTAAAAATAGTTTTATTGAACCTATCTGTATTTTTATTTGTAATCGATGATCAATTTTGGTATCTATGGACCATAAATACCAACAGATTACTTGTCGCTTCCTTGTTTCAAACAAAACTCAAGAAGACTTGAATGCAGTATTAAATACAAGTGGGAAATCAAAATATAATTGCTAAAACTTTTATGGTATTCGAATCCAGAACTTTCTTACAACTTCGTAGTACGACACTTTGATCAGCAGATCACTCGATAATCGGTAAACATCAAAAGGATTTGATGTACCTTAATTATATCAGCCGAAATTAATTGTATCAAAGATGAGAAAATTAATTAACTAAACTTCGAGTGCATAATTAAAATGATCTGTTTCCTGGTTTAAATAGATCCTTAAATAAATCCTTCTCTCTCACAATCGCGTGCGCTATCACCGTCACGGCTAAACTCAGTATAACAACTCCTTTTCTGGCCTAGCAGTGTTCTTACCTATTTCTGCTCCAAATAGTAGTGCTCTTACCTATTTCTGCCGCCAAATACCAATGCCTTTTCCTACTTCTGCCGTCAAATAGCAGTGCTCTTACCTATTTACTGCCGCCAAATAGCAGTGCTCTTACCTATTTACTGCCGCCAAATAGCAGTGCTCTTACCTATTTCTGCCGCCAAATAGTAGTGGTCTTACCTATTTCTGCCGCCAAATAGTAGAGCTCTAACCTATTTCTGCCGTCACATAGTAGTGCTCCTACCTATTTCTGCCGCCAAATAGTAGAGCTCTAATCTATTTCTGCCGTCACATAGTAGTGCTCTTACCTATTTCTGCCGCCAAATAGTAGAGCTCTAAGCTATTTCTGCCGTCACATAGTAATGCTCTTACCTATTTCTGCCGCCAAATAGTAGAGCTCTAACCTATTTCTGCCGTCACATAGTAGTGCTCTTACCTATTTCTGCCGCCAAATAGTAGAGCTCTAACCTATTTCTGCTTCCAAATAGTAGTGCTCTTACCTATTTCTGCCGCCAAATAGTAGAGCTCTAACCTATTTCTGCCGTCACATAGTGGTGCTCTTACCTATTTCTCCCGCCAAATAGTAGAGCTTTAACTGCTGTGTTCCAGTCGGAGAGTATATAGAATCAGTCAAATTAGTGGCTGTGAGGCATTCCACCACAGTCATCATAGGTGACAACGCATCTGTAAGTGTAGTCTTCTTCGTTTAGAGTTGGTTTCTGGTAGCAGAAGTCCATGGAATGCAGTAACTATTTTCAATCAAGTGGATCAGGTCACAAAAATTACCCCAAGAATGTTTTGCACACAGATCTTTTTTTTTGTAGGATAAGGGTGTCAAACGAGCACACAGTCCACCTGATGTTAAGTGGCTGTTGTGGCCCATAGATATCTACATCTATCTTGTATTACGAATCAAAATGCAGATGCGTTGTCACCCGTGAGGACTAAGATGGAATGCCTCGTTTCCAGTAAAACGGGTCTCCGGTTCTCTACACTCACCATACGAAACACAGCAGCGTTAAGCTGCTATTTTACCCTGGTATTCTGTGAGAGCGTGGTTCTTCCCCGGTCGAGCCGACCCATTTGTGCTACAACTATGATATAGCTGCAGCGTGGCTCTACCACGTATAAAACTATCATCTTAAATAACTTAAAAAATCTTAACTATCACCTTAAATACTTAAATGATGACATAGCATTTTTCGCCCTAATTCTTTTATTTGAGGAAATCTACTACACAAGGAATAATATACCTAAATCTGAATGTTTATGTTGTGACTTAAATTCCACGCGCCTGAATATCCAGCATTGCTAAGGTTTGCTATTTTAGCGGAAAGTGTACCTGAAACTGTAGGCAGTTTCCTCATTAAACTTGTATTTACTAACTACTGTAATCTTCATTAATGTATTCACGAAGCAGCGAAGTTTGGGGCTTACAAGTATCGGATTTAGTAATAGCTATGTCTGAAATGCATTTATATTCATGATAGCACATGAACTAAGACTAAAACTTCCTATTAATCTTATCTAATTAGCTATATAAATTATTGGCATTATTTCTTTACTTAATGTAAAAATTTCATCAGCAAAAATATGCTATACATTTTACATATAATTACACAAAAAATTTAATAATTAAATAAGCAAGAGGAGGCTTGTGCCCCAGCACTGGGACATATATCATGTAACTCTACTTTACTTTTACTAATTTAAAAAAGTGCCACCATCTGCTAATGAGTTCACAAAATACAACCTTAATGTAGGTTCAAATATTCAAAATGCAGACGCGTTGTCACCTTCGACCGCTAAACTGGAAGATCCTTAAAATATTTTCGTCAGGCATGATACGAAGTACACCAGCTTACTGCTGCTATTTTTCGTTAGCATGAGGTGACAGCTTAGTTTTTTTTCTTTCCCTTCTTTCTCTAATCACTTTATTTTATTAATTTTCTGATCAGATAACTGGCCGTAATGTTTAATCCTTATCCCAGATGATTAATATGTTTTCAATAAGTTTTCCTTCGCCTTTTAATTTTATTTCTATTTTTTTATTCAGGAAACCATAACCTTACAATTGGATTGTATATTTTTTGTATGTTATTGATATTGATTTTTTTAATAATAATGTTTATACTTTAGGGGTTGTCTCATGTAATTTTCAAGAAATTCCCAAAGGTGGCAAAATATGGGAAGATAATTTTTAATTTAACTATAAGACGACATTGAAATTTTGATATTCCATAGTCTAACTCAAAAGGGTGAAAATAACTTTTAATAAAAAAAATATTCAATTTATTATGCTAATTATAAATAATACTTATTGAAAGTTACTCTTCTGTTTAATTTACTACTGGTTCGGAAAAAACCTCTGCCCTGGGAAGAACCAGTCAAAAACCCAGCGAGACTTCAAAAAAAATAACAGCATTCCCTCTTAGATACACAATCAACAACACAAAACATGTTAGAAATAGCTTCGTAGCGATCACATCATTCCCAGGGGTTATTATCATCCAAAAATTCCTTAATATAAAACTCGTAATAACCCTTTTTATACAAACTTTGCGTAATAAAGTGTTTGAACTAATTAAAAGTAAAAGCCGTCTTCAAAGAACTATATAATATACATACAATTAATCTAATTTATGATATACTTCTTCTTTTTCAGCCAGTAAAAAACAGACATGACCAAGCGAGAATGCTCGCGTTGTAGGGATTATTTTCCTTAATCTTACAATAAAAATGGTGTTGCATTTCGTTTAAAATAAAAGTACAATTTATTTTGGTTGAATATTTTTACATAAGAACAATTTTTAACGGAATTGAAAAAAAAGGAGAAGGTACACTATTCGATTGTGCATTTTTACGTGTGTTACCTCAGAGCATTTTTCAATGTGGACCGATTTTGATGATTCTTCTTTTATTTGATAGCTGGTGCTTATATATATATATTTTTGTATTGCCATATAAATTTCATCAATACCTAACCAGTATTTTAAGAGTTATCTTTAATAATGCGTATTTAGTTGACTTCTACTATATTGATGTTCTCATTTTATTTAAATTGAAGTCGGTTGTACAATTTTTTTTTAATTTTACCACTTGTGTGATATTTAATTAAAGTAGTAAAGATAACATTTCATATTTTGTATGATAAGCAAATGACACGTTGGAACACAATAGGGGGAAATTATAATTCTAATAATCGCTTTTTACAATATCCATTTACAAATACGGCGCCATATTTCGATTGTAAGAAAAACCTTCAAATTATACCTGAACATCGGAAGTATTAGCCTTACAATCAGATTATTCAATCAGTATATTACCTTAGACTCACTATATTATACGTCGAAGAGCCATGCTGCAGCTATATTAGTAGTATAGTTGTAGCACGAATGGGTCGGCTCGACCGGGGGAGGACCACGCTCTCACAGAATACCAGCATAAAATACACAGCTTAACGCTGCTGTGTTTCATGTGGTGAGTGTAGAGAACCGGAGACCCTTTTTACTGGAAAAGAGGCATTCCATCTTAGTCCTCACGGTTGACAACGCATCTGCATTTTGATTCTTTATTGAGGATAGATGTAGATGTCTATGGGCCACAGCAACCACTTACCATCAAGTGGACTGTGTGCTCGTTTGTCACCTTATCCTATTAAAAAAAATTGTTTGTTATATAAATAGAGATTGCTGGCTCCGAAACAGACAGACTATGAGAGTAATTGCACAAATAACTTTATATAGTGTTCATCGCCATATGAATAAACAACGAACAGTGCAGTGGCATTGTGCAAGTTTCTGTCTAACTTTTAAGTTAAAACAACTGGCCACTACGCTAACCACGATATGACAAAAATAATATAAACTTTTGATTTATTCTACCTTTCCATTATAATTTTCATGCACAGTAAAATGAATAGTGAGTCTGAGAAATTGAATTATAATACAGTAAGTTTTGTACATAAAGATACTCATGTGACTTGAAAGTAGTTAAATATTTATAAAGTTTTTTTTTCCCCTTGAAGGGAACACGAAATAAGTTGTGTTGTCTTTAGTGTATAATATGAAACTTTTTGTGTCGAAGCACTTATAAAGTATGCTTGTGAGTGCCATTAAAATTCAAAATATACGTTGCTTAAACATAAATTACGGTAAAAAAAGGTCGTAAGTTTTTTTTTAGCTTCAAACTGTAACAATATGGAAAACCTAGTGTTTCTTTATTAATACTATCTCATTATAATGATAATTCGCAATCATTGATGTTTAATTCAAATCCTTAATAAATTCGTCAATTATAAATAATTTTAAACATATATTTGTCGGAGATTTCAACAGAGGATCGCAATTTTGATCGCTGAAATACATCAGGACAGCATTAATTTTTAAAAATAATAAAAGTGTGAGAGCTGATGTTCAACTTGCTCTCTTGCTTACGCAAATGATCACTATCGGTAATAAGACAACGTAACGCACTATACATTCAGTATAGTGAAATTACAGTTCGACCACACCGTAACACGTCTCCGCAACAATCACACACTAGTGTAACGTGAGGTACGTAATTACACGATAACACCAAAATATGTAAACCAAAATCAATACTACTTATCTCAGTGTAACACAGGGCAGCCTCTCAGCAACACTAATTCTCCTTGCCTGCACTAGCAGAATTACAACAACGAACAGAACCACCACACTATCTTAGCACTAGTAGAATGACCACAGTCGTAGAATGACTTCGGCGGAATCTCTCGCAGTGAACTTTATACTGCACAAACAAGCGGGGGTTTCTCGATATACCCTCAATTCAACCTCGATACAACCAGGTATTTTATAGACGCTCAGACACGGCCATCCTGACGTACGACCGTCCCCGGGCGTGTATTTTCATGCATTCATGTAACAAACATTATTTAGTCACCAATTCATCCGCTCGTCCGCCCTGACATGAGCAGGTACATATTATTGGCTTGCAAAACTAATTGTTATTCTGTTCTGTTATTATGGCGCCGTCAATTCACGACACGTCTGTAGACAAAATATGCTCAGAGATTAATCTAGCTTGGCTATTCTGCCAATAGAAACAAGGTTGATTCCAAATGGTAGTACTTTACTTCTCCTCAGTTTAATTACAATAGTGAACTGTCATAATTGACAATGCCTTGTCATTAAGGCTTCTTACACAGTGCACCTGCACAACATGATTCACTGTGAAAGTTCCGATCAACAAGTTACAACAGTAACTAACAATTTTGTTACTCTTTACCACAATTTATAAGCAATGCATATTCAACTCGTGAAACATTCATTGAAATCTGTGCACCAAACACAGGCCAGAATCGCACCAACGATTCTCAACATATCCGCCGCCACATATGCAACAACACATGAGAGAATGCCAGAATCGCACCAACGATTCTTTACATATCTGCCGTCACATATTCCAGAATCGCACCAACGACTCTCTACATATCTGGCGCAAAATATGCTACAACGCATGAGGGGCTCTGTGCACCAATACAAGCCAGAATCGCACCAACGATTCTTTACATATGTGCCACCACATATGCCAGAATCGCACCAACGATTCTCTACACATCTGCCGCCAAATATGCTACAACGCGTGAAGCGCTCTGTGCACCAACACAGACAGAAATCGCACCAACGATACCCTACAGACCCATCGCCACATGTTACTCATGAGGTGCGGTCCAAGGTTTCGAGTATGAGTACACAAGCCATTCTTAATCAGATTTGGTTTCACTACCGCTGTCATCAACTATGACAACTAATTCTGGAGGAACTTGGTGATCGGGGATCTTCCTTACATGATCATGGGGTATTTGTGGGGTACTTTGCACACTAACATGACCGCTTCGATTAAATTTACAAAATTACTTACACTTTTGCCAGCACACAATCTTTTATGATAATATGGAAATCCGGCACTACTCTCGGGACACCATTCGCCTTTCCAGGGCATCATATACTGAGCTGTAGCTACACAACAACCTCTGGTACGGTCCGATCCTTATGTAAATTTAAATACTCTCTTCATTGTCGGAACTAATTTGCTCTACTTCAATTTCGTCAGTTATACTTTGGCTTTCCAGCATTTTTCGGAAACCAATTAAAAAGTTAAACACTCATTCTTACAAAATAGTTTCTAAGACAATGTTTAGGATAAATTTACTTTCCTCATGCATCTAATTGTGATCGGTAGCAGCGACAAATAATGTGTCCACGGTGTCATAAGCCGACAGCTTACTTCCACTCAAGAGCTAGCGCCACAGCACCACGCCTTGCACTAAACCCTCAACATCAAATCCCAATTTGGTCGACTACGTAATACTCGGAGTAAAATGTAACACTTATCAACACATTAGATTTAGAGTACAAAAATACTACTTAGTGTTTTTAATTCATAACATGTCAAAGTTAAATTTTTTCTTCCAGTACATCGTTTAAACATTTCGAACTTTAAAATGTACCACGTGTAAATAATATTTCGCATAAACTATCAAATTATAACATAACTCGAGCAAGTTAAATTTCCACTGAATGCAAACTATAACTCGTTTAGAATACCTCCAACATTTCTTTCGACATTTGTTATCATATTTGAGTACGTTGAGAAATAATGAAATTAATTGCGGGTACTTTTTGTTAACTTCCTTCTGCGTAGCATTGAAAGAAAGTTAATGGTATTAGCTGGCAGTCTGTTAGTCTGTATGCCGACACGATAACTTCCGTTCCACTGGACCGATTGACTTTAAATTTGGTATGTGGATACCTTGAGGTAGTAACTCGGTCGAGTTTGAATTTGGGTCCTGTAGGTCAAAGGGCACCAGAGATATGGGATTCACGCAGAAGGAAGTTGTTTTTCTTGAATTTACATTCAACTCGTTATAAATAGATTTAACTTTTGGCTTTAAATATTTTACTTTAAACTTTTACTCTACACGTTAATGACACGACAATGTCGTAAATAGGACAGAAAATTTCATTTCGTCATTTAATAAAACAAAGACATCAACGCGAAGTCATATACAAAGGTAATAACTATCATACTATTCGAAGACTATATGTGGACGATAACAGGGGCTGTATCCCACTTCTGATGTCGGAGATTTCAATAGAGGATCGCAATTTTGATCTCGTAAATACATCAGGACAGCATCAATTTTTAAGAACAATAAAAGTGTGAGAGTGGATGTTCAACTTGCTCTCTTGCTTACCAAAATGATCATTTTCGGTAATAAGACAACGTAACGCACTATACATTAAGTAACAAGTCTCCGCCGCAATCACACACCAGTGTAACGTGAGGTACGTAATTACACGATAACACCAAAATATGTAAACCAACAGCGACACTACTTATCTCAGTGTAACACAGGGCAGCCTCTCAGCAACACTAATCCTCCTTGCCTGCACTAAAAGAATTACAACAACGAACAGAACCACCACACTATCTTAGCACTAGTAGAATGACCACAGACATACGAGTAGAATGATTTCGGCGGAATCTCTCGCGCACGGCACCTACAGTGAACTTTATATTGCACAAATAAGCGGGGGTTTCTCGATATACGTACCCTCAATTCAACCTCGATACAACCAGATATTTTATAGACGCTCCGACATATTTTAAGTCTGTTGATTATATTAACTAGTGCTGTGAACTCTACGCTAATTAAAACCCCTCTCTAAAATTATGGTGGGCCCAGCAGCGGGACAAATACAGGCCGGTATTTTTTACAACCAAAAAAATAAAATTTTCAATGATTTGTAATTGTACTGATTCTCTGCTTTCTTTAGACTAGAACATAGCAGTGGCTAAACTACTGATGGGAGTTAATATGTAAGAGGGTGGTACAGGCACCTAGACGAACTTACTGGCAGGAAAGTTGTAATTAATCCTAATAAAAATATATAAGTAGGGTTTTTTTTATTGAAATGAATAGAAACCATATAATTGTTACTCATAGGTTACGTCCGGGCACTACCCGAATAAATTTTTTGTATTTTTGATGAATAAATAAGACTCCCCAATTGCGATATTTGTCATATTATAGAAGATGTCCAACATATGCTAGCACAATATGTCAAATATTTGATATTTGACATATTGTGCTAGCATATCATAGGAAAGAGAGAATCTGGTGTAAAAATTTAATATTAATTTGTATGAAACGGGTTGGTTTTCTAGTATACTTGGGAAGCCACACTCAGCCGTAGCAAAATCGTTAAATTCCATATTCTTACCACATTGATTCCTCCTTTCTAAATACTTAGGATTTGTGTAACAGGAAAAATAATAAATAATAATAAATAAATAAAACGTTTATTTCAAATTAAAAAATCCATACAAATTTGTTAGTAAATTTCTTAAAAGCAATGTTAGTAAATTAAATTAAATCAAATTAAATAACTTACAACTTAAAAATGTTAATACTTAAGTGTCCCACCCATATGCATTCGAGTCCAATGCCCTTGAATGGGACAATCAAGCCTATCTTTAACTACCCTCAGGACGCCGTTTGACCTACCCCGCAATCTGCTGGACGATATTCGCTTCCGTATGATGCCGTATGATGAAAAGGTATGTTACGATAAGGCTGACATATCCTTGTAGGCATTTTTAAATAAAGATAGATAATAAAAAGTAGAGTAACAACAAAATATCGTACGTTTTTTTTCTAATTCTTTAAACAATTTCTTAATAAATTTGATATTTATTTATTAGACTTTTTTTATAGGATAAGGGTGACAAACGAGCACACTGTCCACCTGACGGTAAGTAATTGCTGCGGCCCATAGACATCTACATCTATTCTCGTTTGCGAATCAAAATGCAGATACGTTGTCACCCGTAAGGACTAAGATGGAATGCCTCATTTCCAGTAAAAAGGGCCTCTGGCCACCTGCACTCACCAAAAAGACTTATCTATATGCAAAGTTTTAAGTATAAATTAACGCCGCTACAATTTATATTTCTCGTAAATTTGTGAATTACATTAATGGTATCCAATCACATGGAACACTCTGTTAAGAGAAACGCAATTTATCCAAGCAAAAACAAATTGTAGCCAGTAGTGACCCATGATAACAATTAACATTAACGACTTACGCCACGCAAAACGATTAATATCTGTAGTTTTAATAATAGCGTACAATATGTCTGTACGCTTCACAAAATATATTCACTACAAGTTTACCGGCGTATATAAGTATATCATCGTTCATTATTATTACAGCCCTTCACAAGTCCACTGCTGAATGCCACAAAGTACGGTCCTGAGCCACCTATATCTATCGATTTCCTGCATGTCTTACCAGGTCGTCACTCTATCTAAAGGGGGCTCGCCCTACACTTCGCCTACAAATACGAGGCTGCCACTTTAGAACCTTTATTCCCCATCGGTTCTTTGAGCTATATGGCAGGCCTATTGCCACTTCAGAGCACTAGTCCGTTGGGCTATGTCGGTTACTCCGGTTCTACTGCAGATATTCTCATTTCTAAGTTTATCACTCAGCGAAACCCCGAGAACAGTTCTCTTTATAGCTCGCTGAGCGACCTTGTGCTTCTTCATACGGCCAGCAGTGAAGGACCACGTTTTAGATCCATAAGTCATCACTAGCAACACGCACTGGTTGTACACTCTCGTTTTCAAGTTTTGAGGTATACCTGACGAGAAGATATGTCGTAACTTTCCGAACGCTGCCCAGGCGAGTTGAATCTGTCGATTGACTTCTCGGTCGAAGTTGGACTTACCTAATGGAAATATTTGTCCCGTGTGTTGTGATCTTTGTTTTGTCCATGTTCATCTTAAGACATATCCGTTGACACATAGAGTTTTATACATTCAAATTTTGAAGCTTTTTGGAATTTTCTTGTGATCTGTTTTCTTCAAAATAAATATGTTTCTGAGCATATTTAATGGATATTTACCTGTAAATTAGTTAGTCATATTATGTCCATTTTTGTGTTCATATTTCGTCATCATCATCGTCATCATTAAAGCATAACTGGTAAAATCTTAAGCCGTTTCCTAAGTCGGTACGACTTTCTAGGCAGTTCACCTTGTCCAGGTCTTACCGAAGTGTACAGAATGCATCTCAGTGGACGACATTATTTACCACCATATGCGACACCAATGTCATAAATAAAATTTACGCAAGTAAAAGACGTCGCATCGTACCGCTGTCGCATTTTATTAAATTGTACAGACGTTTTGTTACTCATAGGTACGACAACATTCAATATACCTAAGACGTGGCGACTCAACTTACACACCTATATTATAAAGTATATTTTGAATTAGTTGCGCAAAAAATATTGAATAAAAAACACCTTCATTCCGTAAAAGTCCACTCCTGACCATTATGTCTCTCCCGTTGTAGGATTTTAATTTGTTTATGGGGTACATCACCCCAAAACAAAACTTCTTATACGAAACTGACATTTGAAGTTTGGTATACACTGACAATGGCTTAGTTGGAATTGTTTGTAGTTTTCCTTCTTATCGGCCGCAGCTTTTCTTTTATTGCTTTTATAATATTACAGACCCTAAGGACTATATTGGCACATTAAAAAGATATGCTTTAAGTATTCAACTTATACATTGAACGTAGTTACACAAAAACGTCTTATCACGTACTCCCAAATGAGTTACATAAAAATAACATTAAAAATATTTTTTATAGAATAAGGGTGACAAACGAGCACACAGTCCACCTGATGGTAAGTGGATCATAGACATCTACATTTTATCCTAAATTAAGAATCAAAATGCAGATGCGTTGTCAACTCTAAGGAATTAGGTGGAATTCATTGCTTCCAGCTAAAAGAGTGTCCGGTTCTTTACACTCACCATACGAAACACAGCAGCATAAAGCTGCTATTTTACGCTGGTATTCTGTGAAAGAGTGATCCGTCCCCGGTCGCGCCTACCCATTCATGCTACAACCATAAAATACCTAATCTAGGCTCTATCCCGCCAAAAAATTACTCATAATTAACCCCACTGCGAAGTGAAACAATTTTGCGTATGACTACGTTCTTCGTTTTCTCGTTTTCATCAGCTATTCAAAATCGCACAGCTGGACACTGACCTCACCCGCAGCAAGAGGTTTAACTTTAATCGTCATGCTTGTCAGGCGGAATGACGATCGCAGCACCAGAAATCTTGCACGTTTGACACTGCTGCCGTTCCCCAGTCGGGATGTTTTACGTCTTCGTAAACGAGATACCGCCATCTATCGGAAGCCACGAGAGTTTTCTTGAATTTCACATAGTTGCCTATTTCAACACCCACGAGGCTGTATGAATGGGAACCATGCATCTAAAATTAAATTAAATAAAAAAATTATTTCGGAGAATTCCAAGTCCGATTTAGTGTATCGCCAAACTATTCCATTATCTACTCGTATAAAATTCTCAGAATTATGAGCAAGCCTGTGCACTGAATTGGGACGTAATATATCGGCCGTTTATTTTTTAACTTTTCAAGGCAATCAATTTTCCTGCAAGCTGCAATCCCTTGGAGGCAATTTTTTAAAACTGCAATATTGAACGCTAGCTGGATTGCAGTATCAAATTCCGTATTGCCGTAACTTCCAGCCATAATTTGATTACTCGGCCGCGCAGTAGCGGGAAATAACAAAATATTTATCAACTGTGAAAAATGAAACCGAGTATAATATTTGTGTTCTATCTTTACTTGTAGACATTTTTTTTTTCATTTTTATCATGATCTCATCAATATATATATATAATCATAAATCCTGAAAGAGTAAATAGGATGATGGATTAATTGTCTTACGCTGCAACCAACTCGCCCCTCGTAAAAGACGTAGAACGGGTATTAAAGGTACGAGCTATTTAGGGGTTAATAGAGAACAATGTAAATAATTATAATTTAAAATTAAAAATTTTGTACAGCTGACTTCGATATAAGTTATTTAAGAATAACTCAAAACTATTGGTCTGATCTTAATCAAATTCATATGGGTCTGATCTTAATCAACTTTCATATAAAAAAGAATCTTGGAAATCCGTTCACCCAGTACAAAGTTATGAGGTAACACACATAAAAAAAACACAGTCGAATTGAGTACCGTCTCCTTTTTGAAGTCGGCAGAAAAGTTAGATGGAGAGCATTTTATCGGACACCGATAGACTGTAGTTAATGCGTCTTTGTTTGCGCGTACACAATAATATAAAAATGTTTTTGGTGCAGAAGATAGCTACCGAAGAGTTCCGTTATTGGCTTATGAACATATTTTTTTACGACGAAAAAATTTTTGACAGGCGTTTTGGATATTTCAAATATTTTTTGTTATATTTAAATATTTATATATTTTATATTATATACGTTATCATCATCATGATGCATATGTTAATAACTAGGGCAAACTATTCCGGCAATAGAAAAGCCCGTGTTTGACTGATGAGGAAGGAGAAGAGAAGGAGAAGAATAGAGAGACATCGTAGCTCAGATGTTGAACGCTACCTTAAATTTACATATTACTCTAGTTCAAACCTCGCTGGCAACACTGAAATTGTTTATCGGAATTCACGCTCTGATTAACCGAGTGCTCGGGGCGGTGAGAAAAAATGTCGTGAGGAATCTTAGAAATTAAATATTTTAAGGACTTTATGCAAATATTTTGCCGTAAAATTCTATTCTCTATTCCCTAAAACTAAAGTATTCTAAATAAACATATAGAACTGTTCGCGCCAAACGCTAATTTCAAGAATCGACGCCAGAGGGCGCGCAGAGCGGTGATTTCCTACCGTTTGACGTTCGCGCGAAATCGGATTAGTTGCTTGTGGGGCGGGTCGGAAATGCAGTGCAGTCACTGCAGTCAGCACGGCGTGTTCTCCCCCGGTATAACCTCTATATCGTGTCGGGTTTTGCTAGCAAGTTTTTATGCACCGACGAGGATTTTGTTGAGTTTAGAAAAATAGATTGACGGCACGGATCAGTTAATTGTTTAGGAAGTTAACATTGATTGCGATCAACGTTAAAGTTGATAAACTGAAATAGTGAAATGAAGACAGAAGTTGTTAATTGGTGATCGCCCCCTTTTGAGAGATCTCACCTTTGGAGTAGCGACAGCGCCGGTGGATCTGCGGTCAGACTTCAACGGTCCAGTCAGGTCAAACTTTATACACACCACTAAACACCACTACATGCACCCACACCTACCTACGGCCTGACCGAGCCTTGGGACAGTCTTCGCCTCAGAACCAGGTACGTCTTATTTATTTACCTAGCCTACCTCTGTTGTGTAGGTCAATTGTCCATAGGCATTTTGAACCCCGTCCTCTGCTGCCCGTCGATTGGGCTACTCATGGGCCCTAGTCCAGTCTACCTTGGTTGGAGCAGCTCAGGGCGTGTACAAAAACAATGGCCAAATGTCTATAGGAGCTGGACTTGACTTTTACTTTTCAAGTCCCAAAACAAGCTGTAGCTAAATTGGTTTGTTTTTATGTTGTAAACAACATCCCGTATGAAAATCATATCTAAATAGCCACAATTTTTCATAATAACGTCAACAATACTTTTGAGGTTAGTGTAGGATTTTGTGCAAATAAAGGAATATACCAGTAATATTAATAGTTTTATTTGCAACGTAATCACAGTTACCATCACATATGTAATCTTCTTCAGTGATATAAAATAAGAATTAGATTTGTATTATGATGTACGATTGGGTGTGATGGCTTATGTTAGTGTAATAAAATAAGTAGGTATGTAAATATGTACTATTATTGAAGAATTCCACTCGCGGATCTTACAAATTACTCTGGTATCAAGCTCAAAAACGAGATGACAGCGAAGTATATCAATGCATATGTTACAATTAACACATAGCAATCGCAGGGCTAGTTGTCGTTGTTGTGTAGCTATACGTGTAAATTTCGGGAATCAAGGAAGTGACACAACATTACTATTTAAAAATGTATTTATTGCTTTTCGAAGTATTCTCCGCGAAATTTGACATATTTTTCCATACGATAGAACCAATCATTGAAGCAAACATTCCATTCGGAAGTTGGGGTCTCCAAAATGGCCGTTTTGTAGGCGTCCACAGCTTCTTCAGGTGATGAAAATCTCTGTCCACGCAATTTATTCTTTATTTTAGGGAAAGTATAGAAATCATTAGGGCTTAGCTCGGGGCTGTACGGCGGATGGTCTAATAATTCTATGTTTTCTTGCTCTAAAAACTCTTTTGTTCTGTGTGCGGTGTGAGAACTCGCATTGTCGTGATGGAGGATGATGCGGCGGTTGCAGTTCTCTTTACGCAGTTCAGAAACTACCTATGGCAAACAAATGCTAGCATACCATTCTGCATTAACCGTTCTTTGTCCCTCAAGAGGAATAGTCGTAACATGGCCGGTTTTGGAGACAAACGTGGCCACCATTTTTTTTGCAACACTCCGTGAACGAACAATTTTTGTTGGCTTTAACTCATTTTCGAACACCCAAACTCGTGACTGGTTTTTTGTTTCGGGTTCGTACGCGTATATCCAGGATTCGTCACCTGATACGATGTTGTATACAGAATTTGAGGATCCTGCGTGGAATCTTTCGAGAGTTCTGACGCACCAAGTAACACGAGCCGCTTTTTGCTCTTCACGGAGCGAATGCGTTATCCATCGGGAAAACAACTTTTTTACACCTAATTGTTCATGCAAGTTTATTTGTATTTGACTCATGCCAATGTCGATCTTTCTCAATCAGCTTACGCAAACCACAAACGTTTTCTTGGGTGACTGCAGTTTTTGGACGACCTTGACGGGGATCATCACTGAGCTTGACACGTCCACGTTGAAATTCAGCAAACCAGCGATAAATTGTGGTTTTGGATAGGCTTCATCACCAAATGCAGAAATCATCCGGTCAACACACTGTTTTTGGGTTAAACCACTTCGAAAGTCATAATAAATCATCGCTCTTGAATTTTCTCAAGTCAATTCCATTTTCTCAACGACTAAGCAAGTTTGACAAAACCTTGTGACAAGACCGAGAATCTTTTTTTTAATAAATAAATGTTATTCGATTTTTAAAACCAAGGACTTTTCAATTAAAAAGATTTTAATATGAGAGGAACAGTGGAAATATTCCATTCCCGATACTTTTAGTGCAGCTTATGTAGTCTGCATGATGTCTATCACAAATATGCAAGATGCAAAATCAGTGTCCAGAAATCAAAAGCACAGAATAATCGTTACAAGTGGTAGTTATCAGTCCGTAAAACAATGCCGAGGTCAAAACAACAGAAGGAAATCTAAAATAGTAGAGTCTAAAACAGTGGTAGAGCCACGTGGCGGCTTTTGCTGTCGCGCGGATGGGCCGGCTAGAACCGGGGTGGTACCACGACCTCACAGAATACCAGCGTGAAGTAGAGGTTTACCTCTGCGTTTCGCTTGGTGAGTGCAGGTGGCCGGAGGCCCTTTTTACTGGAAATGAGGCATTCCACCTTAGTCCTTACGGGTGACAACGCATCTGCATTTTGATTTGTAATAGAGGATAGACGTAGATGTCTATGGGCCGCAGCAACTACTTACCATCAGGTAGACTGTGTGCTCGTTTGTCACCCTTATCCTATAAAAAAAAGTATCACAATCCAAGCAAATAAGATATATAGATATGTAGATGATTGCCGGGTGACAATCAATGTCGATCGATGACCACAGATTATGTAATTTGACGATGAAACATGATGTCCCATTGTACGTAATTGAACAAAAAGCTTAGCTTACTATGAAGCTACATTATCATTTTTATGATATGAATCCAGTACATAATAAATCAGTATAGTAGTTGATTTGATGCCTACATACTAATTGAATTAAATTACAACAAACAACTATTCAGAAAAACGTTAATAATTAGTCTTTGAATACAAAGTCCTTTCATTCGTGAAATGAATCGTTATTAGGTGCGTTCAAGTGCGTTCAGAAACCATTATTTTAAATAATTTCGGAATAGTTACAAAAGCAAAAATAAAAGGATAACTTTTTGTGGCTACTTAGAGAGGTAGTTTTTGTGTTTTTTAAAAACTTAAAAAATAAGGATATTTTTCATAAATATTTCATATAGTGACGCCATCGTTTCATCGTTTGGTACGATTAGGCCAACCTTCTTTTTTTTTGGATTTTTATGTACTAACATAATTTACATGTTTGTATATAATACCGAGTAGTGGCAGTGTAAGAATATCCAGTAAGCCATATCATCCCGTGAGTGCCGTAAGAGGCGAGTGTCTTCCTAATAACAACTAAAAATAAAAATAAAACTGCTAAGCGTGGCAACTATGGCAAATAACCCCCCCCCCCCCCATGAGGCAATCTAAGGGGAGGTCTATGTTCAGCAGTGGACTTTAATAGGCTGTAACTGTAATGGTATTTAATAAAAGGTATGGCATCGAGTAACAAAGTTTACTTGTTTAATTACTTTGAAATTCTGTATTACTTTATTAAATAATTCGGTTTGTTAAGTTTTATTATAATTTAAACTTAGTACGAGAAATCAGTACAATATTGGGTGATGTACAAAATATCGGTTTAAACTACTTCATCATCATCATTCATCATTACAGCCCTTCACAAGTCCACTGCTGAACATAGGCCTCCCCCAAAGAATGCCACAAAACACGGTCCTGAGCCATCCATCGACTTCCTGCATGTCTTACCTGATGGTCGTCACTCCATCTCGTGGGGGGACGCCCTACACTTCGCCTACCGGTACGAGGCTGCCAATCGAGAACCTTTCTTCCCCATCGGTTGTCGGTTCTTCGAGCTATATGGCCGGCCCACTGCCACTTCAGCTTACTAATCCGTTGGGCTATGTCGGTCACTCTGGTTCTACTGCGCATATCCTCATTCCTAAGTTTATCACGCAGAGAAACTCCGAGCATAGCCCTCTCCATAGCTCGCTGAGCGACCTTGAGCTTCCTCATACGGCCAGCAGTGAAGGACCACGTCTCAGTTCCGTAAGTCATCACTGGCAACACGCACTGGTTGTACAATTTCGTTTTAAGGTTTTGAGGTATGTCTGACGAGAAGATGTGTCGTAGCTTCCCGAACGCTGCCCAGCCGAGTTGAATCCGTCGATTGACCTCTCGGTCGAAGTTGGACTTACCCAGTCGGACTATTTGTCCCAGGTAAACATACTCGTCAACAACTTCGAGCTTAGTGTTCCCAACAACTATCGGCATAGGTGTGACATGGACATTAAACATGATCTTAGTTTTGTCCATGTTCATCTTAAGACCTATCCGTTGGGAAACACTATTGAGGTCATTGAGCATAGTGCTTAGGTCCTCCAGCGATTCTGCCATAAGGACTATATCGTCGGCAAATCGAAGGTGAGTGATGTACTCGCCATTGATGTTGATACCGTATCCTTTCCAGTCCAGAAGCTTGAAAACGTCTTCCAATGCAGCGGTGAAGAGTTTCGGGGATATGACGTCACCCTGTCTTACACCTCTCTGCAATTGGATAGGTTTCGTACTCTGGTTCTGTACTCGGATAGCCATCGTAGCCCTACTGTACAAGCACTTCAACACTTCGATATACCGACAGTCAACTTGGCACCGCTGAAGGGACTGCAGCACCGCCCAAATTTCGACGGAATCAAAGGCTTTCTCATAGTCCACATACGCCAGACATAGTGGCAAATTGTACTCTTCGGACTTCTGTACAACTTGCCGAAGGGTATGTATGTGGTCTATGGTGCTAAAGCCCTTTCGGAAACCGGCTTGTTCGGGAGGCTGAAAGTCGTCAAGTCTGCGCGCGAGACCACCGCACTTCTGCTCCACGCCTCCGGTGTAATGCCACCATGGAGGACGGAATTAAAGAGCTTCTGAAGGACTTCAAGTACCGGTCTTCCACCCGCTTTCAGAAGCTCCGCTGTAATTCCATCCTCGCCTGGGGCCTTACCGTTTTTAAGGTGCTGGAGAGCCATTCTAATCTCGCTCAGACTGACATCCGGGATATCTTCGGAATAGTGTCGGATGAGACTCGCTCTTGGATCGTTACTCACACTTGCGTGTGGCTCCAACGATGATGTGTACAGCTGCCCATAGAACCTCTCAATCTCACTCAAAATCTCAGGTGTCCCGGAAACGATGCTGCCACACTCTGTCTTCAGCTTTGACAGTTGGCTCTTTCTGGCAGACAGATCTCTGGCAAAGACTTTGGAGCCTTGGTTCCGCTCGATCGCTTCTTCAATACGAGCTGTATTGAAGTTGCGTAAGTCCCGCCGCATGCATTTGGAGATCTGTCTGTTCAGATGCCTGTATGCTGTCAAGTCTGTTGAAGAATGTAGCTTCATCTCCCGTCTAACAGCCATGAGATTAAGAGTGTGATCGGAGAGTTTTTGTGTTCTTCTGCGGCGGGTCTTGCAGAACTTAGCTCCAACCGCATGGACAGTTTCCACGAGCTTGTCATTCATATCGTCCACTTCATTGCAGTCTTCTAGGCACTGAAAACGGTTTTGTAACTCGAGCTGAAAGGTTTCGGGACTTTGAAACAGAGCACGAGGGGGACGGAGCGTTGACTTCATTAGACGAGACCTCTCCAACTTAACGTTTAGGTTCAGTGTGCCTCTAACCATTCGGTGATCGCTACCAGTTTTCACCCTCGCGATCACGGAGACATCACTGAACAGTTGTCGTCTGGTCGTCATAATGAAGTCAATCTCATTTTTTGTGGAACCGTCGGGGCTCGACCAGGTCCACTTCCTGTGGGGCCGCTTCTGGAAGAAAGAGTTCATCATAAAGAGTCCCTCTTTCTCCATGAAGTCGGCCAGCTGCTGGCCCCTTGGGTTCCGTTGCCCTATTCCAAATTTCCCTACTTTCAGCTCACCGTTCTCTCTTGTGCTTAGTTTTGCATTGAAGTCTCCCATTAACACCGTATATTGGGTTTTGGAGGAATGCATGGCTCTAGAGATATCCTCATACATTTCCTCCACCTCCTCATCGGGGTGTGCCGAGGTTGGTGCGTAAACCTGTATGACCTTCAGCGAATACCGTTTGGTGATTCTGAGTATAAGGTACGCAACCCTCGTCGACACACTCCCGATTTTTACAACGTTGTTAACGAGAGACTTGTGGACGATAAATCCGACACCTCCTTGGGACAGATGGTCGCCCTCCCGGTGATAGAGCAAGTTGCTGATTCGAGGATTACCGTGTCCTCCCCCTCTCTTCGGACTTCAGATAATCCTAAAATATGCCAGCGCAACTTGTCTATCTCTTCTTCCAGCTCCACGATCTTCTCGTCAGTCCTCAGGGTGCGTGCGTTGTACGTTACCAGGTCGAGTCGTCTAAGGTGGCAAACGAACCTCCACCGGAGATTCTTAGCACCCCCTGCCCCGCCGTTACCATGGTCGCCACCGTAGCCAGGAATAGCGGGGCCGCCGGGGACTGGGGGCCGTTTTTTTGTTGCTCTCATCATTGGGGGGTATTTGCCATAGTTGCCACGCTTGGCGAGCGGGTTGGCAACCGCAGTTTTTTATTGTCATTTGGCTATTATCAGGAAGATGCTGCTGCCCATCTCCTGGCTGTTTCCCTTTGTCGCCTTTTACGACACCCACGGGAGGATATGGGGTAGTGGATATTCTTGACCGCCACTACACGGCACTACTAAAAACTACTTAAGTCTATTAAAAAACTACTAAACTACTTAAGTCTATTAAAATTACTACTAACCTATCGCAGTGATGCAGTGCAATATCCCTCTATGAAATGAGAGGTCCTTGCCTAGAATTGGAATGTACGAGTATAAAGGCTGTAACTTAAAATTTGACAAGAATTTATAACTGTAAAGTAGAATTCGTCACATCGTCGTTCGAAGTCGCTGATCAGAAATTTATATTTTTTTATAGAAAAAGCATCAATACAATCTAGGAATATTTAAGTTATTGATGTATGAAAAAGAAACAATAAACGATTTCTTTAGACGTCTTTGAATCAAAATCAAAATCTAATAATATTTCTATTACAAGTAGTAAAATTGAAAAATTTTTTGTAACCGACTTCAATATAAATAATTTATTGTTGATTTGTTTAAAACCGCTCGACCGATTTTGATAAAATTTAAATGGGACCACCTGAGAATATATCCTTTATAACAAAAAAAAGAATTTTCCAAATCGGTTCAGGCGTCTTCGAGTAACATTAAAAAAAAAGATTCCGAGGAATTTACAACCTCCTCCTTTTTCAAGTCGGTAGAAAATATGTATCAATAAAAAATTCTGTCATCGGTGAATAAAGAACGAAGAAAACTAGATACATTTAATTTGTTAATAAAATACAATTAACAAAGTGAAAAATCGCTGTGTATTGGTGGCGTAAGAATATCTTCAAATCATGTCATGGTGTCGTAAGAGGCGACAGAGAGAAACTGAAGCAAGAGATGGTCAGCAGAATCTTTCTGATAATAAACGAAAAAATAAAAAAACTGCCAGGCGTGGCAGCTACGGCAAAAACCCTACTATGAGGAAATCTGGGGGATACCTATTATTTGCAATGGAACTATTGATAGGCTCTAAACTCTAATGAATAAGTGATGAATGAAAAGAGGCTGAAAAAAACATACGTTTTTTTTTAAAGATTTATTTTAAATTTCAAAGGTTATGAAAGTAATTTTGCTGGATGTTTCGATGAAAATTAAATTGGTTAATGAACAATTTACCTTTAGCGGGATCTTCATTAGAACCCAATAAAATAAATATATTAGTATCTTCTGTCTCATTAAGTTTACACTGACTTTAGTAAATAGAAAATCTATTTCAAGTTAATAAGATTAGGCTGGAGCTTAAAAGGAGATGTTAAATTAAAAAATCAATACAAAACTATAACAAAATAGTCATTTAAAAACAAAGTAGTGGCGCCTGCTTAATATTAATAGCAATTTTAGTGACGTGTGTATACTTATTACATAGTGTCAGGAGGAACTTTTAACCGAATTGTGGATAATTAGTAAAATATTTAATGGAATCGAATCATTTCCAATCTTCTATAAAATAAAAACTAGTTCTAGCTCTCTTAAATAAAATAAAAACTAGGAAATGTTACGAATTTTAATTAAAAGCTTTAGGTTATTTTCGAATACGTCCTACCTACGTCTTTTATCTGCAGACTCAATTCGACTGTATGTTTTTTTTATGTGTTATCTCATAACTTTTTACTGGGTGAACCAATTTCGATAATTCTTTTTTTATTTGAAAGCTGGTACTTCTCGTGTGGTCCCATGTGAATTTAATCAAGGTCAGGCCAATAGTTTTTGAGTTATTCTTAATAAATTATATTGAAGTCGGCAGTACAAAATTTTTAATTTTACATTATTAATTATCAAAATAAATAAAGTACTTTATGTGATGTTCTGTTCTTTTAATTATGATTATGATGGTAAATCACCTTTTAAAGCCCTTGAGCAATCTAGATAATGATATTAGGATAAAGTATCAAAAAGCATCATTTCCTGGGGAAGGCATAGGCCTTACGAAGAACATAGGTTCAGCAGTGGCCTTGTGGCGGGCTGTGATGATGAAATAAAACGAGAGCTTACAAATCAAACATAATGCTTTATTTTACAAAGACTATAGTATCGCCATCTAGATATAATACTATAATAATATTATACACTAGGAGACATTGCATTATGTACAGATATTCAACATTCAAATATTATTATTACGTAAAGATATAAGGCACATTTAAAATTTTCCTATCTCAATACGAATTATGAACTATTAGTTTGCTAATTATTTTAACACCATAATATACTTTCAAAATAAGCCGCAACCTTACAGAAACTGAAAAATGGTACAATTTTTTTACACTACAATCCAATATCGTTATTAGTTATATCAGTATGCAGTCTATTTCGATTACGACTTATTTGGCAGTGCTCGTTTTACTTGAACGATCATTTTTATAATATAAATTTAAAAAAGGATAGTAGGGAAACAGAAAATGACCTCATAATTATATATACAATAACCACAAATTGAGGTTTATCTAAACGTCGTCTAACTACAACAATAGATTTAAAAGATTTTACTTATATAATCCACATTTATCGCCGTTATTTTAAGTCTAAACAACTATACACATGTCTATTAATTCAAGTAAATTTATACAGATATGTCAAGAGAAAATAAATAACGCTAACATTATCTAAATTATAAAAATCTTTATCACACAACAATGTAAAGAAAAATGCACTTTTAAATGGGCATATTAATTAAATCGAAACTTCCATTTATATACAAAAAAAAAAACGCCATAAATTGACACAAGTCTAGATGGGAAGACCGGTATTACATAATTGGCGTCGCTATAATAAAATTAAAGAAAACAACAAAGTTAAATACTGGCAACGAAAATTTGTCGATTTGGAAAGTAAAAAGATTTTGGTATAACTTTAGTCCAAGTTTTACTTCTGATTATTTACGAAACGAATCATCTTTTTTATTCATCAAACTTGTAGCAACCTCAAAACAATCATTTTGCATAAACAATTTAGTCTAGTTTGATAAACTCGTTATTAAAATTAAAAATTAGTACTTAAATAAGAAAAGACTTAATGTTTTCGTTACTTTTTAACGGCAACGTTTATAATTTTTAAGGTTGATTTTTCTATCGTCAGATAAGTTATTGTCAATTATCCGTCGAATAAATTATAACCTGATTGAATATGATAGTGAAATATTTAAAATATTTTATTCATTCAACTGTTATTTTTAATTTGTTAATGTTATATTTAATTTTTTGCACAAACTTTATCTAAGGAATGAAAAATCGGCCCTAAATCGAATAAATTTATGAAACTTAGTTTGACTTTCTACTCAAATATTCAGTCATTTTTAATTTCCTTTCTAAAATACCAAAAATAAAATAATATCCAAATAAATTCGCTATTTTGTGAGCTATACAAAAATACACCTTTTTTTTACAAACATAGGAGCACACTCTTAGTTACTAAACAATTTAGACATATATTTTGTCTAGAATAAAAGTTACAACTAGGATTTATTATAATATAGAAATCACATTAACATTTAGATAGAAGCAAAGTCATCAAATGATGATCAATCAATAAATTTATATTTAATGTTTTTTTTATCCCATAAAATTCAAAGTTCAGTATTTAAAAAATATGTAATTAGATATGTACAGGATAAGATGCGTACCGATATATATTCAGTACATTTAATACTTTAAGAAGAATACTATATTTTTGTTTTACAAGCGCCTTCATTACTAACGTAGCAAATACGTAGCTTATAATTTTATTGTATGGTTTTACTTCAATATTTGTCTTTAAACCAAGCAAATAAAATGATATTGCTTTAATTATTTAGATTTAAGAAAGAAACTACAGACAATACTACTTGCCTTATACCAAGGCATTGAATGGTTTATTAGCCGTTACTTGGGGATAAATACAAAGCACCAAATAATAAATTAAAAGGAACTTTACTAATCCATAAATTTAAATAATAATTAAAATTCTTCAAAGTAAACTTTAAAGGATGAGCTAAGAAAGTTCCTTTGTCATTTTCACTACTGAAGTCAATAAACTCGCCCTTTGCACATTTTCATATCTATGACGTTTATTATGCCGCCAAAATGTCAATAATGCTATAACTTATCATGTAGACTATAAAAGCACACGATGCAATCAACAACAAGTGACTCCCGATAAACACTAATGTAGTCTTGGAAATTGTTATATTTCAATGCAGTCCAAAATAACTTCTGCTTTATGTTTAAATGAATAACACATCATCGTAGGGTTCCGGCTACTCGGAAAGTAGTTCGGGACTTAGCCGGTCAACTTTGAAATTCTCCATGTTCCACATTTGTCGGGGTTCTTCCTCGTTGCACGACTCCATTACAATCTTATCCTTGTTCCGCGATATCGCCATGCACTTTTCACTTGAACCATGCTTCAGTAACTTCGTCTGCAAAAACGTTGTAAAAAATACACAGTGTACAATACAAGTAATAAATTTTTAAACAAAATGCCTTTTTGGATTACTATAAAAGGAAAAAATCTTAACCCTTTTTAGGATTTTTTTTCTATATCTAAAGAATTTTACATGGAAATGTGCAAGACAACTAGCACAACATTGTATAACAACAACCTTTAAGATAATAGAGTATAAGGGTATTTCTCTTTTAATAATATTTAGAGAGCGTACAACCCGCCTAATAGTCAGCGGCTAGTACAATCCACGTACATCTGCATTCCGCACCCATATCTAAATAAATATGCATTGTCGCGTCCGAGGAAAAGATGGCATGCTTCACGGCACGTTATCATTTTGGCTTTCTTTACTTCTCTGACTGGAACACAGCAGTACTGCTTATCAGCAAAAATAAGAAAGATGGTGGTATCTATCCAGACGGAACCCCAGGGAGAGAGAAAAGGAAAAACCTCATTTAAGCCACGTGTTGCCCAAATATCAACCTACACTGTTGTAGATTTTCAAGAGAGATTTCTTAAAAAACAAGAACACCGCACTTCTGCTCCACGCCTCCGGAGTAGTGCCACCATGGAGGACGGAATTAAAAATGTGTACAGCTGCCCATAGAACCTCTCAATTTCACTCAAAATCTCAGATGTCCCGGAAGCGTTGCTACCACATTCGGTCTTCAGCTTAGACAGTTGGCACTTTCTGGCAGACAGATCTCTGGCAAAGGCTTTGGGGCCCTGGTTCCACTCAATCGCTTCTTCAATACGAGCAGTATTAAAGTCCCGCCGCATGAGTTTGGAGATCTGTCTTTTCAGTTGTCTGTATGCTATCAAATCCACTGAAGACTGCAGCTTCATCTCCCGTCTAACAGCCATGAGATTAAGAGTGTGATCGGAGAGTTTTTGTGTTCTTCTGCGGCGGGTCTTGAAAAACTTATTTCCGACCGCATGGACAGTTTCCACGAGCTTGTCATTCATAACTGTAGCCTATATATTTATCTTTAGTTAAGAATTAAAATGCAGACGTGGTAGAACCAAGCTGCAGCCATATTATTGTTGTAGCACGAATGGGTCGGCTCGACCGGGGTAAGACCACGCTTTCACAAAATACCAGCGTAAAATAGCAGCTTAGTGCTAATGTGTTTCGTATGGTGTGGGTGTGTGTAGAGAACCTGAGATGCTTTTTACTGGAAACGAGATATTCTATCGTAGTTCTCAGGGGTAACAATGCATCTGCATCATGAATCTTTATCGAGAATAAATGCAGATGTCTATGGAACTCAGCATCCGCTTACCATCAGTTGGACTGTGTCATCCATATTCTATTAGAAAAGACGCGATTTCACCTCTGAAGACTTACTAAAATGTCTAGTTATTATTAAAAAGTGTCACCATATATAATTATTCAACATAAGAAACACATTAGCACGTGGTGCTATTTTAAGCTGGTACTCAGTGCGAGCGTGTTCCTTCTTTGATCGAGCCAACCAATTCATAAAGTTAAGTTAAAATTACAGCCTATATCGTCCCACTACTGGTCACAGGCCTCCTCTCATTTCTGAGAGGGTTTTAGAGCAAGGAAATGTCCGCCGCGCTGTCCCAATGCTTGTTGGCAAACTTCACGTCTTCGAAATATACTCTTACTGAAGACATAATATACTACCACGTAGTAAAATAAATACTTAATACATAATAGTATATCAGGCGATGGAACTTCAAAGGCTGTTCATGATAATTAAATCATTAGGTAGTCTTCTTTACACAAGCAACACACAAATGTTCGCGTAAATATTTTTCTTCCTTTTATTTGAAAACAAAATATTCTAATATATCAAGACTTACATTATGATCGTAGAGCCACAGCTGGTTGCCCTTGGCACCGTGACAAGGATACAAGACAACATCGTGACCCGAGTAATCAAGGCACGTCTCATCACGACGTATTTCTCCATTCTTTGAATACATCCAATACTGAAAATTTATAATAAAATATTAACACAACCAAATTATGTTAATGTTACACATAGCACAGCACATAATATAAATGTTGTATGAATGAAATGTTTCCTAAAATTTTGAAATGATCTTTATATATGCGTATATACAATTTTACGAATGGAATTTTGGTCAATGTATTTAGAGGAAATAGTTTTTTTTTATTATTCGTAATTTAAAAAAACTATTTCCTGTTTGATCTATTTATTAAATAATGATAAATTGCACTTCGGTGGTAGCAAAATATTTTAACCTCTATCATCAAATTCATTATTCTTTAAAAGTAATCAAGACAGATATGTTCATTTAAAAGTATACGTATATTAGTCATGCCATTTTCCCTTTTCCATGGTAAAAGTATAATTAATAAAAAAAGCATATTGAAAAAGAAAGACGTAGAGTTGCTTATTTTTAACACATACATATATACATAAATACACTATTTAAAAGGTCAGGAAATGTATGTAGAAGTATTTTACATTATTGTAAATAATTATTTACTAAGAAATAACAACCCAAATATAATATATTTTGACAAACTTTTGTTCTACTTAATATAATATATATATTCTAACATATATAATAGATAATTGAAAAAATAAATACAAGTAAACATTAACGACACTTATATAGTAGAAACGTAGCGGCAGTACCAATGTTTAAGAAATGATTGGTCGGTCATTACACGGGAAGGGTACACAAATTTTTCTAATTAACTTACAACTTCTAGTTTAAGTTAATTCGACTGTTACTTAATCGAAAGTGATTAATTTGTACGTACGTTGATTCTAATTATATTTATATTAATATACAGCGAAAAAATAAAATATAAAAGCTTAGTTGGCTACGAACAAGCAAATTAAATACTAACATATTAGTTTTCTACAGATGCAAGTTAAGTGCAACTACGTCCAACTTACCAGAGTAAAGATGAGCACCAACAACCAACTATGAGTTAAGTGAAAGCGCTAGATAAATGTAAAATGGTGACGGCATCCTTAGACAAACCTGATTGCCGTATTCCCCATGACAAGGCCAAACGTTGACAGGTTTCTTCATGTCCTCGGGCGCTGCATTCGAGTCGATGCACATTTCCGTAGAAGGATTCGCGATCTAATGCCATTGATAATCATAAAAAGGCGTGCTAAAGCAAGCGTGCGTTTAACATCATCACTCAAGCCCTGGTGCATTTTAAGTGATAACGTTACAGTGAAAATAGATGGTAAAACTATACCAACTACCTACTTGATCCGTTTATTTGAAAATAATATAAGATGTAATGACACAGTACCCCAATCAATAAATACCACATGATCTGTCATTTTATTGAGGTACCTGATTACCACCGCCGCGATGGCATTTGTGGATCATTAGCGGACCTGTTGCGTCTTCAACATCGTCTACAGTGTCACCGTCGATGCAATAATGACTACCGAACGCTTGATTTCGTATCTAGCATGCAGCGGTACAAAATCATATTAAGAAACATATAATCATTCCGTGCTTTATGTGTAATCTCATACGTTAACGTGTTCAGAGATGTGCTTAAGATCAAAGAGTGCAATAGCAAAAAAGAAAAAAATATCGAATCGAAACAAAAAAAAAATCCATTAAACAGTTCTAAAACGATGGTACTGCCGCATAAATGCGAATTTTGAACAGCTAAAGACCTGATTTCCTCCCTGCCGGTGACACGGGTATAGTCCGACGGGCTTATGATGGTCGGACTTGCGAGTAGGAGAGTCCAAACAAGTCTTTTGGAAGGCGACATTTCTGATCTGCATAATTAACAATTCGGAAGAACACGTGTTAATGTTTGCACTCATTATTTCAAGACATCTAACAATTTTTAAATATGGCATCACATACAGAATAACGATATTATTATAACCTGAATTACTGTTAATATTATCTGAAATAAATGCTCTTTAACGTAAATATATTTTATAGTAATCATCAACATAACAGCCCATCACAAGTCTATGTACTGTACATAGGCCATAGATAGCCATAAATCACAATCCTTAGCTACTATAGCATCCATCCATCAGGTCGCAACTCCACCCAGTAGTGGGAAGCACAAAGCTGCACTTGCCAGACCGAGGCCACCATTCGAGAAACTTTCCTCTCAATCGCAAATATTTAAAGTACCAACCTATATACATCCCACCCCTGGGCACAGGCCTCCTCTCATTTCTGAGAGGGTTTTAGGCAAGTGTGTTGGCGTACTTCACATATCTTCGAAATATTCTTTTCTTATTTCTCAGACATGCAAGTTTCCTCACGATGTTTCCCTTCACCGTCGAGCAAGTGCCGGCGGAGATCGAACCCGAGTTGCTAGCATCTGTGTAATTTTTTGCAAGCGCTTAGCACCTGGGCTACCACGTTTCTTCGTAATTTTTGAATCATAACTAATTTATTAGTACAGTAATTAAAATAAACGCTCGGCTACATACCTCACCATGTGCGACAGACTCCCCAGGTATGAATAACTCAGGGTATATATTTTTTAAATACCATTCAAAAGATTTGCAACCAAGGTTTTCTCTCAGCTGTTTTCTACCAGTAATATCGCCATAATCTCCCTTATCATTACCCACCCTTTGGTAATAGTACTTAGCGTAGTCATCTAACCATACCTGAAACATTGCAGAAAAATATTTTAGCATTTATCTAAATTATAAGATAAAATTACTGCTGGAACTAAAGAGCAACCAATACCTCTGCTAAACGGACTGAGTTTTTCTTCAACACATTTACCCCAGTTCGCCATTTGTACGGCGAACGTTTCCTAAATATATGACCAACATGGGAACAGGGAACGATTTCCAAAGTCCCTCCGCACATCCACGTCTTAAAAGATAATTCCAAGTTCTCTCCACCCCATATATCAAATCCGCTGTCGTAAGTTCCCAGTCTTTCGAAAAATTCTTTATCTATAGCAAAAAGACCACCAGCCATAGTCGGAGACCACACAGGCTCTGCTGTATGTTTGTGCCTCGCTCTTTCTCTTGCTGGTACTGGATGCCAATTGAACTGGAGATTCCAGTCGAAACCACCAACATTGACCGAAGATGAGTCCCTGTAGTGATATTCTAAGGTATTGTCATCTATAACGTCAATAACAGGGCATACTACTGTAGTTTTGTTTCTTGCAATTCTATCTAATAGCGGTTCCAACCATCCTGTAATTTAATGGAAATAAAATGTTATTAAAATTTAATGGGAACAAATCGTAAAATAGATGAAGATTTCGTTACTCTTTACCTTCAGTACACTCGCAGTGACTGTCTAGGTAAGTTAGGACAGGTGCTGTTACATATCGAGCTCCTAGAAGCCTAGCCCTTATGAGACCTTCTCGACGTGTTGCTCGAACTATCCGAACTTTAGGAATTGAAGACATGTAATCGTCCAATTGTTGCATCAAATGAGCTGTAACAGATATGAAAGCTTTTAAAAAATGTACAAAGAATATAAAAATGATGTTACATATACATATTTGAATATAAATGGGCAAAAAATTAAAAAGGTCTATCAACATAACTATTCTCATATCAATTTTAAATAAGTTTTATTATTACTTTATCTAAAATTTCATTTTGTGTCGTCATATTTATAACGCATATTCAGAAAATATTAATTTAACGACTTACGCATGTCCGAAAAATCGTCAACGAGAATAATCTCCTTTATCAAATGAGGGGGTGATCTGTCTATCACTGAGTGAACTGTTCGAAGTAAAACCGACCATGCTTCGTTATGAAAACATATGACAACAGAAGTCTGTGGAAGATCTTCTAAATAACGGCCGGGTTTTTTACACCTGCAAACCATAAAATAGAGTTTCGTTACGGCGCAATATAATCTATGATACCAATACATTATGAGGCTATCGGGAAATTAAAAAAAATGGCATAAAATCTCTATAGAAAATTATATGAGTTGAACAAATGACCGCCTCAAAAATGTCCAAGCTAAAATATTCAAACCATTGACATGCTGTATCATCGAATGTTCATAAGTTTTAACGCTACGAAAGCTTTTTTTAATCTAATCTTCACACTAACATTTTCTCCTGTATTGTGAGGGCAATTTACATACATAAAGTTCACAAGGACAAATATTCAGACCTGGAAAAATTATTAGTAGGCCTAACAAATACTTGTTTTGTGCGACATTCGAACTCGCGGCCCACGGCGCTGCAACTCATTGATTGCTAAGACACACTGCGCGACGGAGCTGTCAAAACACGCTTCAAAGTTTTTACCTTAATATTAATATAAATAAGATAAAAAATTAATATTTATTAAGATCTCACCACTCGTCCCTCGGATCAGGCAGCTTTCTCCGTATTGAAATAAGATCACTGACATACTGATTAAAGGCGTTCTTCTTCCATCCCTCCGATACGGCTAGTTTAGCTTCTTCGCTTATATTCTTTGGTAACACAACCGGTTGACCAAGCTCTCCGGGTGCGTCGTTCGAACCCGGAGCGGCGATTACACCTAGGCCTACAGGATGTGAATCATTAATGTCGATTGCAGTCCAATATCCCTTCATAGACTATCGTGTGAAAGTTGTTAAAAATCTATACATAGTAAAATGAAACCTATTTCTACGCAATTCACTATTTGATACGTTTAATAGCTTAACTAATAAAAACTAAATTAAAAATATAAATATAATTTAAATTTTTTTTTGTTAATTTAGTCCATAAATTAACTTCGATAACAACATGAAAAATTATATGTTTTTAGCCATTATAAGTCAGCGCTAGACTACTATCTCCATCCTGATGTTAAAAGATGTTGCAGCCCAAGATAGTAAAGCACATATTAGTACTTTAGCTTACTTTACTTTACTGTATACATATGGGTAAAAAAAGGTATCCGGTTCTCTACACTCATCATACGAAACACAGCAGCATTAAGCTTCTATTTTACGCTGGTATTCTGTGAGAACGTGGTTCTAGCCCGGTCAAGCCGGCCTATTCGTGCTACAACCATAAAATCGCTGCAGCATGTTTCTACAATGCATAAGAATTTTTTTTATAGAATCTGGTATTTTGCATCTGGCGCTTAATTTATATTATTTTTTTAATAAAATAGAATTGTCAAGCGAACGACTAGTCCATCTAATGGTTAGTGGTTACCACAGCCTTCAACGGACTTGAAAGTAATAAGACAGAATGTCTCTTAGTCATTTAATTTATACGTGGTAGAGCCATGCTGCAGCTATATTAGTAGTATAGTTGTAGCACGAATGGGTCGGCTCGACCGGAAAAGACCAGGCTCTCACAGAATACCAGTGTAAAATGGCAGCTTGACACTGCTGTGTTTCGTATGGTGAGCGCAGAGAACCGGAGACCCATTTTACTGGAAAAGAGGCATTCCATCTTGGTCCTCACAGGTGACGACGCATCTGCATTTTTATTCTTTATTGAGGATAAATGTAGATGTCTATGGGTCACAGCAACCACTTACCATCAGGTGGACTGTGTGCTCGTTTGTCACCCTATCCTATAAAAAAAATTATACCTGCTCTCTTAGCCTTCAGACCGAAACACGCACTGCTGCTTGGCGCCAGAAATGTTTAAGAGGATCTATAGGGATCTATCCAAAAATATCCTTAAGCAAAGAATGACTCCTACCGCCTAGTATCTATTTGAAGTCAAAAGACTTTTCTGGCATTTCCCAAAGGCTTCTCTTAACCTACCATTCAACGAAACGAAATGGAGTGATGGATTCTTTAACGCCGCCACCATACTAAAGCAAAAATATTTCTTGATGGTTGATTATTGTACCTATGTATAAATATATCGTTGGAATAAATTACAAAGCTATTGAATAACCCGATACATATAACCAAAATAAATAAAAATCAAGCAATGGTGAAAATTAACTAAGAAAATAAGCAATTATTACCTTCGGGGACTCCTGCGATCCGACCAATCCAATCGACCCGCGACTGCGCTGTTATGAATAAAGGCTTTTATAACATGCATAATGTTAAAACAAAGTCAACAGCTGTGCCCGTGACAAGCGAGCATGCAATTATATTAGTCATATTAAGAATACAAAGCCATTATTACGTCTGAACATTGTATTAAGATCATGAGTCAGAAGGAATCTCGACTTTGTATTCATTCAAATATTCCGTAATGTCTTCCCTCATTAACATTTCTATTGCCCTGCTATTCGAAAGACAATCGTTTCCATTGAGTTTCCTTAAAGAATGTAGATAATACTAGATAAAGGGAGTTTGTAATTTATTAAGGATATAAGAATCGCGTGACAGCGCAATGGAAAACAATAAAGGAAATTTTTGTTCTTGTGAGAAAAGACAGATGAGGGTATTAAAATTATAAATGAAAACGTTTCGCTTGGTTTGTTATTTAAAATTCAGATATTTCGATATCTGGATCATTAAAATAAATAATCAGACTGTTTAGTTAGATTACATTTAACATAAATAATTAATATGTTACGTGTTTCTAGTACTACTTATTATATGAATATGTACATTAATACTGTAAGCCCTAAACCAAACTTCTTGACTATTTAAACGAGAAATTAAAATTAATATCGTGCAATTGTTTTTTTTTAATAAATAAAAAAGAAAAATTAATAGATACGCTTACAACAAATAGCTCATGCTCCTATAAGAATACACTAAAGATCTTACCGTCAGACAAGTTGTTTCCATATGATTCACTTTTCTTTTTCCCAGATGTTGGCTTGGCCATTTTCAGTGGTTTTGCTTCGGCATCGTCGTACTCAATAGGTGGTGCGACTATAGCGTTCCTCGTTCCACCATTGGTTGTTAATAACGCTACCATAAACCATAATGCTGTCAATATTAACACTGCTTTCAATATCAATGTTCGCCTTCGCAGGAAAAACATACTATAGTACTTCATTTTTATATTTTATACTTGGATATGAATTCTTTTGATATGAACTGAGCAATTAATAAATCTCTTCCTTCCGTCTTAAACTGTATTATTTATTACTATGGAGTTATTTTAAAAGGATTTGAGCAAAATTTTATATAACTAAAATCACAAGCGGTGACTAGTATTTAATAGAAAGATATGTTTTTTAATTATGTTCACAACTTTGCTGTGATATGCTTTATCGATATGACAGTTATATAGTCTCTTCCACTCTTCCACCTCTACATTACATCAATATTAAAACGTGGAGGCTATAAATTTGCCAGGTCACGTCTAAAGATGACAATTTTCTTTCTAGTTTTCTGATTCATCTCTGATATTTTACCGCACGTGTGTAGTACACTTCCATGTCTTCAAATTGAATTCTGTAAAAAAAGAAAACATGTTTTAACATAAAGTTAAGCTAAATAACTTATATATATAAAATATAATTTGACAAAATTGTCGAATTTTTCACTAAAAATCATAAAAAAATTAATTTTTGTAAATATAGGTAACTAAAAACATAACACACACTTTTTAAAGGAAAGGCAAAGCGTTCAGTTGTTACGGTAAAAGGCGGATTTAAAATTTGTAATACTTTAAGTCAAGCCTCTGCTATTCCTGGTTTCTGTTCTGTTACCTTGCTTAAGAACCGAATTTAATTTCAAATATTTATCTGCAGACTGTGTAACAGTAGACGGTGGAATATATAAATAAGTATCTTTATGAATTTCTGTTTCATTGGCTAATTATATAAGTAATTGTTGGACCAGAAAAATATATAAAGCGTCCAATCAGAGCAACATTAAAAGTATAGAACAAATTTCCATAACCATAAAATGACATTCATAAAAAATCTCAAAAAAAACGATTTTCTGTACATGGTAGAGCCATGCTGCAGCTATATTACTGGTATAGTTGTAGCACGAATGGGTACGACTCGACCGGGGAAGGATCACGCTCTCACAGAATATCAGCATAAATAGCTAATTCTTTAATTAGGATAGATGTGGATAGTCTATGGGCCACAACAACCACTAACCATCAGGTGGACTGTGTGCTCGTTTGTCATCCTTATCCTATAAAAAAATGGGATTCATAAAAAATCTTCTCAAAAAACGGTCAGAAGTATATATTTTTCATTTTATTTTGGATGATTACACTACAGCACTTATTTTATTACACTATCGACAGTTTTCAACAGCACGTACGGGATAAAATAATATTATTAATCGTTAGTCCTGTGCTCGATGACATAAAAGCTTATACGATAAGGTTGATGGTAGGCGGATGCAGTTTAAGAATCATAGGGACAGTCACGCAGTTGTGAAAATATGTGTGGTGACTGGTGACAAGGTCAAGGATAAAAAAAAAATTTACAATGTATGGGACGTTATAATAATATATATACTCTAGACAGAATTTCAGCCAGCCAGTCTCAAGGGAGACTGTGTGCGCAAGCACAGGCGCAATCTATTTCCTCACTCTTATAGTCCGGCAGGACGGCAGCCCCATATCTAACCGGAGAGAGATCAGAAGCAAGACCAATGGCTTTACGTGCTTTCTGATACACGGTGTGAAACACTGCCAAATTCCTGACTTCGAACTGCTTCAGAGACTGCGTCAGAGAAATGCAATGACATGAGTCCGTCTGAACGCAGGCTTTCATGTACTACAGTACCCCACTTACCATCAGGTGGACTGAAACTTAGTTTGTTATTTCAGTTTTATGTTAAAAATTTGTTTCAATTAATTATAATAGGTCAGACTCCTGCTTAATATTATAAATATATTGAATGTACAAATGAACTAATTTTCCCATCCCATCATTAGTTTTGGGAAGCTGTAAGTGATTACTACACTTACAGCTACCCAGAATAAATGATGGGCAAAGAATTTTCGTAACGCAAACTTTTGAAACACACTTAGCTGTACATGAAGTTTATTGGGCTATGAAATATTATTATTTTATTAAGTTTTTTTTTTTTGAAAATATTCCTTATATTTAATATATATGGGGCTCAACTAATATTACAGGGTTTAACATAGAACAAATTAACAATCATGTACCTGTAGTAATACATACGGACGAAGTGATTGCAATATCATATCATATTATAATTATTATTTTTATTAAAAACTGTAATAGCTATTTCCTTAAATTTAATATCCGCAAATCATGTAACGATAACAAAAAAAATTGTATTGTTAAAATGAACAAAAATAAAGCATATTGTAGTCAACAAAAATATCACTGATGACTCAAACACTCCAGAAACGGTAAGTAGCAAAATCTCTAATGGCTGAACTTGGTCGTAAAGAAGCCTTTGTGCAAGGGGTAAGAGGGGTTTCCGCCGTACGACTGATGGATTGCTCCGCTTGCTACATTATCGCAGTTGGCTGTCGCTGCCATTTTTCAACCGAGAACCTCGCGATTTGTAGGCGAAAGGCATTTGTAAACGAAACTAAAAAAAAAAACGGATGACTAAATAGTAGCACTTAACGTTCAGCGGCGATAACATTTTTAATTCCAGTAGATATTTATAGCATGCAATGAAATGAATGCACTTGTAAAAACTTGAACTAATTATGAGCTCAGTTAATGAAATAATATGTATCTTTTATTTACATAAAAATAAGATAAATAAGAATGAAAGAATGAATTGTAGATATATTTTTTATTTTTTTTAATTTGTTCTAGTTCTAGTTCTAGCTAGGCAAAAAAGTATGTTACGAAAAATTTCTTTTTATATGAGATTTTTTTTTTCATAAACTGTAAACAATTTTTTTACGTAAGCAATTTTTCGCTAAAGATCGTGATTCCCGTTTGTATAAATTTAAATAAAATGGAAATTGGTTGTCTGAATACAAACGTTGACGTTGAAATCTTATCTTCGATGATGAGTTAATAGATCAGTAGTATTTAAGTTTACAATAACGTTATTACATGTAATTGTGAAAAGTATATTTCTTATATTGTCGGTTTAAATTATGATTTTCACACAAAACGTATTAAAATTTAATATTACCTAAGAGAATTTTTATTAAGAAATTTATTTCTGTGTATTTGTAACAATTTTTTTACTTTTACCAAGCCTAATGTTTTCAAAAGAAAAACGATTTAGTAAATAATATAATTATTGATAAATTTAAGTGTTTTATCGAATTATATTATAAAATTATTTATAGTCCTTTTCAGAATTTTAAAAGAAAAAAAAAGAAAAAGAAAAGAATAAACCATATCGCGACAATCACATCGACTGAGCTCCATTGATTCATTCATTACAGCTAGAAAAAGTCCACTTGTGAATATAGGCCTCCCCTACAGATTGCCTCATAGAGTGGTTTTTGCCACAGTTGCAACGTTTGGTAGGTGGGTTGGCAGCCGCAATTTTTTATTTTCAGTTGTTGTTTAGTTCTTATTTCTAGTTTCCCGTTGCCGTATTTCACGACGCCTACTGAGCTAATTAAAGCTAGAGAATCGCCGCCAGAATCACATTTTAATTGGTCGTCTCTAATCACCAAAATATATTGCCAATTTAAATTTAAAATATCTTATTTGATTATTGATAAAATAACGTAAGTATAGTTCTTTTTTAATTCTCAACTCAAACATAAATTTAAAACACAAGCACACACAAAGTAATCTCACTTAATGATCAACAAAGAATGTTACTATAATATCGATTTCGATTTAAGTTAAAGCACTAATGACGCTAAATTGAATGAAAAAGTTGCAGGTTCCTGACCGGCAACATGCTAAGTTAATTTTTTACGAAATGTAGGTTATGTAATTTTATATAGGATTAAAATAGCCGTATAAGTACAATTGCAAACATAAACCTTTTAAAGCGGCTTTAGTACGCGTATAATCAAATATAGTAGGAGTTTATTTGTAATATCAAATGTCGAATACAGCGTGTAAATAAAAAAAAAAACGAGTGAGCCATATAATGTGTAAAATCTGACATATCACTTTAGCAATAATCAACATTAACATTATATCCTGGGAAAAGCTATTTATTTGATTTTTTTTTCAAAAAAAAAATCAATTCATCAGTGACCGAAATTAAGCTCAAAATTTATAAAAGCTAAACGCTGAAATATTTATCCCAATAATTATTCATTGTTACTCACTTGCATTTTTAGCAATGATCTGCACTTTTTACAGACACTTATTATCAACATACATTTATTAATATACTTTTTACACATATAAATTAGTTTATATAACAACGGCAAATTTTACTACAACCGCGCGCGCTCATTGGTCAAATCAATTCCCCGGCTTTCTGTTACATACTTCCGTCCTTTTTGTCCAAGTCACTCTCGATGATTGCGAGAAAGCGAGAGGAAAGATGTTACACATCAAAAATGCAAGATCCTTAAGAACAAGTAGTAAAGTAAAAAAAATTGTACAACCGACTTCAATATAAATTATTAAGGATAATTCAAAAACTACTAATCAGTCCTTGATCAAATTTATATGAAGCCACATGAGAAGCACCAGCTTTCAAATAATAATCTATGGAATCGGTCCATCGAGAAAAAAGTTATAAGGTAACACATATAAAAAACATACAATCGAATTGAGTACCTCTCACTTTTTGAAGTCGGTTGAAAAAGCCCAAGCTTCTCAACCGTCCACCTGTTAATATACTGAATATTGACGCCTACAGACACACACTTATCATTAATTAAGAATCAAAATGCAGATGCGTTTTCAGCCGTCAAGATTAAGATGGGATGCCTCGTTTTCAGTAAAAGGGTATTCGCTTCTCGTCACATACTATACGAAACACAGCGGCATAATGATGCTATTTCAAGCTGGTATTCTGTGGGAGCGTGAACCTTCCCCAGTTCAGCTGACTCATTCGTGTTGCAGCAATAATACAGCAGCATCGTGGCTCTACCATGCACAAAAATATATGAATAAAACGACGGTTGATATAAAATGGGCGGGCGGGAACGGATTGTCGGCATTACGAGAAACAAAGTTCGTGAACACTTTAGAAAAGCATTTCAAGTGTAAATTAACGCTTTTTCTTAAAATGTAATATGCTCGGCGTTTCTCTGTGTGATAAACTCAAAAATGATGATATCCGCAGTAGAACCAGAGTAACCAACATAGCCAAACGGATTAGTTAAGCTGAAGTGGCAATGGGCCGGCCATATAGCTTGAAGAACCGACAACCGATGGGGAAAAAAGGTTCCCGAGTTGCGGCCTCGTACCGGCAGACGAAGTGTAGGGCGTCCCCCCACTACATAGAGTGACGACCTGGTAAGACATGCAGAAAGTCGATGGATGGAGGTGGCTCAGGACCGTGATTTGTGGCATTCCTTGGGGGAGGCCTATGTTCAGCAGTGGACTTGTGAAGGGCTGTATTAATGATGATGATGATGTATTTGTGTACATCTGTATAAATATATTTATATTATATGTACATTTGTATGATATATGTATAGAATTCTTTATAAACTAGAATATATTCTGGTTTATTCAAACTACGTAAACATTTTTTTTTCATTATTAGTTTATGTTTGCTGCACTAACTCCCATAAGTTTATCTCCGCTTAGCCTAATTGTTGACTGGGAGAGAATGCCATAAGGCATTAAGTCCGCCATATGTACGATTTTATTTGTTGTACATAAGTTTAAATGAATAATTAAATATATATATTATATTAATAATATCTTATAATATTTTATTAATTCTAATTGTCTTTTCTGATTTTTAATTAGGATCTTCTATTAAATAAACGTAACATATAATTAATAAACATTTTATGTAAAGTCTCTGGAGTTTCAGGCGTTCAGGGTGGAGGTCTCGAACAACTAGTAATGTATCTAGAGGAGGACGATGACTCGGAAGTGATCTCAATATTGCGATAACACTGGGAAAGTACTGGGGACAGCACCATCAGGACATGCTTCCAATAAAGCAAGCGAGAGTTAGGCACCCGCTGCGTACTAAACTGTAATCCCAGGAGCGTTCGTGATACGCTAGTGACTAGTTTTAGCCTGAAGAAATTCGGCATAATCTATCCGTGGCTCCCGCAGCACAACGTTTCCTAGAGGAGTTCCCAACGATAATAAGTTCTCTCGCAAATCAGTAGATCTAATATGAAAGAAAAAAAATATTAGACCTCGAACCATAATAACATTTTATGGGTTATGGACGGACTTAATGCCTTAAGGCATTCTTAACCAATCAAATCCAGTATAAATAGTAAAATAAAAGTTTAAATCAAGTTTTAATCTTAAGTTTTATTAAGAAAAATTATTTTTTGTTCAGTAAGTCGGGCTTTACAATAATATTCTAAATTACTTTTTTCACATAACTAGTTTATAATAATTATTTATTTTATTATATTGTGTTGTTATCATCACTATGTTATAAATTATTATGTCGTGATGTTATATACAAGACAAATAAAATAAATAATTAATATGTTTTGAAAAACAGTTCTATGCTACTTTTGTGTTTGGATTACAGTTTTGTAATAGTTTAACTAGTATTTTTTTTTTGTAATCTTCCATCGTATTAAGTAATAAATTACCTATAAGCGAAATACGCGGTTATACATTTTTTAGGTTTTTAATTCTTACGCGGAAAAAAGCGGTTGTTACGCTAATAGTCGTGTGAACATAACTAATGTTAATACATTAATGTATTAAAAAATTGTCAATAAAGGCCATAACACAATGAGTTACTTTTAAGATAAATTCGCTCATAATGTGTAGTAACATTCTGTATGCGATACAAATTATAAAATAAAAACAAGTTATACATTCATTAGAAACACCGAATGAAACAATAGCTAATTACATAGTTCAGTAAATAGCGTGGCGTTGCAAAATAAGTTTGCTTTGGCACCACAACGAAACCTCTCAAGCTAAAAGGGAATGCACAATAACCGTCAGAGAAATAATTAAAGTAATATTAAAATCCTTAGCACCGTAGAGCGGAAGTAGGCGATAATGGAAAATAGAAAATAGAAAATAAAAACATTAATTGCGGAAGCGGCCACGGTGCAATGTATAGCGTTAATACCTCGCAAATGTCATTAGCAGAACTCTCAATAGGTAGTGTGGAGGTACATGGGGCGGGGTCGCCGACCCGTGACCGTTGTTACCCAGTCCGTGGAATACGTGTTAGACCAGACTGCATGTGTGCAGATAGATACAGGTTCTGAATGCTATTTATATAGCATTATTAGCTTTTAAGATTTTAAAATTTAAAAAAATGTTTTTAGAGCAGCTTGTGGAGCACTCATATCCATTTTAGGTTAATATAATATATTATAATAATAGGTTCTTTTGTAAGAGAAAATTTATATTTATTTTACAGATATGAGAAGATATGAGGAGAATTTAAGTTCCATAGTAAAATATAGTGACCAAACAAAGCTACATATACCAATTTGTACAGTTATAAGTTATGCCAAGGATACTGCTACACGATGGCTATAAAAGTTTATATTTTATAAGTTGTCTTTCATACAATTCAAAATAAAACTTGCACAGATGGCTTATAGACTAATATTTCTACGACATCAATTAATTTATTAATTTAGAGATGTATTTATAGAATTATAATCATTATAATCATCAATAAAACCCCCTAAGTTCGTATAATTCCTTTGAATGAGTTTTTCTGGAAATAGCCATGCATTGGAATTATACGACCATAGACGGTTATATTGATGATTATAATGATTATAATTATATTAATACATACTCGTTACGCTCGCGAATCATATTTTGTTAAACATACAACCTGACACTGACCTGCAAATTGCAAAAAACGTAAGAAAATTTGAATTTCGCGGGCTACCCTGGCGCTTCCACCTTAATGGATTTACATCGTTCATGTACTCGTATAACGAGACTATAGTAACGACAATTCTCAAGGGCAATAAGATCTTGTAGAAATTTTCCAAAGGCGACTCCCAGGACCCTGAGTCGAGGCGATGGATTTTCTTAAGCCGCTTTTAAAAAATTTAAGTTTTCCAAAAATATCAAGAACACGTTAGGATAATATACTAGTATTCAAGATATTTTTGAGAGACCACAAAAAATATTTAATTTAAGTTGATCTAACACGCTGTCGGTATCAATTCTTATATAAATGCTGCTTAAAAAAGCCAAAAATATAATAAAATTATTATAATTTGTACGATGAATCTAGACACTAATAAGTTTATAACTTTATAATTATTTTTGTATGTAGTTTAGCGCCGATTTTGCAATCCTCAGAATAAGATTTACTCACAGGATAAATACAACATTGGTAAATTAAAAACTACAGTTACTACTAAATGAATACAATCTATCAATCAAAATAATGAAGATAACTTTTATCTGAGATTTGAAAATCAGCCCTTGCTATAATTTCTTTGTTATTAGATTGTTTAATAAACATTCTCTTCGAGGCTCGTCTTTACGAATAAAGGCGGTAAACTTCTAACCTTTGATCTATTAATCCTAGACTTAAAAAAATTACTAGAAGCATGTTATTGCGGCTGCAGCACGAATGGGTTGGCTCGACCGGGAAAGAACCATATTCCCCCGGTATAACAGCGAAAAATAACAACGTAATGCTACTGTGTTTTTTTATCTTTTTTTTTAAAAGAAGGTTTTATAAAACTATGTATTATAATGCCACCCTCATTGTATTTACATTTTATTTTATCTTCTTTTAGGTCCAACTTGGACCATTTTGTACAACATTCTGGCTTCCTCAGACAATGTTGATGCCAGAATACTGTTACAAAATCCGACATCTAATCTATTTAGATTATATTTACTGCTAAAATTCACTCTTTCGACTCCAATACGAACACACTCCACCAAAATGTGCACTACGTCCTCTAATTGGCCACATTCTACACAGTTAGGGGATTCGACCTTTCCCAACAAAGATGCAAAGCTGTTCGTTGGTATGTGTCCCGATCGCAGCCTTAGAGCTGTATGCTACTGTGTTTGGTTTGGTGATTGACGAGAACCATCGTAGTTAGTACTAAACATATTTGCATATTAATTCCTAATCGACGACATATGAATGTGGGCCACTGGATATCATACCCGGTACCCGGTATCAGATCGACTGTGCTAGTTTGTCACTACAGTGGACTGAAGTGACAATCGGTCAATATAGCTCAAAGAACCGACAACCGACGGGGAATAAGAGTTCTCGAGGGACATGCACGTACTGGCAAGCGCATTGTAATTCGACCTCCCATTAGACAAGGTGAAATTATGACCTGATGAAATGCAGGTAGTCGATAGATGCAGGTGGCTGAGGACCGTACATTGTGGCAATCTATGGGAAAGGTCTATGTACAGCTGTAGACTTATGATGGACTGTAATGATAATGTGACATTTTATGGCAGTGCATTTCAACTTTATTAATAAACTGGCTATTTACCGCAACTTCGCCCGCGTTCAATTAATGGTTTTAATTTTTTTGCGCGGAACCCTAATTCAATTTCTAAAATAAAAGTAGCCTAAATTACTTCCTATAATATCCGCTATATGCCAGTAAAAATTCCGTCAAAATAGGTCTAGCCACTTCGGAGATTAGCCGGAACAAACAGACAGACAGACAGACAAAAGATTTTAAAAATTCTGTTTTAGTTTTAAGTACCGTATACACTTTCATATGTTTATTTACTTTATGCATTTAGTAAAAAGCTGTTATTTTGATATTACAATCAATTTTATTTATTTGTATAGATGATATATAAAAGAAAACTTAAAGATAATATTGAAATTATGAAATGCCAACATTTAAGTGATAAGTTTGAACGAAAAGCTTGTACTATCAAGTCTATCCAACAAAGTTTTATTTTGCGTGTCTTTTATCTATCGTTTTTTTTGTTTGTCATGCAAAATGAAAGAAACTATAAGAAATCGTAAATCTATATAAGTAAGTATATGTAATACGTGGTAGAGCCATGCTGCAGCTATATTAGTAGTATAGTTGCAGCACGAATGGATCGGTTCGACCGGGGAAGGACCACGCTCTCACAGAATACCAGCATAAAATAGCAGCGTTATGCTGCTGTGTTTCGTATGGTGAGTGTAGAGAACCGGAGACCCTTTTTACTGGAAAATAGGCATTCCATCTTAGTCCTCACGGGTGACAACGCATCTGCATTTTGATTCTTTATTGAAGATAAATGTAGATGTCTATGGGTCACAGCAACCACTTACCATCAGATGGACTGTGTGCTCGTTTGTCACCCTATCCTATAAAAAAAATCTCTTCAAGCAAGCTAATTGACGTTATTTAACTTCATCAAACTAAACTCCTATATACGTCCCACATGCATATGCCTTCTTTTAACTCCGGAAGGGAATCACTTACGTGTTAGAGCACTACACACGCTACAGCTATATTATGGTTGTAGCACGAATGGGTCGGCTCGCCCGGCGCAGGAACACGGTCTCACAGAATACCAGCATAAAATATCAGCTTAATGCTGCTGTGCTTCGTATGACAAGTGTAGAGAACCGGAGACCCTTTTTACTGGATATAAGGCATTTCATCTCAGTGCGCAGCGGTGACAACACATCTGCATTTTTATTCTTAATTGAGGATAAATGTAGGTGGCAACAGCATCCACTTACCATCATGTGGACTGTATGCTTGTTTGTCACCCTTATTCTATAAAAAAGGGGTTTTAGAGCAAGGAAAAGTCAGCCACGCCGCACCAATGCTTGTTGGCGAACATCACATGCCTTTAATTTTCTGTTGATGAGTCTGACGACTGCGACAAATCCTTCTGACTTAGAACCATGGAGGATTATAATGATAATGATGTTATGTACAGTGTTGATTGTATCGTTTGATACTTTTAAATAGTAACTGGATGTGATGATGAATCGATATGTCGAATCTGAATTCTAACTAGGGTATAGCGGTAAGTCTAGGATGTGACAGTTTGCTGCTATACCAAAGCCTCCTGCGTATTTGGATTTCTAATATCTGCCACACTGGACAGGCGGAATGGATACTTATTCGTATCTTGAACAAAATGTATACACTCTTCTTTATCTTTTTAATACTAGCAATGCTATTAACCTTACTAATATTCCCTTTGATCAGTCCTGGTTAGCTGAAAATGCTTGTGTTAGGAGTAGTTCACGACAGTAGTCGAATGGCGGATTCGAATCTTTACCTTTTCCTTTAGCGGTCCGCACTCTGCCATGAGGCTACGGTCGCTTAAATTCTCTATTTTTATATATAATCAACTCTATTTCTATTTTCAATCATCTTTATCCTGCATGTATCTATTTATTCTTATCTTATTCAATATTCAGATGTTTATCATCTACAATGGTGACGACAAATAATTGTCGTATCTTCCATGAGTTTTAATAGGTTTATATTGTTATAAAATTCAAAATTATTGATATTATTTTGCCATTAGAGAAGATAATAACAAGTGTATGCTAAAAAGATATACGATATAATATGTATATATAGCTAGCTAGCCAGGCAGACGTTGTTCTACCCTGTCCGACGACCATGTGTCCTAAAAAAATCCTTAAATTCGTAATTAAAAAATATTGAGTGTCACTTACTGGGATAAAAACTATCCTATCTCTCAAGTTGGAGCAAACTGCACAGGGTGTGCAAAATTTAATTGAAATCAGTTCAGTAGTTTAGGAGTTCATCGCGGACAAACAACGTGACACGTAATTTTTACATATAAAAGATATATATACGAGAATGACTCGCCAAGTTCATTCGGAGCGGCTACCTTGGGCCAGCTATTTGGCTTCCTATTTGTTCACCGTAGGTATTAGTTACTGCAAATAAGCCCCCGTCACGACAAAGCCGAAAACCGTTTGGCAGGCTCCTAATTCAGCTTAATACTTAATCCAAGCAATAATATTATTATAAAACCTGTTTCGAAATCACACGTGCTTGGAAAACAAGCGCTCATATGTGAGGATACGATCTAAGAGAACCCCGTTAGCTAATATATTCGCAATTAAGGTTCAGCCTGTCAACCGACGGCTGCTGCTAGTGACAAGTCTTAAATTGCTTTCTTTCTAGCTCTTTTCATTTGAACTACGTTATACTGCACGAAAATGCACGAAACAACAAAAGCGCGAGCTTCGTTGCCGAAGAGTGGACGGCTTAATTCGTTTTTTACGACCGTAATGTTTTGTTTCGCAAATGAGTTTCGTACGTGCCTATTTGATGATGTTTATTTGATTGAAATGTTTTATACATTAGATCGAACGCGTTGTACGTTTTGTTCAAAGGAGGCGTTATTGGTTTTTACACATTAGCTTAACTTGTATTAACATTACCATAACAGCATTCATATATATATAATATATAATGTAATGTAACTTTAATGTTTGACGAAATAAATAATTTATTATATTATTCTTATTATTATTATTTATCGACTCATAAGGGGCATATTTTTTTTTCAAATTATTATTTAGTTGTTATCAGAAAGATGCTGCCTCCCATTTCCTTTTTCAGTTACCCTCTGTCGCCTATTACGGCATCGACACGCCTAGTGTTAATTTGACCTAAATTATCTTTTATGAATGTAATGAAATTTTGTGACTCATTTTTCACACATTTCCAAACGTATAAATAATCTGAAATTTTGCAGAAACCGATGACAAAATAATTATTTCATTTTTCCTTGTAAAATAAAGTTAACAAACGAGCGCTCAGTCCACCTGAAGGTAAATTGATGCTACGGCCCAACATCTACATCTATCCTCGATTCAGAGTCAAAATTTAGATATGTTAGTTATCACTCTCGCGGAGTTATATAATCTATAATAGTAAACAGTCTCTAGTTACGTCACTAACAATATGAAAAAGCAGCATTATACTATTGCTTGATACATTCCATGCGCAGATAAGGGATTCCGTTTTATCGCTTCCAATGAACAATTTTATTTACATTACATTTTATTAACCCCACAGAAATATGACACATAAACGCAAACAGTTAAAAATGTTAATGGTTTCAATTCAATTTATTCACAGAAATGCTTTAATAATATTTTTATATCGATTTCTGATTTATTAATTTTAAATACAACCATAACTCTCGATATGTCTATCAGCGCAACTTATATTTTAGCACGGGTAGGTACCATACGTGTACGCGATTGATCGGAGACATTCATTCTGCTGGTATTCTGTGACAACGTGGTCTTCCTCCGGTCGAGAGCCACTCGTTCTGCATAAGATTTAAACACAATATAGCCGCAGCGGGGTTATACCACGTTAAGAACAAGACCTAGTAGTATTCTCACTATGATCATCACAAGTTATGATTAATGCGTATTGTTTGTTTTTTTTGCAACGTTAATATTATTGTCTTCATAATCAAACTAAAACTTATTTTCTAAAATATCCATTAAAATAATCATTAATAACAAAAAATATAGTCAATCTGCCTTTCAAAACAATTTTCCTTTGTAGATTTATAGATTTAACAAGCCTCAAAGCAGGGATTAGGTAAATCCGAAAAGTGTAATATGTTTTGATGAATAAGATTAATGGTTATTCGTTTAGCGCTTTAATGTATTATTATTATTTGTTTTTTATTATTCTACTAACTAGCTTGACAAACGTTGTTCTGCCCTTTCTGATAAGTGGCGCGATGAGTATGATGTTTATGGATGATAATAACCCTTGGGAATTAGGTGGTCGCTACCAAGCTATTTCTAATTTGTTTTGTATTGCTAATTGTGTACGAGTAACATATATTATAGTCCCGCTGGGTTTCTTACTGTTTATTCTCAGGTCAGAGGATTAAACAAAAGAGTGACTTATAAGTCTTATTAATTTATAATCTAAAATTGAAAAAAAATTTTCTGTTTCTGTGTCAGTATTGCTCCAGATTGATGCTTTTTACTGTCGGACTTTTCACAGCGTAAATATACTTTTACTACTTTTGTCAATAACTCAATCACAAACGTTTGGTGCCCAGATTTTGTGGTTTTCTTTAATAACACTAAACTATATATTTCTATGAACTATCTAAACTAAGTAAGGCTACGAACCATCGTCTTGACAAAACAAATATTGTGTGAATATGACCTCAATCGGAGAAGTCGTTTAGAAATCACACGATCACTAACAGATGCACCAACGATTTCAACTTTATAATTATGTATTTAGGTTCTTTAAGATAAAATTATAGTTAATAAAGCTTAACAGCATACATGTTTCCTACATTTTGAATGGTGTGAAACTCCTTAAATAAACAAATGTTTAACTAAATAACTGCTTCAATCGAACTGTTTAGTAATTAAATAGTATAGTTAAAAACTATATTAATATAAAACAATTAAGTACATTAATAAATTACAGAATAAATTGCCAAATGGGTTCCAAGACAAACACTAGCCTAGAACGATAAAATGGCTGTATAAATACTGACTATCGGGACCAACGAAATGAATTCAATAAATTTCAATGGATTTAATTTGCATGCCTATTAATTATTATTAGCCTTTGATCGTTGAATCCAACTGAATAGTGAGTACAATACTATTAACACACGAGTAAACAATGAATATGGCGCGTAATTGGCTATAACATACGTTTGTTTAAGGTCCCTCTTAGTTTAAAGGTTATTTTAATTAAATTTCATGCAGTAAAAACATCTCCGTACGAAACTACTTCACGATTCACGATGCATGCAATAAAGTGTTAACAGGATGGCACTAGATGCGAATGAACGGCCTTGGCATAAACGAGAAGTTAGTTGCGCGTTGCGCTAAAACAATTTCTACAGTAGCGATCAAAAAATATTTACCTTCTTTCTAAGGTTTTATTTAACAGTGTAACAGATATAATAAATACGTTAATAAAATAAAATTTAAAAACTATCGAAAAATATTGTTGGTCGGATCATGGGATACAGCCCGCTGACAGACAGACGGACAGACGGACGGATGGACGGACGGACGGACAGACGGACGGACGGACGGACGGACGGACAGAGGAAGCTTATACAAGTAGGAACCCGTTGGTTACCCTTCAGGTACAGAACCTTCAAAAGGGCCTCCGGTCCTCTTACCACATGGAACACTTGCATGTATGTTACTCGATATCTTCATTAATTATTGATCTATTTAAATGATTATTTTTTTTAATAAATAGTCTGTATTTACGGGGCGGTTCCACATAAATTTGGAGATAAAATTCGCCCCTAAGGGTGGAAAATTGGGTATAAATTTTTCAATGTACCTCTTTAGATTACATATTCTTTAGTCTACTCAAAAGGGTCAAAAATAAGACTTTTATATAAAACAAAAGCCGAATTCAAAGAGTTAAATAATTTCCACATAATAGCTTCAGAAGTCAGGGCTGTAATACTTCTAAATACTATGTCTTAGCACCGACTTCTGAAGCTATTATGAGAAATTTGTTACTTTTTTAGTTGTTTGACTGGCTTCGCTTATTATTCCTTCAAGCTTTAATTTTTACGATTGTGTGGTGCCGGCGTAAGACTTATCTCATCATACGGTTTACAAAAGACGACGAATAAATCAATTGGTCGTAATATTTTATAGATATTTTATGGATGGCGATATGACCTTCTCGTTTTTATCATCATCATCGTCATCACAGCCAGTCAAAGTTCAGCGCTAAACCTAGGCCTCTTCACAAATTTGCGTCATAGGGGGATATTTACCATAATTGTCATGCTTGGCAGGCGGGTTAGCAACCGATTTTTTTCTGCCGACTTCCAAAAAGGAGACGGTACTCAAGTCGACTGTATGTTTTTTTATGTGTGTTACCACATAACTTTTTACTGGGTGAATTAATTTCGATGATTCTTATTTTATATGAAAGCTGATTTGAACTTCTCGTGTGGTCCCATATGAATTTGATCAAGGTCAGACCAATATATTTTGAGTTATTCTTGATAACTTATATTGAAGTCGGCTGTACTAAACTTTTAATTTTAAATTATTATTATTGAGTTATTTTCAGAAAGATGCTGCTACCAGTCTCCTGTTTCAGATTCCCTTACGACACCCACGGAATAATATGGTCCTCTACTAAGCTAGCTACTAAGGGGCACTCTTATGTTAAATATCCAGAAGATTCCTCGATTGCCAATTGACCTGTAAAACGTGTAAACGAAAGTACTGTAATATGGAAAATATCTATGTCAATTTATTGGCGTAAGAGGTAATTGAATGAATTATTGAATTGATTAGGAATTACTTGTTTAAGTATGTATGAAAGTGCTGAATATAGAGGAAAAATCTCAATTTAAAAACATACAGTTTTGAACAGTAAATAAATACATCGACAATAATTTCTAACATTCCAAACTCAGAATCGGCCATTCAGTAGTTACATACGATGTTTCTTTGATTATATTTTTATTCCCAGCTGAATTGCACAAATATAAAATCCGCATTATATAAAAAAAAAAACAAGAAAAATAGTCAATTCTTTTTTAAAACGCACCTGCAATTCCCCTTGTGTTGCAGTTGTTCATGGACGGCGGTAGTCACTTACCGTTAGGTGAGCCGTATGCTCGTTTACCCCTCTCATATAAAAAAATATTAAAATACATCCAACGTTTCAAACGAGTTTATTTAATAAATAATAAAGAACAAACAGTAAAAGCCATATAACTAGTAGAAAGACAAAATTAATAACATTTAAAATTCAAACATTACGCTTCGTTCGAGCTCCAGATCCCAGCGCTTAATAAGGATCAGGGCTGCCACTGGGGTCAACTTATTTTATACCGTTGGATGTTTGAGATTAAACAAAATATAAACTTGTTATTAAACCCAAAGAACTATTGAAAAATAGTATGTAACAAATATGTTTTATTCAGAGAGCGTTATTTTCTTTTGAAGTAGTTTTTTAATGCGTTTGTCATAAAAATCTAAAGAAAGAAAAAATTCTCAAAAAATCTCCCAAAAATTTCGTAATGTGAAGAATTAGCATATTGTCAAGAATTTTATGAACAAAATATACGTCAGATAAGGCTGTATGGTGTATGGTCTATGAGACAATTGTAACAATAACAATAAGACATTCACTTAACATATCGAGGGATACATATGTATCGAGCGATGAATATATGTATCGAGGGATGTACATATGTATCGAGGGATGTACATATGTATCGCGGGATGTACATATGTATCGAGGAATACATATGTATCAAGGGATATACATATGTATCGAGGGATGAACATATGTATCGAGAGAAGTACATGTGTATCGAGGGATATCTGCATGCATCCCTCGATATGTATAGTATTTATAGTATATTTTATCATAAGTGAACTGCAAAGTAAAAGCGATATTATCATTCTAGCAAAGTTTACATTTACATTTTTATTTTTGAATCCAATTACACAAAGAAATCTGCTATACAAACAAATAAGATTACCATATATTATTCATATTTATATCTAGTTATACGATCTGACTCTGGCAGCCCTGATGAGGACCGCAATGTCGCTTCAACGAATAGCCGCCACTCCGAGTCCGTCGGCGGTCGCTTAATTGAGCCTCACTACGAGTATCACTAGACTGGCGGTAAACACACGAGACTGTCAACTAGCGTTGTACGCATCTGAATTACTCAGTCGGAGTGAAACTGTTACCATTCGTCATTTCTATTAATATGCTGCCTGCCTATAAATTAATCAAAGTTTACATTAAAGTTATTGAAGTTTTATTTAAATTGAATTGTTCATAGTTAGGTAAGGTTACATATAATCAAGACATAATGCGTTTAACTTTTGTTTTTTGAAAGCCCTAAAATACTAACAGGGTTATTGCTGATTTGCTAGTGGTAGATGGAGTGACGACCTAATGAGAGATGAAGGAAGTCGATGCATTCCTTGGCCTATGTTCGTCAAGGCACTTGTAATAGGCGGTAATAATGATGAACGATGCTAGTGGCGCGTGACAATTATAATTTTATTTCTAAACAACTGTATCAATTAATAAGTTATATATGTTAAGTCATCCTAATTGATGTAATTATATATATATATATATATATATATATATATATATATATATATATATATATACTACTACTACTATACTACTGTATATATATATATATATATATATATATATATATATATATATATATATTGTGTGTATAATTACAGCCCTTCACAAGTGCACTGCTGAACAAAGGCCTCCCTAAAGGAACGCCACAAAGCACGATTAAGTAATTAAGTTAAATTATTAGAGCTTTCAGTTTCTTACTCTATAACTGTATATTCTATCATTCACACGTACACAATATTCGTTTTAAAGGCGTAGAGTTGCAGCCTACATACAGGCTGGGCCTCCTATCAATTTTTAAAAAGGGTTATGGCGCAATTAGCCCAACGCGCTGCTTCAAAGCGTGATGGTGGACGACATAATTTATTTGCTAGAATTACTGGTTCCTCAAGATAATTTCCTTTACCGTTGACAACGCTCTCACAGAATGACAGCGTAAAATGGCAGCTGAGTGTAGCTCAGTGTTTCGCATGGTGAGTTTAGAGAACCGGAGACCCTTTGTACTGGAAACAAGGCATTCCATCATAGTTTTCAGGCGTTGCAACGTATCTGTATTTTGATTCTTAATCGAGGATAGATGTAGATGTCTATGGGACACAGAATCCACTTACCATCAGGGGGACTGTATGCTCGTTAGTCACCATTTAAAATTACTAATTAACAGTTGTTGGGCATCGTTATGTGTAAATTTACGGGAAGCGCATAGCATCATTACGACAAAACCTGCAATGGCTCTATCTACATATATATAGATCGTGCGTAATCAATAATCATTCTAAATCTAAATGTTAGTTTAAATTTTATATTTTTTGCTACCTTATTTCGAGAAGGAAATATTCTTGGTGCAGTGTGAAATATTAAACGTTGCGTATAAATTCCTAAGCTGCCATCGTAAATTCTATTCACGGTGCGAACCCACCTACCCATTTTATTTGAGGACGTACGGCCATTTCAGGAATTTGATCTCGTATACTGACAGGGTAGCTATAAAACTTGTTCAATTTATGGCGTGAATTTAAATTTTATTTTAATCAAATGTTAAAGTAAATATATGTTGCTTTCAAGCTGAAAATATAATAGGCACGTTAGGCTTTTATATACAAAATCGTTCAGGGCAGCTATTTGAACTAACCGTAGAGTACTTGCGTACAGCTTTAAATTTCGACTTGTGCTCTAAAGTTACTCATCTTGTGTTTTTAAAACTTTTGTTTTTTTTTTACTAGCGATGCTGCTCTTGAAACGAAATTGCTACATTTCATTTTTTCAATAAAATTTATTCTATGTATTATTGGACATTATTCTCAATATCAAAACGCTTGACCATAAGTTTGGTCGTAACTTTACTCTTAGAGGAAAAAAAGTAACTAATTCCTTAGAATGTTCCCTTAAAAACTATTAACTTTAATGATACTTTTCTTCAAACCATCATCATCGGTGTCGCAATCATAATTTCAGCTTAATGCAAGAGAGTTAAGCAGAGAGCAAGTCTGATGAAGTAGTAAAAGGTGTAAGCCTAGGAACTTTGTGAATATATATATATATATATATATATATATATATATATACGCAAGTGATATATACCTCTTACAGAATAAAGCATCTTTTACGGACAGTCAAGTCTGGCAACTTTACCAATGGAAGTTAACATTGCCATCAGCGATGTAGAGGTACAAAATTACGATTAACCTAAAGGTTTTAAATTGACAAATAAGATTACTGGTACCATTTTTAAATTAACATTATTTTATTAGTGTTTCCAACTTCAAAACATAAACGAATTTAATTTGGAAAAAATTATTGAATGATAAAATGTGGTAATACTAAGATCTAGATAGCAATTACCGTTGCATAAAGAGCTTTTCTGTTAACGGTAACAAACGCTCATAACTTGAAATAACTGTTTGATGAAAAGCAGTTAAATGCTTTACTGAGCTAAATTTTTTTAATGTATCTTCTCTTTTCCTTCAAAAATTTAAGCTGAAATTTTATTGTTTAGTTTACTAAAATGAGCTGTCTTTGAGTGATGATTAAAAATCCTTTAAATAAGGAAATTAATGTACTATTAGTTCTTTAAGGCTCGGTAGCACACAGGATGTTTTGCTGCGGTGCTACGGGTCGCGGGCTTGATTTCGATACGGCACAAGTATTTGTATGATCCAGACCTGGGTGTTTAATCATCACGTCATCAGCCTACGGCAGTTCACTGCTAGACATAAGCCTTTCCCCAGTCGCGTAACTTAGCCTGATTTTCGGCACACGGATCCAGTTCCTGTCAGCCGTCTTGCGCTGATTGCTCTGTCTAGCGAGTGGGCTTCCCATACTCCGTTTACCCAAGCGCAGCTCTACTTAATTACACGTCTACTCTAACGGTTATTACTTTTGCGATAGATGTGACCCAGCAAATACGAAAAGTTATATCAGTGACATTGGTTATCCGACGGGTTTGTTCATTACGAATCGTATCCACCATGAAATGGTAGTGTAAGTATATCCACTACCCCATATCATCCCGTGGGTGTCGTAAGAGGCGACAGAGGAAAACAAATCCGGAGATGGGCAGCAGCGTTTTTCCAATAACGACTAAAAAAACTGAGGTTGCTAGTCCACTTGCCAAGTAGCAACTATGGCAAATATTCCCCCTTTGAGGCAATATATGGTGGAGATCTAGGTTCAGCAGTAGACTTTAATACGCTGTAACGGTAACGATAACAGAATCATATCTACCAGAGAAATTCCAATCGACCGATTCCTAGGTGTTTGTTTATTTGCAATTTTAACTCGCTGCCATGACAGAATAAATTACTAGTTTATGGGTGACGTTGTTAAAGAATAGAAAAAACTATTAGTCATAGTAATTATTGAAGGAAAAGAAAAACCATCTTAAAGAATGAATAAAAGTGATTACTGTATTGTAAATTTCTTGGACTGTATTGTTTCATATTTTTAACATACGATCATTATTAAAGTTTGATATGAATCAAATTTTAATTTATGAATAAACAACAGTACAACTGCTGTTACTATATAAGCCGCTACATCACTTTCACTCTCAAGCGTATTCTCGCGTTGTCAAGTTTGTTAATAATCCAACCTTCGTACAGTTTATGAACAGTAAACTGAGGTCAGACATTTGTTTGTAACTATGGGACTTTGTTGTTAATAATTATGAGTTAGCAAAATGTTTAAGTGTCAGAAATTCGTTCAAATAAATATATAATATTTTTGTATATTCTCTCTTAGTGGGTGTCTTTGTATGAATGAAGTAATATGTATATATATATATATATATATATATATATATATATATATATAGACAACATGTCATGGTAGCTTTGGGAGTACGGGTATATTCAAGAGGTTAAATGGCGACGGAATAAGACCGGACTACGCAAAATGCTTGTATAATTTAAATCCACATCAAATGTGTTAATCATGGTGAACTCTTCAAATGCTGCAATGTATACGTGCTAACGAGCGGGATTTGACTATGCTTGAGAAAATATTATACAGGGTATTTTTGGAACGCTCCCGAAAACTAAGACAGGCGACAGCACCAAGTATACCTTTGATCATGGGTCACAAATAAATTTGATCCTGATGAAAAAAAAATCATATTTTTACAACGTTTTATTAGCTTTATTCACGCGCCATCATGTTAGTACAGCTAAATGAATCGATAATTTCATAAAAAAAATCATGAAAATACTGAAACATAAAACCAGCAGTGGAAACTGAATTGATATCACCTGACTAATGGAGGTTAATGTACGCGCGAACGGTGAAAAAAGAACGCTGGCCTTGAACTTGGGCATTGAGCGATTTATCACATATAGGTACGAGGGGGGTGCGACGGGGGATCAATCCGCCAGTATTACTGTGCCTGCATGCTATTGGTTCACGCGCTTTGTTCGCTCCAAAAATACAGTCGCATACACAGCTTACTTTGCGACTCGCGACGATGTTTTAAAAAGGAAGGAAACAAAAATTATTTATATCTATTGTTTTATGACTAAACTAGTGAACGAAAAGGTAAATATGATATGAGAAGGTGAATGGGGAAAATTGTGCAGTAAAGTGTTGAGGGAGAATACCGAAAAAATTACCATGTGATCGACCTGATGACGGAAGCTCAAGCGAAGATGAAAGTGATGATGAAGTAGCATCCAGTAATACCAACACACCATCAACATCTGACTTTCATGTGACCCAAGACGTCATAATGGACGGCGTGTCACCCTTAAGTTTTTTTTGTTACAAACTACTTTATATTTTACGATAGAAATAACAAATAATGCTCAAGTAAACATTATCCATTTTTAATTCCCACCTCTTCCAAAGTTCTAAGTAAATAGTAAAACACCTATTATGATTCCACAATTAAACAATTAATTACTATAATATTATAAAACAATAGCCCAATACCATGTAGTACTTTAGAACGCGACTGTACCCACACTTCCTCCGCTGTCGACCTGTATCTAGCTCGGTACGAAACAATGGTATGCGGTCGGAAGAAAAAAGGGCGCATCTAACAATTTTTGAATAAATGAGTTAAATATACCATGACTCATGATAAGAAGGCGCATCTACTAAATTTTTTTAATATTCACAAATATCAATATTTTAGAAATTATCGTAAGGATTTTAGACGTAACTGTTGATCACAGATGACATCTTTTTATTAGAAAAGACTTCAACATAAAAGAAAAGACTTATTTAACCAGTGGCTACGTCATCTTTAACAATATTTGCATCGATTACTTAAATTTCAATTATTCTTGTCTTTTTATTCTATATCTTATTATTAAGAGCTTATATCTTATTACTAAGAGCTGGTGTTTCACATGTGGTCCCATATAAATTTGATCGAGGTCAGACCAATAGTTTTTGAGTCATCCTTAATTATTTATATTAAAGTCGGTTGTACAAAATTTTTAATTATTATCGTAGTAAGTCTTGTATGATATCCCCTTTAAAATCATTACTCAAGAGTTGCGGGTTGTTATTTTTTGTGTCTGACTACCAATGCTTTTCTAATATTTACTAAGAAAAAAGTAGTAAATTACTATTAGCGTCCTTTCAACTTCAAATGACCTTTCCAAAATATGTAAAAATGTTAAATGAATGGCAGTTTTTTTTATTTATTAGGTTGGGAAGACGCAAATAGTTATATGCGTCTTTCCTTCGATGTTTTTGTGTTGCCAGGTGTATTTTTTAATCTAAGATGAAAAGGAAAATTCGTTTTATTTAAATAAATAAACAAATTATCAAAAAATAAGTTCGTCCTTAAAATCTTCATGTCTCTACGTACATATTTCAATTTTCATATAGATACCTTTTAATATACTTTAGACACGGGGTCTGAAAGAAAAATTCATAAATTTATTTTTTATTTCCATTTTACGTTTTTGTTAGTTGCGTACTTCTTTATTTCGTATGACGGCAGAATGTAACCCGGCCGGCTCATGTCGCCTCGCAGAATGTAACCCGGCCGGCTCGTGTCGTCACGCTGTGACGCAGTAGGTTTCCGTTTATTCGTCGGGGTTCGTTATTAATTGTAGTTTTTGAAACAGTTCCGTGTTGATTTTGTACACGCGTGCGCGAGCGACAGTTCAATCGTTTTGTTTAATAAATTTACTTGTGATTACGTGTTGATATTAAAGTTTTTGTTACGTTTTTGGATTCTTTTTTGTTTTAATAATGCCTAACGCGTACGTTTATAGTGGTCAACATGTTAGGTATCCGAACCTAGGTACACGAAGTATCGCTAAATAAATTGTTAAGACGTCGGGATCGTACAAGTGTGTCATACTGTACAGTGCACAAAGTGTTGAAGCGTAACCAATGCGCCCATACAAATTGCACAAAGTGCAAGCTTTAGTTCCCGGCGATCACGACCGCCGACGAGTTTTCTGCCGTTGGTTATTATACCAGCAACAACGTGTGCCTGGTTCCATTGAGCACATTATCTGGACGGATGAGTCGACATTTACCAGAAACGGCCTGTGGAACCGAAGAAATACACACGTGTATTCAGAGGTTAACCCGCACGCTGTTCGACAAACCGGGCACCAAACCCGATGGTCGGTTAACGTATGGGCAGGTTTATTTAAGGATCGCATACTGGGACCAGTGTTTCTGACAGAGCGACTGAACGGACAGCGATACCTAAACTTTATAAATGAACAGTTGGTTGACATTTTAAACGACCTATCGTTGGCTGAATATCGCCGCACATGGTTCCAACATGATGGTGCCCCTCCACATTTCGTGAGGTTCGTCCGTGAGCGCCTCAATGAGTTATTTGATGATCGCTGGATCGGCAGACTAGGACCACACGCTTGGCCACCTCGCTCACCAGATCTGACTCCGTTAGACTTCTTTTTGTGGGGTATGTAAAAGAAAGGGTTTTTAATCGTGAATGTGATAGTGCTGAAGAAATGCGCCAAAGGATCGTGGATGGTTTCGAGAAACTACGTACGGACTGTGTCGAAGACCACACGATGATGCCCCGCCTGCACCCAAATCTACCTTGAAATGAATGGAGCACAATTTGAGCCGCATCTCATAAGACCACGGAGGATTTAGAGCGGTAAGCTGTTTCATACCTATTTTTTTTTAAATAACTTAGTACTAGACTAATCTGAATAGGTACATAACTGAATACATGAGAATAATAAACATACACGATGAATAAAAACTCATGACTCCAACTTTGGTTACATTTCATTTAAGTATTTTTTCATTAGCGGGGAATCGAACCAGTTATTTGGGTTATTTAACCTGTAAATTCGGATTAAAGTGGCTAAGTGGAGACAAGCACAGTGGCAAAATAGTAGGTTAAGTAGATAAGTAAGGTATTTAGACAAGTGTTGTAAATTATTAGATATTGTGGTTTGGCCCGCTAGTTGCGGGCCGCGCGAATTTGCGTTCGCGCGTACATTGACCTTTCAGTCAGGTGATATAAATTCAGTCATTCCACTGCTGGTTTTATGTTTCAGTATTTTCATGATATATTTTATGAAATTATCGTTTCATTTAGCTGTACTAACATGATGGCGCGTGAATAAAGCTAATAAAACGGTGTAAAAAGTTGATTTTTTTTTCATCAGGATCGAATTTATTTGTGACCCATGATCAAAGGTGTACTTGGTGTTGTCGCCTGTCTTAGTTTTCGGGAGCGTTCCAAAAATACCCTGTATATTTTTGGACAGCGATCTACTGAAATTTAATAATAGTAGGATCCTAGATACCAGTTCAGTAATAATCCGACGGTAATTAGAAATCCAAGAACTATGCATATACTTATTCCAAAGCGCTATAATTAATGTAGTTCGGATCAAACTTCTTTAAATGTTTAGCGATAATCAAAACCAGTGCAGTAGACCAGTAAGAACGCAACGGTTCCGTGACCGGTGTAGCTACCGGCAACTTTGAGGCTTTATGGTTCCACCATAATTTCTTAGTAACGCTCAAAACTGCTCTTCAGGTTTCGTCTTAGTTGTATTTATGGTTTATGCTATCTGATGAATAAAACACTTAAATCATATTTAAGTTATTTTTATAGAATACTAGCGAACCGCCCTAGCTTCAACTCAATTTTTGGCTTTTTCAAAAAAAAAAAAAACAAGTTTTTGAATGAATATACCCTAGATCCTTCCTGGCATTGTTCTCTATCTATTCATGAAGTTTTAACCATTCGGTTCAGCCATTTCGAAGATTAGCCTATACAGTCAGGCAGACATAAATACAGACAATTTTTTTTTATTTATGTCTTAATAGCATTCGGATGGCCCTTGAATTTAATATAAGCCAGTTATTTCAATATTACAAACAGATACATGAATTTTATTTGTATGTATAAATTCGGAATTTTGTACGTGGTAGAGTCTATATAGTATAGCACATATATAACATATTGTACCACGAATGGGTCGCTCGACCGGGGAAGGACCACGCTCTCACAGAATACCAGCATAAAATAGCAGATTAACACTGCTGTGTTTCGTATGGTGAGTATAGAGAACCGGAGACCCTTTTTACTGGAAAAGAGGCATTCCATCTCAGTTCTCACGGGTGACAACGCATCTGCATTTGGATTCTTTATTGAGGATAGGTGTAGATGTCTATGGGTCAGGTGGACTGTGTGCTCGCTAGTCACCCTATTCTATAAAAAAGGAAGCTCTAAAAAGCTTTTAAATTATTAAAATACAGGGCACTTAATATGCGTGTACAACAGTTGGGGCCACTGGCTTAAATTCCCAAAAAAATAATATAATTTTATTTGCCCGTCTGGTACATGAAACGAGGATTATAATATAAATCATATGATTCAACGAGGTAAGAGATGACATCCTGCGGCAATGTGGGTCGCCGACCTTGTATACATGTAAGAGGACATTTCATCCAAATAATTTTCAGCACGACTGCTCACGTGATTATGACTCATGGGTGAATTAGAATCACATACATTTAAATATAACAAAGGAAAGATTTAAATGTATGTGATTTTATACAGCTAATATATCTAACATAGGATAGATATAAATGCATGTCATTTGAAGTGACTAAACATTACTAGTTTAATCTTATAAACCATATATATGGAAATAAATAAAAATATTTAAACCATAAAAGTTCTACTTAATATATAGGTATAACGTCATCTGTCAGAGAAGTGATCGAAAGTCAATCACGATACGGCTGGCGCAAAAGCCGTCGAGAGCTCCGTCTAATTAGCGACCGCAAAATTAGGCCTTTTAAACAGTGGTAAAATTAGAAATTATTGACCATTTATGACCATTTTGTGACCAATTCGGACCACTTTTTGTATGGAAAAATTTAATTTGGGTCGCTAATTAGATAGAGCCTCCATCAAAGCGTTTAAATTTAATGACTTTTCTTAATGTTACTTGTTACCTTGTGATTTTTTTTGGCTAAGCGTTCTTTTCACTATCTCATAGCGACCCGTGGGTGTCGTTAGAAGTGACAGAAGGAAACAAACTAGGAGATGGGCAGCAGCGTCTTCCTAACAAAAAATAAAAAAATATATTAAATTGCGGTTGCCAACCCGCCTGCCAAACGTGGCAAATATGGCGAATGACCTACTATGAGGCAATATATGGGATTCAGTGGCCTTTTTGGGCTGTAACGGTAATGGTAGGTTAACGTATCATGTACGGAAGCGAAATATTAACTTAAAAGTAATATGAAGCTGGGATCATCGATTACTAAATTGAAGCAGGAGGGTTTTTTCATAACCAATATTAATAAAACAATTATATATTACAGAAAATAATTAGTAGGAACTTATTTAACTAAGACCCGATTTTACAATCATATTGTTACGAACTTGGGGTTCGAGACAATTAAAAACTGCCGATTGAATTACCAAAATTGACACTTTAATTACACAACACTAATTACAATCTAAAATCACACTAATAATAAACCACAGTTCGCCGTTATTTCGCTTCGAAGTATTCTCTTGTATCGCCAATTCAATACTGCCCCGGTCGTGGTCTATACCGGCCTTATATAGGGCCGCAGATAGTTTCCAGAACCTTCTACTGTAGCGACATCTAGAATGTTCGAGTACATATCGGTCCCGAAATTTCTGGAAGGATCTCGACTCTCCTAGTTCTGCTACTTGACACTAGAGGGCGCTAGTGTGACTAGTGTTGCCATGTACAAGACATTAATAGTGGCGCGCAATACTTTCATTTACTCGACACTAGGGGGCGCTAGTGTAACTAGTGTTGCCATGTACAAGACATTAATATTGGCGCGTAACACTGCCCCCTCCTAAGACATGCTCGTCCCGAGCATTATTGGCCCCATAATAACGCGCCGGTCGATCCACATGGACAATCTTAGGAGTACCTCTGGCACCTTTCTGTATCCGGTAGGTTACGTCATTGATCCTTGTCACAATCCGGTACGGTCCGTCCCATTTAGCTTGAAGCTTAGGAGATTTCCCTTTGCTGCGAACTGGATTGTGTAACCACACTAGAGAACCTTCATCAAACCCCTTGTTGTTCATTTTGCGGTCATACCGTGTTTTCATCTTCTCAGACGTTTGCTGGCCCGTCTGTCTGACGTGCTCATAAATGTCATTCATTTTGTTCCGCAAGTCATTTGCATAATCGGTTATACTGCGTGGGGCATCAGGTGGTATTCCGGTGATCAGGTCTGCAGGCAGCCGCAATTCTCTCCCAAAGTTTACGTAAGCTGGTGTCACTGATGTACTTTCGTGAACAGCGCTTCGATATGACAACAAAAACGGTTGTATGTGCCTATCCCAGTCTCGTTGTCGTTTTTCCACAACTTTTGCTAGGTACCTCTCCAATGTCTGATTAAATCTTTCTACCATTCCATCAGATTGTGGGTGGTAAGAAGTTGTTCGTGTTTTCTGAGTACCCATAACTCGGCAAGTTTCCTGGAATATTTGAGACTCAAAATTCCTTCCTTGATCGCTGTGAATCTCTAAAGGTACTCCAAAACGACAGAAGACTTCATGAACTAGTTTATCTGCAACGGTTGAAGCTTCTTGATTTGGAATGGCGAAGACTTCTGGCCACTTAGTGAAGTAATCCATCACGACCATGAAATACTTGTTACCACTTTCAGTTTCTGGAAACGGCCCCGCAACGTCAATGGCTATCCTCTCCCATGGTGCACCAACATTGTACAATTTCAATGCGCCCCTACTACGAATTTGAGGTCCCTTTACAGCCGCACAACTTGTACATTTGCGGCACCAGTCCTGGACATCGTCACGACAGTGGACCCAGTAAAACCGTTCTCGGATCTTCAGGAGAGTTCGTTTAACTCCCAGGTGGCCTCCTGAACAACCACTATGGTACAGCTGTAGAATATCCGGCACTTTAGCCTTAGGGACAACCATTTGCAAATGACACCTGTCTCCCCGACCATTTTCCCATTTACGGCACAGGACTCCATCCTGAATCAGCAAGCTGTCCCATTGGGCCCAATAGCTTTTTGTGGTCGAACTCATTGCTGAGACGTCGCTCCACTTGGGCTTAGGAGCACTGGCCTTCATCCATTCCAGAATCGGCTTAATGTCCGAATCTTCCTGCTGTGCATGCTGTAGGCTGTCCTTCCACTCATTGCTGAGCTGGTCTGTCCTGAGCATTCTCACAGATACCACTTCCTTACCCTCTTGCCTAGTACAATGCTTGCAATCTTCAGGGCAAGGTCTTCTTGACAATGCATCTGCATTGCCATGAGATTTCCCGCTGCGATGTTCGATCACAAAGTCGTATTCCTGCAGTAGTTCTATCCATCTCGCAACTTGTCCTTCCGGATTTTTGAACTGCAATAGCCATTTCAGTGCAGCATGGTCAGTTCGTAAGTGGAATTTCCGCCCTAGAAGATATTTGCTAAAATGCTGCAAGGACTTTACCACAGCAAGCAATTCCCGTCTTGTGACACAATAGTTCCTTTCCGGCTTTGACAACGACTTGCTGAAGTACGCTATCACAATCTCTTGATCACCATTCCGTTGAGACAACACACCGCCAAGTCCTATATCACTTGTGTCTGTGTCAACTATGAATTCCTTGCCCGCATCAGGGTACCCCAAAATAGGTGTTTTGCACAGGCGGTTCTTGAGCTCCTGGAATGCAATATCGCAACTTTCATCCCAGCAGAATTGTCGCTTCTCCTCGGTTAGCTTGTGCAGAGGTTTGGCTATATCTGCAAAGTTCTTCACAAATCGCCGATAATAAGAGCACAAACCCAAAAATGCTCTAACCTGTGTCTTGTCTTTTGGGACCGGCCACTCCTTGACCACAGCAATTTTCTCTGGATCCGTGCGGATACCTTCTTCCGACACTACATACCCCAAAAAACTAACTTGCCGTTTGAATAGTGAGCACTTCTTTGGACTCAACTTGAGGTTGGCACTCTGGATCTTCATGAGCACGCGTTCCAGGTTTTGAAGGTGTTCCTCAAACGTACGGCCTACGATGATGATGTCATCCAAATAGACCAGACAGGCATCTCCAATTAGCCCGGTAAGTACAAGTTCCATCAATCTTTCAAACGTTGCTGGAGCATTGCACAATCCAAACGGCATAACTTTAAATTGCCACAGACCCTTTCCTGTGGAAAATGCAGTTTTCTCCTTGTCCTTAGGGTCAATTTCAACCTGCCAGTAGCCACTTTTCAGGTCCAGCGTACTAAACCACTTTACGCCTGTGAGCATGTCCAGCGTGTCATCAATTCTAGGCAAGGGATAGCTGTCCTTCTTCGTAACGTCGTTCAGGCGGCGGTAGTCAACACAAAACCGCATGCTGCCGTCCTTCTTCTTTACCAGCACCACAGGTGAACACCATGGACTAGATGAAGGTTCAATAACACCATCCTTCACCATTCCCTCAATCATGGTTTCCACTTCCTTTTCACGTGCTACAGGCAATCTTCTTGGCCGCTGACGAATAGGCAATTCTTGTCCTGTGTTTATTTTGTGTTGAACTAAGCCAGTCTTTCCTATGTCAGCTTCGTTTGACGAGAAAACATTGGCGTACTTGAGTAACAACTTCTTCGCCTTGACCATTTCATTCGGGGAGAGAACGCTGCGACAGTCTTCTAAAAGTGTGGTCACTCTCGTTTGTCCATCCTTGCTAGGGGTCCCGGTCGATAGATATTCGCACCGACGCAACCAATCCACTTCCTCACTAGTACCAACCAATGTGCCTTTTTCTATAATCTGTTCCTGATCACAAAGGTTCAACACACGTACTCCTGAGATGTCGGTGGTTCTGACCAAGGTTCGAGCCACTTTCCATGGAAGGTCATTGTCTACCCTTTCCACGAGTACACAACGATGAGCTTGCCCAGGACTCCGAGGAAGACTAACCGGCACAATCGTTTCCGATTTCGGCGGAAGAACAATCTTCTTAAGGCTGTACACATTCCCTGGTAACGCCCCTTCCATGAAAAGTTCTTCTTGTCCACATTTCAAAACACCTTGCTTAACGTCGATCTCACAACAATTCTTCCTCATAAAGTCTAGGCCCAGGATGCAGTCGTCCATTATATCAGCCACGATGACATTATGCAGGTAGATCATGTTGCCTAGCTTCAACTCCATCTCCTTCTCTCCACGGACGGGTATGCGCTGACCAGTGGCTGTCACCAAATTAATGCGTTCTCGGTTGTATGCGGAGTCACCAAGGAACCGACTTATAAGTTGGGAACTGACAACCGTGCGAGAGGCTCCAGTGTCTATGGTCAGTTTACATGGCGTTCCGTTGACTTCGCCCTTGATGATTAGGCTGTTCCCATCATGAGTTTGTGAGATCGAAATCCTTGGGGCTCTTTTAACATCAGCCAGCACCCGCCAGTTTCCCTGCTGCTGCTGGGCGGTGCTATTATCCGCACTACCCTCTTGAGATCGATCACCTTCCCTTCCTACAGTTCGCTTAGGGCAGCTGGATCGAAGATGGCCCCTTTCTCCACAGCCGTAGCACCTAGGGCTGTAGCTTTTATTGCGGTCCTGAACTTTAGCTGTTGCAACCTCCCTGACGCGGTGGGAACGATGATCCTGCCGCACGGCTTCCACCTCCAGTGCATGGGTCAAGGCGTCCTTAAGCGTCTCGTGGTGCCCGAGCCTCACAGCAGCTCTGACTTCAAGGTCACGGATGCCGTCGATGAATGTCTGCACCAGGTTCCCTACAATAAGCGCAGGTACAGACTGGTACGCTTTTCGAACCAGCTTCTCCACCTCAAGGGCCCACTGCTGCAGGTTTTCGTTACTGCGTTGCACGCGATCTTTGAGCTGCGCACGAAAGACGTGTTCCAGGTGAGCGTCGCCATATCTCGCCTCCAATGCCTCAAGGAGCTGCTCGTAAGTCACTTCCTTACCGAGAGCTTCCAGAACAGTTAATGCCTGGTCGCGCAGGCCTAGGGTGAGAGCAGTCATGGCCTGACTTTTATTCCAGCCGTTCGCTTTCATGACAGCCTCGAACTGGATTTTATAGGCCGACCAGGAAGAAGTCCCGTCGAACGGCGGCACTTTGAATCCACGTAGCGAAGGTGTTGTAGCTACCACGGGAGCTGTAACTCCATCCCCAAGTTTGAGGTCGTCCAGCGTTTTCTTCACATCAGCCATCACGTTGTCAACCCGATTGTTCACTTGGTCGATTCGGGTTTCAGCTTCCGACAGGCGGTTGTCATGTTGAGCAACCCTATCCTTCACCTCCTTTATCTCTTTCCCGAAGGTAGCGTGAAGGTCCTTCCTGAGGAGCATCTGTTCTTCCATACCGCGCTGCAGCTGCTCTTCCAGCCGACGGGTCTGTTCCTCCTGTCGGCGGGCCTGTTCCTCCTGTCGGCGAGCCTGATCCTGCAGCATCATCATCAGAGCACCTAAGTCAGGTGCTGCAGATGCAGGAGCTGCTGACGGGCCAGCCTCCGTGGTTAGCAACTGGCTCTCCGACGTTTGCGGCGTTGCATTACCAAATCGTCTCTGGTCCGTCTCCTGTTGGCGTTGACTTCGGGTACGGATACCCTCCGTGTCGTCTTTAGGTAAAATCGGCATATTTGATCCCACTTCTGACACCAATTGTTACGAACTTGGGGTTCGAGACAATTAAAAACTGCCGATTGAATTACCAAAATTGACACTTTAATTACACAACACTAATTACAATCTAAAATCACACTAATAATAAACCACAGTTCGCCGTTATTTCGCTTCGAAGTATTCTCTTGTATCGCCAATTCAATACTGCCCCGGTCGTGGTCTATACCGGCCTTATATAGGGCCGCAGATAGTTTCCAGAACCTTCTACTGTAGCGACATCTAGAATGTTCGAGTACATATCGGTCCCGAAATTTCTGGAAGGATCTCGACTCTCCTAGTTCTGCTACTCGACACTAGAGGGCGCTAGTGTGACTAGTGTTGCCATGTACAAGACATTAATAGTGGCGCGCAATACTTTCATTTACTCGACACTAGGGGGCGCTAGTGTAACTAGTGTTGCCATGTACAAGACATTAATATTGGCGCGTAACAATATAATAAAATTATTCATGAAATAAAAAAAACAACATGACGAAATAAAAAATAACAATTGGATGAATAAAATAGTTCCATTGCTTGACTTTTATATTTAGTCGGGTTATAATTATTTATATGACGAGTAGGCTAAATAAAAAGGAGCGAAAGATAAAATAATATTTTCGAAAAGTTACGATATTATCAAACAGAAATACAGTAAGTATTTTCTATTAGTTCATTAAAAAAAAACATTATGTTAGTAGGTAGTTGTGTTTAAATTAAAGTTTAAGATTTGTAATTTTATCAAGATATTTTTACGATCTTCGCTTTGCGGTAATAACAATGTTACTGTACGAAAACGTCGGCCAGCACAAACGTATAGTTCCATTAAATTTATCTCGGTGCCACATTGAAGGGGTTTTCCATTAGACACAATACTATCGGTAATAATGTTACATGTAACGAATGATCCCGAGGTTGGGAGTTTCGTACCGTCACTTTTCAATTCAAGCTACGCTTTGGGTCAATTGATTGAATTCGTGGCCGATCACCCCACGTCACTCACAACAGCTGAATTAATGGCTTAAAGAAATGACATCGACCGTCCTTTATTAAAAATGTTTAATGGTGTTTTCCTGCCGTTTCGCTTTTTCCATTTTCCATTAGTCCGGTAATGTATTCTCTTGTAATCCTGTTTGTAAAAGCTATAAAGCTTACCTTTTGTTTGAATTGCCACTCTGCGTAAATGTCTGCAAAATTACTTATCAATCAATCGAACAACAATAACTTGGATTCAAATTTATGAAATAAATTGTAAAGGTTCTGAATTTACGGAAAGTTTCTTTCTCAAAATTAATTACCTGTCTTAAAATTTGAATTGAAATTTAAAAATAATAAAACAATTTTCCACCTGATGGTAAGTGAATGCTGTGGCCCATAGACATCTACATCTAACCTCGATTAAGTATTTAAATGCAGATACGTTATCACCCATATTATATAAATATTACACCATATTTGTGGATAATTAAAAGTGTACCACACATAGCTTGAAATTACGTCTAAATTAAACTTCGCACGAGCGGTTTGTTGAGTGCAGAGCCGATATCAACACATGTTGTTGATCCCAATCATCATACTGCGACGTTTATGTAGAGAATTTTATCATCGCAATCTTGTTTTTAATCGGTATACATACCTTAAAATGTTTTAATCGAGTACAACAAAGCAAAGCGGCATTGTGTGAAATTCGCATCCGTGCTTTGTGGCATTCCTTGGGGGAGGCCTATGTTCAGCAGTGGACTTGTAAATAGCTGTAATGATGATGATGATGATGATGAGTACAACAGTTTAAATTCCACTATTCTAACATCGAAGAGCCAATAGGTTTAAGGAAAAATACACATTTAATGAAGAAATATCATTATTATTTTATACGTGGTAGAGCCAAGCTGCAGCTATATTAGTAGTATAGTTGTAGCACGAATGGGTCGGCTCGCCCGGTGAAGGATCACGCTCTCACAGAATACCAGCGTTAAATAGCAGCTTAACACTGTTGTGTTTCGTATGGTGAGTGTAGAGAACCGGAGACCATTTTTACTGGAAAAGAGGCATTTCATCTTAGTCCTCACGAGTGACAACGCATCTGCATTTTGATTCGCAAACGAGGATAGATGAAGATGTCTATGGGCCACAGCAACCACTTACCATCAGGTGGACTGTGTGCTCGTTTGTCATCCTATCCTATAAAAAAAATCTTAGACAAATGTCTTTTATGCTTGACAAGTTCCAATTAACTTCGATCTCTTAAAAATAGAGAAAACTTCTATCTTCAGATCGAAGAATGCCAGCACAACAACTGCCAACCCTGAGCCTGAGCGATTTCAAGGGCTCTCAGCGCCCCTCGTTACGGAGGCCCATTAGATCGCGGCCGACCGCGCCGCGATTTTAGTTTCCGACCCGACGCGCCCCGAAGCACTTATATCCGCATGTATCCGCTATATCCGTCCTTAATAAGGGACTCGACGCCTAATTGACTTAACATTGAATTAATAAAGGTTTAGGACTAAAATATGTTTAGTAATGAAGGTCTCAGCAGTTTATTCCATTACAGAGCTTCAATAACGTAATGTAAGGAACCGTGACTAAGCCTGGTAGAATATATTATAGAATTTTTATGTGTTTCTTTTAATACATTTACGATTATTGAGAACGATGTTGACGATACTAATTTTAGAACTAGAAGTATTTGTTTATACAAGTTATTAGAAGTGAATACCGTTAAGGTGAACGAATATTGGTTTAGTTTTATTGTCTTGGCCGTTAACAAATTCGAATTGCTAAAAGCAGTTATGCATTATTCATTATAGTCTATCAAAAGTCTACTGGTGAATATAGAGCTCTCTCATAGATCGTTACTTTAGTTTCATAATACCTACTATAGTACACATAGTTGCCACGCTTGGCTGGTGGGTTGGCAATTCTTTGTTAATATTTAATATTGACTTGTTAGCAGAAAGATGATAATGTCCATCTCCCATTTCATTTCCATCTGTCACCTCGCTCATACAATTCTCCTACACGCCGCCACTACACGGTGAATGGTAACAACTAAAAATAATATGGTTATTTATTTGTTTTTAACCTAATAGAGTAGTACATACACAATGCATTAACGCGATCTTACCCGTCTACTCTTATTAAGTCTTTCGCGGCGGGAATGGCAACCTTACAATTACAATACTATTATAATATTTATTTAACCCTTCTTCAATCTTTAAGGTAAAATATATAAATAAAAATTACGTCAAAAATTAATCATAGTTATATATTTTATAAGACACGTTCATTTTAGATTTGCTTGTCACAAAGGTTATTGAGACAAGAAAAACATAATACAGACTTTACTGGCTTTATTATTAGCAACTTAATTAGACACAGTTAATAAAACTACTTTTACGGATTATATCGAGTTTAATTGACTTATTTTTCTTATTTTTATTAATTCCCGACTTTTCGGGTGCTTTCCAGCACCCATGTTCACGGAAAGCACCCGAAACGTCGGGAATTAATAAACATAAGAAAAATAAGTTAATTAAACGCGATAAAATCCATAAAAGTAAATATAAGAAATCATTAGACACAGTTAATTTTGCTTCATGTGTAACGTACCGTTTACCGTTGACTGCAAATTTTAATCTAGCGCGGAATACGTTCAAATTATCAATTCAAGACAAGTCTCCATAAGCTCAAACAGAACTCAAGTTTTAATTGATCGTCAGCTATTGAATAGTGTCATCTAAGTAGGAGAGAGCGGAGGCAGGGCGACAAAACTCCACTAAAAGGCTTCCGAGTGTCACCTGAACAAGGAACAGTCGTTAACTTGTTCGCTATTACTTTTGCCAGAAGCGAAGTGGCTAAGGGCTGCCAGCTATCGTATACGTAATTTCTCTGAGCTCGTTTATGTTTTGTTTTTCACTGAAAATTTTAATTTTTATTGATTTATTTACTTGAAGTGTAGTATTAACAGTATACAATAATAAAGTTTGTGTATTTTAATTTATTTTTCTTCATTTTACCAACCTTCTCAGAAATGAGAGGAGGCCTGTGCCCCGTAATGGACGTACATAGACTGTAACTTGTCTGCTTATTTAAAAAAAAGTTAAAGTTACAGCCTATATACGTCCCACTGAATAGCACAGGCCTCTTTTTTTCAGAGAGGGTTTTAGGGCAAGAAAGTGTCCGTCGCGCTGCCGCAATGCGTGTTGGCGAACTTCGCATGTCTTCGAAATATTTTTTTTCTTATTTATCAGACATGCAGGTTTCATCACCACGTTTTCCTTCACCGCCGAGCACGTTTACCACGTGCTCGGCGGTCAGCACTTAAAATTGCAATTAAGAATTTCATTAGTGCCGGCGGGGATCGAACCCAGGTTGCTCGCGTACTGCGAAATTAACAACGAGCGCTTACCATCTGAGCTAAGACGGGTCTTACTTCTTATTTATCAAAAAATATTTTAAGAGGCAGAACAAAATATTTTTTCATCTGTATTCTAAGCGTATAAGTTAACAGTGACTCAGCATGAAATCTTTTATCTGTTTGCAACTGACTAATTTAATAAGTTTATTAAGTTTAATTTTCAAAATTCAAAGAAAAAAAAATCAAAAGAGTTTGTGTAATTGCATATAAAAAATATTTAAATAATTAATCATTCACACAAGAGCTTAGTGTACCGAACAACCCTCCCAAACTAAGCCCACCTTTCCACTCAACGCCCTAATATCCTCTTCAGAGATCATCAATTAAAACTTTCTGCTTTAACTGGAATAAGTCGAAGTTATCTTAGCAACGCTTAGCGCTTTAACATGTTACTTCACCTCATATGGATTTGCTCTCCAATAATATATGTCATTAATCTCAATCTACATATTATTTCTCATTATGAACAAAGTAAATTATATTTATGAAAAAAGAAAAATCTTTCAATTCTTTTTGCTTTTTTTATTAAGTTACTAAAACCAAATAAAGAATAGCTGGCACATAGTCTAGTCAATTCTTATAAACCTTCAAAGATAAAGACAAATCATTCATTATGAATGCAGACATTCATAAGCGACCGTGACCATATTATATGACTTGATACATAAATCCACATTTCACAGAATACCAGCGTAAAATAGTAGCTTAACGCTGCTGTGTTTCGTATGGTGAGTGTAGGGAGCCCTTTTTACTATAAAACGAGGCATTCCATCTTAGTCCTCACGGGTGACAACGCATCTGCATTTTGATTCGTAATCGAAGATAGATGTAGATGTCAGGGCCACAGCAAACACTTACTATCGGGTTGACTGTGTGCTCGTTTGTCACCTTTGGCCTATGTAAAAATACTTTTGCTATTCGTCACAATAAAAAAAATGTAAAGCAAAGTGTTATTGTCGAATATTAAGAACGATAAAATGGTACTAACCAATAGGTAGGAGAGAGTACGTGTCACGGAATTTTGTTTCGTTTACTATTCTGTAAAATAATTGTAATCTCAGACCAAGAAAGAAAGAAAGAAAGAAGGAGCGTTGCGTACATTTCAAGTGACGCACAAACCAAGGTAAAACTAGGCTTGAACGTGATTTTTTATTGTAAGGACACGCACTTAAACAAATGCATCTAAAATTATTTGCAACCGATAACATGGTTTTAGTTGCATATGTGTGCGTCAAGTAGTGCTTTCGCGAGCTGATAAAAAAAAGAAGAAAATGTGTTCATAAGTGCAATTCAAAAAAATAATCTAGCTTTACATTTAAAATATTCACAGCGCTCCGCCTTTAGTTACTTGGTCGTTTGTCGTTATATTATTAAAAATATACTATTTACGTTTCTATTTTTGTTTATTTTTTCATATTTTGGATATTCAAGATTATTATGTTATTCATATATAAACACTTTAATATTTACTTATTTTCAGTTATACCGTTATTCAAGCACATATGTCACATAATCAGACCTTATTTGTTTAGCGTCGTTAAGTGTTACATCATTACGTTATCTTTGCAATAACACCGCCTTAGTATATCGCCCTTTTTCGGTTAAGATTTAGTATATTCTTCGCTGTTGATCTATATTTATTGTTGACAGGTGACCAAACCATCGCCTATAAATATTTACAAGACCTGCAAAGTTGCAAGTAAGTAGTCGGCCGGGCTTTTAAAAATGGAGTAGCGTTTTTTGTTGAAGGTCCCTAAATCGATTCAGTCAGATTGTTGGTGACCGTATATTCTACAATTTGATCGCGTGGCATAAAATTTCAAGAATAATGGACGGTGGTGAGTCAACCTTTATTGTTCGTTTCGTTAAAATCGATTGCATGTAAACCAGCTTTATTATCCTCATGCTTAACCTCATCGTTAAAATATTTACCTTCTAATCCTTGAACACAATCACGTCATCTAGCGTTACCATCTTTTTTTTTCTCTTTGATCTAATTATATACTCTATGGATACTCCACTGGAGTCACGAGTTCGTCATTATTCCGCTTCCTTGTTGCGCACTAAAATGGATATTACGTGTTTATTGGAATGATTATATGTTCATCGAGGCAATACAAAAAGAAAATAATATTTTTCATATGAAACTAGACAAATTTAATATAAGTAAGTGGCGCAAGAATTAGCCTCTAAAAGATGAAAACACATTTGTGCCATTTGCTGTTGTGACTATCGGTCAGTTGCATCCACATATATAGATATATGTGGATGCAATTGCAATCATCATACGCAAAAAAAAGCAATCGCTTATACGCTTATAGATATAGCTTCTTGGGAGTAACTAAAGAGGGCGGGATCTTTTCTTACACAAATTTGAAGTATATCCATTCAGCGAAACCACTTTGCACATTTTTTTACGTGGTAGAACCATGCTGCAGCTATATTATGGAAACAGCACAAATGGGTCGACATTTGTGCTATTTCCATAATATTCGACGGGGGAAGAACCACACTGTCGTGGTTTCGTTTCCTTAATCGAGTATAGATGTAGATTTCTATGGGCTACAATATCCACTAGTCACTCTTATTCTACAAGACAAATATTTAAGTGCTTAGTGTTCTTTTTCCCCCCACCCTCCCTCAATCGCGCGCACTATACCCGTCGCCGTTAATCCCAGCACTACCACCCCCAGCACCAGCACTAGCACCAGCACACTAGGCACGACACACCACTCTCGAAAATACGACACGTGTTTCGCCTCTACACGAGGCACCCTCAGGTGAAGTAGACTCTGCGGAGGCTGGCCGCTAAGCAGAGCCTAAGCCACGCGGAATTAAGCAAATTTAGTTTATAACAACCCCATAATAATTACCACCTTAACCTAATCCAAAAACACAATGAATTGATAGATTCCCATATGTTTTAAGAATGAGGCAAAATTTATTATTCTACACCAATTTGGAGCAAGTAATTATTTAAACGGTAAACACTAAAACGCACTTACTCAGGACTTAATTGCCATTCCTATTTAGTAGCTATAGTTATATTTCGAGTTTGGCTCATTAAACTACTAAATTAGTCTAACGACAGAGAAGGGTCGCTTCTGTAAACAAGAGCCATGTCGGCTTAAATGCAACCCTGGAAGATTACCTAAATGTTGACTATTACTAATGGTACTACTTGCGACGGACAATTAAAAAAAAAACCATTTGGTTATAAATGTTTGTAATATTATCTAGGCTATATAAATCGTTATTAAATTCCATTTTACATGTTATGTTACTATGTAAATATCTAAATGACCCGGTATTTTAGTCGCATGAACTAAAAAATATCCAAATAAATCCTTTGGAAAACCCAAAAGTGCACGCCTCGTTAGCGGTTCATTTAATTTTGATGAAAAAAAAAATAAAAACAGTGAAGATAAGTTTTACAAGAAAAAAATAGAGAATCTGATCGACTTTCATTAATAACTGTTAAACGGTGTTGAGTACAATAACAAAAATAATAGGGATCCTCCTTAGAACATATGGAATCTTATTTAATACATCTCATATATAATATTCTTACATTCCAATTTATTGAGCGAGAAGACTCATCGACGCACCGACCAATGGACGGCAGTCCATATATTTTTTCAATTACATTTTTTGTTGTGTAGTCTAAAGTGAATCAATTAGAAAATAAACTAATCTTCTAATTAAATGTATTTAGTTATTGTGACGTTAATAATAATATGGATTTGATGTATAGCTAAAAGTAAAAAAAACGATTTTGATGTAGTGAAATTGAGTTATAGTATACATATATCGAGAGCAGAGCACTCCCTCACATTGTGAGGCGTGCAATATAATAGTTAATAAATAGGTAATATAGACATAAATGTCGTAACGTATTTGTTTTTATTGATAGCCTTTAGGTAAAGCCAATGGCGATCTTATACGGTTGGCGTGGCGTAATTACCAGGTTTTTCTTAGCAAAGGCATTTCCATTCTAATAATTAAATGCTTTTCAATCTTTGGGAAATATTTAGAAGTATGTGCAATAGTAGAATTGCTACGGCTTGTTTAATAATATAATAATAATGATATATCTTCACGCACAATCCCTGACGGGGTAGCCAGAGAGAACAGATCGCCAAGTGTCACGATCCTTACAAACCTCTTTCGCTTCTTTCAGATTCATTATCTTCTTCATGCATGCACGTCTAGGTATCCGAGTACTCTTGACCCTACCCTCTTCGAGCAATTTGCTCACATGGTCTTCGAAAGTTAGTCTCGGTGTACCTCGACACCTTTTAATATTAACTTTCGCGCTATATATTTTCTTCACGGCTTGTTTGATCTTTCTATTGATATTTATATAAAATGTACATTAATTAACATAGTTTTTTTTTAAAACCGTAACGCAACTGCATTTGTCCCCACGTAGAAAAATATCAAAATCTCAGGAAAATCTTAAAATATTAAACTTACATATTATCACACGAGATAAGTGTGATACTCGTATCTTTTTAAAATCTAATTCACAACTAAGTCTTACCTATCATTTATTTGCTAGTACAAGGCGGGCAATACGTACGTTGGGTATGTGACGCACGTACACGGAGATGCAATTTTTAAAATGAAACACGAAGAGGAAACGTGGAAAATTCCCATTTGCGCCACAATTACCGCAAGGATCCGAGACACGAGTTAAAATTTTCTCTATTTTGTGATAACACGGTTAATAATGTTTTAAATAATCTTTTGAAAACACAGATGAGAGTGTTCTACTATAATACTAATATACTAATAAATAAATGTGTAGTGGCTCCTTGTAATATTAAAATAACTGGTTTCTATTAAGCTCACGGGGTTATTTGTATGCTATTAAGACATAAATAACCATTTTTAAAAATGTTTGTCTGCCTGTCAGTGCATATGTCTGTCTGTCTGCTTGTCTGTCTGTCCGGGCTTATATTTCGGACGGATAAAGCTTTACGAACAGATAGGAAACAATAACAAGGAAGGATCTAGGGTAGATTTTATTTGAAAAACTTGAAGATTTTTTCTTAACAAATAGTCTTTGACTATCTTAAATTTAAATAACGTCACATTAATAGATCCTATGCAAGCAAAGCCGGGGCGGGTCGCGAGTATTTAATAATAATGCGATATAGTAATGTAACTATTTGTTTTATTTACGAATATTTGTATTTATAGCTGACTAAAAAAGTGGGAGATTCTCAATTCTACCATATGTTCGTTTTTTGTAGATATTTTACGCGATATATTAAAGAGGTTTTACTTTCATATAACTTCGGTGATAAATTGCATCCCTAAGAGTGGGAAAATATGTATTTATATGCCTTTGTAGTTGTTATTTTAAGCTTGTGATGTTCCTATTAAAGTCCACTGCTGAACATATACCTCCCACATAGTTTGCCTTAGTTGCCACGCTTGGCAAGCGGATTGGTGATGTTCCTTAGTCCCCTTAGAAGGTTCAAAAAATTAAACATACATACATATAACATTTAATAAAAAGTAAAAGACAACTGCGAAGAACTTAAAAGAGTAAAATAATTTTCTCGAATAAGAGCTTCTGAAGTCGGGCCTTTAATTTTACTATATACTATGTCTTAACACCGACTTCAAAAGCTATTACGTGAAAATTATTTCAGTCTTTTAAATTCGTTAAAGTTGGCTTTTAATTTTTACTACAGGTTTATTTTTTTTTTATTTAAGTTCGATTTTATTATTCCTTTTAAGGATTTCTTATTTTTTTTTATAAACATATTCCTGTCATTTAAAATGTATATTTCTTTTATTGATATCGATCTAAATATTCGAGTAAAAAGGAAATCATCCTCATATAAGACAATGCGTACTACGTAAAACGCGTAAAATATATAAAATACTCTATATATGCATTTCGGATTTAGGTATTTCCTTTAGAAATACAAAAATTCTACAAAGAGGATTGAAACCTTACATAATGTACCATATAAGATACATAATGGTGCAATACCATAATATTAGAAAATGTTGTGTTTATGTTGTTGTTAAGCCATATAAAGTAAACATGCGCACATGATTTATACATACAAAACGTTTCAACCAATTGTATGAAAGCATTTTTATCACGATCATGGCTGTATGAGTTAAGATCCCTTTATCTTACTTGCACGGGATAATATCACAAAAATGTTATGGAAATGTTTCACATATATTTAAAAAATACGTTATCCCCACACTAGGATTTTCTCCTGTATCGTGGAGGCAGTTTACAAACACAAATTGCACAAGAACAAACATCCAGACCCGGAACAATTATTTGTAGGCCATATATATACTTTGTTTCGTGCGGGATTCGAACCCGCGGCCCCCAGCGCAGCAACTCATTGCTAAGCCGTTAAAAAATTGAACGAATTTCAGCCGTAGCCGATACCAGAATACTAGAAATTTTTAAAAGACTAGAAAGTTTTGCCAGAAACTTGATCATCGACGAACTGATGATCCAATAGTGTCGTTTTATAGTTTGAAGTGGGTTTTGATACGTAAAAGTAATATCATTTTGTGTATTAAATGTAGCAGACATTTAATAGTGTAATAAACTATTAGTGGAAAAAATGTTATATGTGCTGAAATGGCGATATAAATTGTAAGTTTTTTATGCATTATTTTTATGACGACTTGACATACTATCGCCTTTAACTGTCCGATGAGTTGGGCTGTCGCCGAAATTTCCCAAAAACTTCACAAAGTGACACGTCAGCATAATGTGAAAAAAAATTGTAGTTAAAATTCACATCAGGCTACTCTGCACCATTAATATTTCAACTGAATGACTCTGTATCCATGGTCATGTAATAAATAAAAAATATTGATGAATTACAAAAAATATACAACTTCAATTTGTTTCAATTTAAAAAAAAATGTTACTAATGTTCTTGTAGGTAACTAGTTCCATTCAATTTTCATAACGAGAAATTGTTGAAGCAAAATGTTCCAAGGCAGTTCGGGCCAACGAAAAGGGGGAGCCAATAAATCAAGACGACGCCGAGTAAGCGCTTTCATCTTTTGACCGCGCTTGGCGATTTTAACTTTCAACTGGCAAGAGCTGTAAACGTCAAGACTTAATAAATATTACGATCAGATAGATAGTTATTGTTCTTAAGCTATCTTTTTCCGAAATCGACTCAAATATCATTATAATCGCGTTTTTTGTACAACGTTTGGCCTAGTATCGTGACCGACATACTTTTTGTCGCTTAAGCAGTTTGTAAATTTAATTCCTTAGCCTAATTGCTTCACCGTATGCGTCACATATTTTGATTCTATTTTTAATTTGATGGTTAGCTAAAAAATAAGTTATTTGGTTTTTTTTTGTAACATTTTCTTACTTGAACGTTGACGACTGCAAAGATATTTTCCTTGGATTTTTATTTTTTTTTAAACTACGGTTAAAGGTTTTCGAGTAGCAGCCTCACACTGATAAACACCTGCTGGTATGTTCCTCCACTGGACGTGACGTTCTCGTTAGACGTTTAGGGAGTCGCTGTGTGTGTAGGTGGCCAGAAACGTGCTAATGACAATCTGGTCTGTACATATGTATAAGCCTTCCTGGCTTATAAGTATGTTCAGTAGTAGAACTACAATGATCCGCAGTGATGGTTATATACTGCGATTTTATTAAATTCAAATATAGAAATTTATATTTATTTTTTTAATAATTATTGTATTAAACGATAGTTCAAAATTTGTTGGCAAATAGTCTTACATGACAATGTCTTTCCTACCAATCCAAGCCAAGTAAATAAGCTGTAAGCTGTAAGCTCAAACTGCAGATTTTATTTGACTTTTATCCTCTAAAAAGAGCACCGCAGGAAAGTTTCTTTGCTGATACAACAAGCACCTTGTGCGAGGAAGCAAATTGGAATTCTGTTACTTGGTTGCACTATATAGATTTTCGCAAAGTACCATCGCAGTACTTTTAGAGAAGACGATAAATTGTACTCGCAATCAAGTTTTCGTGTTCAAAACAAAAATAAAATCACTTTGTAGTGCATTTTGCTTTATCAGTGTTCTTATTGAATTTTCTGGCTGTAAATAATCTGTTGCTAGTATTTGCTTGCCATGTGGCTGTTGCATAAGAGAAACCTTCATCTACTGTCATTCCATGTGTGGCTCTGGCTTCTGATGATGTTTGTGCGGTTAGTCTTTCGGCTTTTACAGCTTTACCGTACTAAAGACTCGCGGCCTGAAAGGCTATCCGGTAAAGCTGTCAACTGCCAGAAGGCAGTTTGTGATGCCTCGATATCCGTTAGCAGATTATCCCACTTATCCTGTCTAAACTCTTTAATGCGCTGTATAACCTAATTTTGGAGGTTGCGCAGTCGGAATTTCCATGTGTGTTGTAAAAGGTGATTTAACTAGACTTAGTCTGATTGAAGAATCTTTAGGACGGCGGCGTGTGGTCATTCAGGACATGAAAGCTAAAAGCTCTCCACTATACAGGTTTTTGATTTTTATTCTTTCTTTTTCTTTTGTTTATGGTTAAAACGTTACCCCCACACTAGGATTTTCTCCTGTACCGTGGAGGCAGTTTACAAACACAAATTACACCAGGACAAACATCCAGACCCGGAATAATTATTTGTAGGCCATACAAATACTTAATTGATTCGGGATTCAGACCCGCGGCCCCCAGCGCACCAACTCATTGCTAAGTTACTACGCCATTGAGCCGTCGAATTCGAAATTCAAATTACACAGATTGGTGTTATGAAACAGCATTATCAATACGTCTACGTCCAAAAGTGGTCCTAAATTTGCTGTTTTTGTTGACAATGATGAACATGATAAATGAGATGATGAAGTCAGCTAAATGAGGCCTTAGTACAGCAGCGTGTGTATGTCATGTACACGAAACGCCCTACCACGCTGCAAGCCCGACACTTTTTTTATACTTTAGATGTTGTGACGTCCGATCGACAGCAACATAAAATTTCAACCGACTTGGAATAAAAATAGAAGATTCTCAAGTCATCGGAATATTTTTTGAATAACGTTTAGCATTAATTCTTTAGCACGTTATCCAATTTCAATAATTCTTTTTCACCAAAAACTCCCTTTCTACCCAGTACTCACACTTACAATTAGAGGGATCAAATTAGGACTACCCCCTTGTTTACCCAGGGGGTGGTCTTATAAAAGTTTGTTAAGATCTGATGATTAATGTGACAGACATCAAGAGGGATCAAATGTATATAGGAACACCCGCTTGTTTACCCGGGCTATGATCATATACAATAATATTGATCAAGGACTGCTCTAAAAAATCATCAAACTTCAATTTTCAAAGGCACCTGCATGATATGTAAAGAATTATTTTCAACGTCAACCGTATTCGATGATTATATTAGAATAGAATAGGATAGAATAATTTTTATTCAATATGCATGATAACATAATACTGATTGAAAGTTATATATTTTATATTCACTATTATTACTTGGTAATTAAGTACTTGGAAATCGTATTTAAATGTTACTTTTTTTTGTTATAAATGTTAACTTTAATGTTATTTAATAATACCAGACATAAATCCAAAAACTGGAAGTAGTACGAAAAATACGAGACATCTAGTACAATAATCGCCAATTCTCTTGTTGCGATTGGTGATTAAGTCAATTCCTCCGTACGATGGGAGAGGCCTGTGTCCAACAGTGGAGTGTTTGTGGACTGAAACGAAGATGAGAAAAATATTTCTTGTGTTAATTCGACAACTTGAGATTAAAATGAATATATTTAAAAATATTGTTAAATTTATAACGCTTATTGTAAAAAAAAAATCGGTAACGAAATAGAAATACCTACATATTATTTTATATGTAATATTCTCTTTTTATATTTGTCGAAAAGCGTGGTATCTCGTTGAGAGATAGCAAATAGGACTTTGTATACAAATGAGCGGTTGAGTAAGCAGATAAGGTCTTAAAATATAATTGTCATACATGGTTTCAAATAGCCCAATTACTTTTAACCACGTTTGTGTGAAGTTGTTTTTTTTTTCATATTACATATATTAAAAGTATATAATTATATTATATTAAAAGAATTATATATATACATATACATATACGCATATATATAAAATAACCATACGTCTTTGTTGTAATTTATTTTTAAATTCTTGTATTTGATATTAAATTCTTATCAGCTAAAATCTAAAATAAATTTAATGTTACCGTAATGAAAATATCCGTAACTGTTTTATCGTAAAATAATAAAAATAGTCAAGATAAGCACGCCGTTTGGTTTTCGAAATTGGGTATTTGTTTGAGTTAGTTAACTTAGTATTTCCATTACAGAGTGTGTTAATTGGGACACACTTTTCAATGGAAATACTTTTTAAGAGTTGCCAAAATACATATTCACAAAAAAATTGTATGACAATATAGTCAGTGGCATATAGCTTAGTGACGTCAGAGATTTTAAAGACAAAATTAATTATCTTATTACTATATTATGAAATAAACTTAAAATCTAATTTAGCTTAAAATAGAAAACCGATCAATTTTTAAGGCTAGGCATAAAACTTGAATTTGTTACTACTAATAGTAACAAATTCAAATTTTATGGTGTAGTTATTTATAAATGGTAATGTCAACATAAAAACCAATTCGTGTATATGTCAAAAAAATTCACACTAAGAATTTCTCCTGTACTATCGCAGCGATATGTGCAATATATGCACGTACTCATAATATCCAAATACAGGACCATAAAATTGCAGGATAAGGACATCCGTTCCGAGTGGGAACAAACCCGCGACTTAGCCACTGCACTAACATGCTGTCTACACAACACCGCTTTACGTACCTGTAAATCTAGTATATTAATTGATGTTTAATTGAATGCAATATGTCCTTTCGGCGCACTACTAAAAGACCAGGGATTCGAATCGAAATTTATTGGACAAACCGATAGAGTTCTATTAAAAATTCGATTTCGATCCGGATCGACGATTTACGTACACCCACGACACCGCCGTTTACCTGATACCGGATTGAAAACTGCAATGTATTGAATATGCACTGGGCATTTTTCTAGCACGTGTGACACTCCAGAAAATTGCATTCGCGACTTGAATATTTTATACTCATTCCAATGAATTTTTCACCCCACAAACAAATTTTCTTGCCGTCTATGTGTTAGTACTGTCAAATACTCACGTAAACTAAGTACATTTTTTTATAAAAGTGAAATTATTTACTTATATTCATAGCTAACCAAGTAAATAACATTTAACAGTGGTAGAGCCACGCGGCAGCTTTTGCTGTCGCACGGATGGGCCGGCTCGAACCGGGGTAGTACCACGACCTCACAGAAAACCAGCGTGAAGTATAGGTTTACCTCTGCGTTTCGCTTGGTGAGTGCAGGTGGCCGGAGGCCCTTTTTACTGGAAATGAGGCATTCCATCTTAGTCCTCACGGGTGACAACGCATCTACATTTTGATTTGTAACAGAGGATAGATGTAGATGTCTATGGGCCGCAGCAACCACTTATCATCAGGTGGACTGTGTCCTCGTTTGTCACCCTCATCCTACAAAAAAAATTATATAACTTAACAAATGCTTTGACTCTGTCTTTCCTAATCACTCTATCCCTGAATCCTACCTGCAACGGGTGAGGCCCGTAGTCAGAAGTGCGGTTTTTGGGGCTAGTGGAGAAGAAAAGGAATAAACCCTGTATAAAAGCACAGGTAACACTTGAAGAGACGCAGTACATCGACATATTTAAGGCATATTCCTTAATTCACTTGTATCTACTAAAATAGGGTATTACACCCATTTTCAAAAAGTGTTTTAAATGAATCCTAGAGTGATAATGAACCACTATAATTTTTATTAATTTTTTTTTAAAACCGAATAGTGACATAAAAATTACTTTTAATCAATCATTTTCAATTTTCGCGTGAAAACGCTAGCCGCCATACTGTTCAACTCGTGACGTCACTGTCGTAGAATTTTGACAATTTTGCAAAGGAATAATATACTTTTGAATGTTTACTAATGAGTTATCATTTACATCATTGTTGTGTTGTGCCTAATTGCAAAAATACAAGCACAAGAACGCCGGGGAATTTATGGATTAAAGTGCCAACTGATTTAAATATGAGAAATACTTGGTCAAAACTTGGCTAAAAGAAGGGACCCGAAGGCTTTGTCTACAAAATCTAAACTATACTTCTGTGAAGATCACTTTGATGTAAGTATGACTTATATTTAACTATCAATTAAACAAAACAAAACATCATGACTTGATAAGTACCTATTGCAAGTCAAATTTTGTAATAGATTAGGTTAATCGCTCGTCTGTCCCGCCCTTTGTGGGCCATTTTGATAGCCTTTGCAAGTGCAGTGCAGTGTTTTACTTAATTCCTGTTTTCTTCTATTATATGGGATTAAAGACATGGTTTGTACAAAATCTATCATAAATATATATTCTTTGATTTTTTTTTTACATGGTGTAAAATACCCTATTGTCAACATTAATTAATCGTAAAGTCCCATATTGTTAGTGTAGTAGGAGGCGATAGAGGGAATAAACCAGGAGAAAGTATGGAAAAATTGGATATGCCGACCTGTCTACCAAGCGTTGCAACTATGGGAAATATCCCTCTTATCTATATATCTTATAGGCTGAGGAACAAATGATTTAAATGCTTAAATAATAAATCATCTTTTAAATGCATTACGAACATTATTATGAGTAAATATTATATCAGTTAATTAAATGTTCAGCGAATCACCTACTGTACAAGTAATTACTGTATATTTCGTAAAAAAAATAACAGGAATAAAGTGTTACAATAAATCTTAATTCATATTTAATATATACCATAAAAACGTTTAGTGAAGGTGACATTGAATCCATGTTAATAATCTTTTTACACTAAAAAAAAAACACTTTTATTATTTATTACGACTTTTATGGGTTTTAGGTTGGTAATTAAAATTAACCCTGTGTACAACAGGTTACTTTACTGTGTGTTCCGATTCGCGGGTTTATAGAGTTATTATCATTTCAGTATCATGTGACATTTGATCTTAATGCGAAATATTTACAGAAACAGAAACAGAAACAGAAACTTTTTTATTCAATATAGATTATAAATAATACTTATTGAAAGTCACTCTTTTGTTTGATTACCACTGGTTCGGAAAAAACCTCTGTCCTGGGAAGAACCAGCAAGAAACCCAGCGGGACTTTTTTTTTAAATAACAGCTTACAATCATGATGTTACACAAATTAACAACACAACAAATTAGAAATAGCTTGGTAGCGATCACCTCATTTCCAGGGGTTATTATCATCCATAAATTCCTTAATATTATAATAACCCTTTTTATACAAACTTAGTTTAATAAAGTTTTTGAACTTTGAACAGGTCAAACTTTGTATATTTTCTGGAATTTTGTTGTAAAAGCGTATACATCGCCCCAAGAATGAATTACTGACTCGATGGAGTCGAGTAACTGGTACTACTAGCTTGTGTCTGTTCCTAGTATTTACAGAATGAATATCACTTATTTTTGTAAAACTACTTTTATTTTTGTGTACGTACATTACATTTTCATAAATGTATTGAGAGGCCAAAGTTAATATATTAATTTCCTTAAATTTTTGTCGCAGCGACTCTTTAGGCTTTAAATCATAAATTGCTCTTATGGCCCTCTTCTGCAAAACAAATATAATTTCAGTGTCAGCTGCGTGTCCCCATAGCAAAATACCATACGACATTATGCTATGGAAGTAGCTGAAGTAAACTAGTCTAGCTGTTTCAACACTGGTTAGACTTCTAATCTTTTTTACAGCATATGCTGCAGAACTAAGTCTGCTTGCTAGTTTTGATATATGGGGGCTCCATTGAAGCTTCGCGTCTAGTGTGATTCCAAGAAAAATGGTGGTATCTACAAGACTCAGTTTCTCCCCATTTAAAATTACATTAGTATTTAATTGTTTGACATTTGGAGTCACGAATTTCATACATTTTGTTTTAGTGCCATTTAAATGCAAATTATTAACATCGAACCAATTTACTAATTTAGATATAGCATTATTTACTTCGTCATATTTTAGTAACTGTCGACTTAATTTGAAAATTAAGGAAGTGTCATCTGCAAATAATACTATATCATGGTTATCCCCTACTATGTAAGGTAAGTCATTAATGTATACAAGAAACAGAAAGGGGCCGAGAATTGAGCCTTGAGGCACGCCCATTTGTACCGTCGATCCGGAAGAGCTCATATTGTTAATGACAACTTTTTGCGTTCTCTTACTTAAATATGAAATAATTAATTTAAGGGCATCACTTCTTACACCGTAGTGTTGAAGTTTCCTGATTAATGTTTCATGGTGAACACAATCGAAGGCCTTGGATAGGTCACAAAATATACCCAAAGCATCCTGTGAATTCTCCCATGCATTAAAGATATATTTAATCAGCTCAACACCGGCATCAGTTGTCGAGCGACCCCTTGTGAAACCAAATTGATTTTTATGAAGTAAATTATTTATATTAAAAAAATTTAACATTTGATCTAGAACAATTTTTTCAAAAATCTTACTAAGTGTTGGTAGTACAGAAATAGGTCTAAAATTGGCGGGGTCTAATGTACTACCAGATTTAAATAAAGGTATTACTTTACTATGCTTCATTAAATCAGGAAACACACCAGATTCGATACTAGTATTAAAAATAATAGCTAAATGAGGCGCGATTGTATCTATTATAGACGCAATAACTTTAACGGAAATCCCCCACAGATCCGCAGTTTTCTTAACATCAATAGTTTTAAAATATTTTACAATATCTTTTGATGACACTTTATGAAATGTAAAATTCTTTGTACACACATTTACATTTTGTTTAAGTAATGATTCGGCGACGGCAGGAGAAGAATTCAGTGACTTAGTGGTCAAGATCGGAATATCAGTAAAATATTTCTCAAAAACCGTTGCTACGTCCTGATCTGATACAGTTAATTTGTTGTTAACACTTAACTGGTAATTTGAATTGCAAGAGTTGATCTTACCAGTTTCGCTATTAATTATACACAACGTATTACAGTAGTATAAGTAGTATTACAGCGTATCTATTAGCGTGTGGGGACAAGTCCTCACTAGAGGGTATGGTGGGGCGTGCGGCATGTTGGCGTGTTTACTATTATACAACTCAAGCAGCTACGTATACGCTTAGTCTGACAATCTGTTGTAAAAATTGGGTTTGACGAATCAATAAAGATGTTTCATCAGTCCATCCTCCGAGCTTCGCCCACAGTGAAAATGACATTTTAAGAAAAACTTGCAAACTTTCTTTCTTTCCTCTCTCTCTCTCTTTCTTTCTTTATTACACAGTAAAATAACTTATATTTAGGAAGAAAGTCTAATTGATGCAGTCAAAGAAAAGAACAGGTGCAGCCCAGAATTTAATATGCAAAAATAATAGTTAAAAACGGGTTTAATTTGAGGCAAATACCACGCTATTTAACTCACTCAGTGACATCAAAGCAGAATACTAAAAAAAAACACACACTAAAACTGAACGCCGTACCTGTGTTTAGTTCAACACTGAATATCACTTTTGTACAAAGTTCCCATAGTGTCAAAAGCAATATAGTAACATCAAACTGTTAGTATAGACTTTTATGCCCCCCAGTCATCGTACGATCGCCCATAAGGTGGCAACAGAAGCATAGCAAAATGAAAATATACTACGACGGTTACTACAGTTCCATGTTTTGTTAAAGCTTGTTTGCGTTTAAGCATCCATATTTTGGGCACACACCATGTTGGATCCGTAATGGACTAATATCGTAACTTTGAATGATCGTATTTGTACAACTACTACCGTATACCGCATTGAACACACTTTTGCTTTGTTAAAAGTATTTTGGCTCCATAGTAGGTAGTATAATCATCATTTAGCGGTATATAAATACAAACTAAGTCATGAATATGAGTATCATCTTACGCAATCAAGTTTAATAATTTTTTTAACATTGATAATTTTTACATTTTTTTTTAAATTTTATTCTTCATTGTCAGAGCATTAAAGCCCACAGGTGGACATGGGTCCATCCCTTTATAAGATGGACTAAACATATTCGCACGTTAAGCAAATACGTCACAATAACAAGGGTCTTGCACCTTTTACAGTGCTGCCCTATCACCCAATTTCGGGCGTTTTAAAAGGCGACGATGGAAAATGGCGGTATAAAATCACGTATATAAAAAAAAATAAAAATAAACAGCCAATACGTCGTACTGCTGGGCACCTCCAATTTCTGAGAGCGTTATAGAGCACTTAATCCGATGCGCTGTTGAACGTTTGTACGTGGTAGAGCCATGCTGCAGCTATATTAATAGTATAGTTAGCACGAATGGGTCGGCTCGACCGGGGAAGGACCACGCTCTCACAGAATACTAGCGTAAAATAGCAGCTTAGTGCTGCTGTGTTTCGTATGGTGAGAGTAGAGAACTGGATACCCTTTTTTTTCTGTAAAAGAGGCATTCTATCTTATTTAACACGGCTGACAACGCATCTGCATTTTAATACGTAAACGAAGTTAGATGTAGATGTCTATGGGCCACAGCAACCACTTACAATCAGGTGGACTGTGTGCTCGTTTGTCACCCTTATTCTATAAAAAAAATGCCTGTTCGCGGATTTCACGTCTTTGAAATATTGTTATCCCAAAGACATGTACGTTTCCTCACGATGTTTTCCCTCAACGCCGAGCACGTGGTAAATCAGCACTTAAAATAACAAGTAACATCGGTGTCGATGGGAATCAAATTCAAATTGCTCGCATTCTGTGATATTCACAGTGAGCAAGCACTACACCTGAGCTATCTTTACGTATATTTCAGTTAAAATATTAATACATTTGACACTATACTACATCAATCCGCCTGCCCGGGGTGGAGGTTGTGCGACATAGCCTAGTCTACGACGGGAGAGACCCATCTAATAAAGAAGAAGATAATAAATAATAAATATCTACCGAATGGAACATTAGCTGTATTTGGAATTGCCTTGTTGGTTGGAATGTATCGTTGCTCTAGTAGTCGTAAGCGCGACTGCTGATCATGAGGTTTGAAACCCCGGGTCGGGCCAAACTCGGAGTCAAGATTTTCTGTCAAGAAATTTGGAGGTCCTTCTTTTGGAAATCTCTTTTCGAGGCACCATTTTAAGTCTTGCACCTACTTTGTCGCCGATCGTAATAGACTTCCGTCCAATCGGTCTATAAGAGTGAGGGAATTGAAAATACACCTGTGACCACACACTCGTGCACAACTCTATAACTATACGATAACAAGTCTCCGTTGTGACTGGCCACCGACAGACAACGTTGTTTATTATCGTATTCCGAATAAGCATAGTCGGAAATTAAAGTAAATAATAAAACAAAAGCCTACCCACGATTCCATTAGTCGTGAGAGTTCGCAGACAAAACGGTTCACAAGGTAGAATAAGTTTTGTTTAAGATTACAATGTAGAGCACAAAGCGAGGCGTCAGATCAGAGATTGCCGGAGCTAAATTAAAAAATCACTTTGTTTAATATTAAATATCAATTCAAATGCTGAGATGAAATGTTACTATTTGTGTCACAAGGTGCTTACTTTCTCTGTCAACATTTGAAAATAATCCCATCAGGTATTAAACAGTGATGAGGTCCTAAAAGTGAAATGTGGTAGTTTAAAAATAATTATATTCTCTTAATAATTTTGCCTTGAAGAGTATAATTTAATGTGTAGTTGTGTAAGAATATCCGCTACCCGATATTGTCTCTAGGACATCGTACGAGGCGGCAGAGGGAAACTACAAGTGGTAAAATTAAAAACTTTGCACAACCGACTTCAATATAAGGTCTGACCAATTGTTTTTGAGTTATCTTTAATAATTATCTATACAAATAAATAAAATTGAAATGACCGTTTGTAATGTCAAAATTACAACTTTTTACTAAATGCAAATGAAAGCATATACAGTACTACTCGTAATAACAAAAATACAATTTTTAAAGTTTTTGTCTGTCTGTCTGTTTGTTCCGGCTAATCTGCGAAACGGCTGGACCGATTTTGGGATTTTCACTGACCAATACCTGATGTCACAAGGAGTAACTTAGGTTACTTTTATTATAGAAAAATAATTAGCGTCCCGCGCAAAAATGAAAACGAACGGGCGAAGTCGCGGGGAACAACTAGTTATTAAAGATAACTGAAAACCTATTGGTCAGACCTTGATCAAAATATGGAACCACATGAGAAGCACCAGCTTACAAATAAAAAAAGAAGAGAAATAACTTTTATGAGGTAACCCACATAAAAAAATACAGTGGAATCGAGTACCTCCTCATTTTTGAAGTCGGCAGAAAATACGAGATGGGCAGCAAAGTTTTCCTAATAAGAACTAGAAAATAAATATTGTGGTTGCCAAGCTGCATCTCAAGTGTGACACCTATGGTAAATATCTCCCTTATTAGGCAATCTGTAAGGAGGGATATGTTTGGCAATGGACTTTGAAGGTGCATGGTTGAATTAAAAAAGACTATAAAACAATTGGCTATTCTTTGATACCCAAAGGTTTTGGAAGGCTGAAAATAAGTAGATTTTACTTTATTACGTATCACATATTTTTATCGATCAATCGACTTCACTCCTGGCCATATGTGGAAGCTCTAGGTTGCTCAATGAGCTATAAAGAAGGCTATGCTCGGAGTTTTTCTACCCGATAGAATTCAGTATGCGGATTTCCGCAGTAGGACCAGAGTAACCAACATAGCTCAACAGATAAGCTGAAGTCGCAATCAGCCGGCCATACAGCTCGAAGAACCTATAAACGACGGGGAAGAAAATTTCTGAAATGTGGGAGAACTGTACCCCTAAGCGAAATGTAGGGCGACCCCGCACCGATGAATGAATGTACGTACGTATGCAATATGTATCTTAGTATGTAGTTACGGTAATATTATGTAGACATACATATTTTTAACGTAGGTATTTGCGCTTTGTACCCAAAATATCTTCTCTGGTTTGCTTGCAGGTAGACTGGTAGATTCGGCCGCCCGCCTTTTTGTACTTGGTGTGTAAATAAAGCATAAATAAATAACAATAAATAATGAAGGCGGCTCACTAAAGTGTTTTATTGCATTTCTTGGGTGAAAGCCATATTCAGCAGTATACACTTTGATAGCCTGCAATGTAATGTAATAATCACCATGAACAGCCCACTGCCCACTGCTAGATAGATGTATAGATAATGATAACGATGTTTACCATTAATATATTTCTAAGTATAATTAAATGTTATACTCTTTTTTATTTTTTATATTAATAAAGAACATTACGGCGGTATCATGAAAGCTTTTACATATATAAATTGCACATGGATAAACACTCACATCCGTATGTATAATTATTAGAACATACCATTAAGACAAACAATTTCCTTAATTTGGCCACGTTTATAATATAATTTAAAAGATTTATAGTAATGAAATGTTACAATACTTATTAGCTGGTTAGTGCAGTGGCTAATAAATTATTAGTTAGTGCAGTGGCTAATAAATTATTAGTTAGTGCAGTGGCTAATAAATTATTAGCCACTGCACTAACCAGCTAATAAGTATTGTAACATTTCATTACTATAAATCTTTTAAATTATATTATAAACGTGGCCAAATTAAGGAAAATCTCACAATAAAGACATATTATTTTAATTGTAGGTTTTAGTTCAGAATGGAAGTTTATACAACTTCTATTCTACCATAAACTTTACGCTGAACGTTAAAAATTAAGTGAATTTTTTCCAATGTTCACAACGATGTGTTATTAATATTATTCTTTAACACAATGAAACAGAATGTTGTATGACTTTTGCAAAATTAATTTTATTAATTATTACAATGCAGAGTTACTTGTCCTGCAGTAGTAATCTGCAGGACAATCTCGTTGACAAATCTTATTACTTACTTCAATTTAAGGTTCCACAAGCGTAAATATACATTTTTTTAAAAAGATCGTAAATTTTCGTTTAATTTTTTATAGAATAAGGGTAACAAACAAGAACACAGTCCATCTGATGGTAAGTAGATGCTACTGCCCATAGAAATTCCACAATAATCCCCAATTAAGTATTAAAATGCAGATGAGTTGTCATCCCATGATAACTTAAATTAGCTTTATTTAAAAAAAAAACGGATCTCCGATTCTTTGCATTCATCATACGAAAAACGTCAGCAATATGCAACTATTTTACGCTGGCATTCTGTGAAAGCGTGGTCCTCCCCGGTCGAGCCGACCTATTTGTCCTAGAATATATATCTTCAGCATGGCTCTACCGCGTATAGAATATATCATAGTGCAAATCTATTTTTAATTTTGATTCTGTTCTCGAATGCTCTATTACCAAAATTATTATTATGTATGCGTGACTGTGATAAAATGAAATGATAACTATATGTTACTTCAACCACATTAACTCTGCAGGTAGATTCCATTGTACGCCAACGAAACATAACGGATAAGAAAATCTTTTAAGTCACCATGCGACAGAAAACACCAGACAATGATATAAAAAAGGGAAATAAATATCGCGTGAGATCGTAAATCATCGTGGAACATATCCTACTCGACGACAAACACAGTTCAGATATATTTCATTGTTGGATTTGCTTTTCCGGAGCTCTAGGGAAAAAATATTAAACGATTTTTAGTCAACATATACAAACGTGTCGTGTCACAAGGAAGCTTTTTAACTCTTAATTAATTTCACTTCAAAAATGCGGTTCGTATGTCATTGTATTACTAATAACAAAAACAAATTATTAATTCAATACTTTCTTCAGAGTTAATACTACCTTTCTACCACTTTTAATAATTTAATTATTTATCAATTACTTCCATAGGTGCAAGGGGAAATCGAAACCGGGCTGCTCATATTTGTGACATTAACGGCGAGCGCTTAGCAACTGAGCTACCACGGCTAGTGATGATTAACGACGTGCTCGGCAGCGAAGGAAGACATCGTGAGTAAACCACCAAAATCTGTTTGAGAATAAAAAAAATAAGTCGTTGTAAAGTCCGCCGACACGATTTGCGTCAGCTCGGCTAACACTTCCTTGCCCTAAATTCCTCTCAGATGTCTGAGGCGTGTGCTCAACTGTGGGACGCATATGGGACGTAACTTTTTCAATTACTTTACGTGATAAATTGTGTCACGATGCAACCTTTTCATAGCTGCTGCCCGTATGACTCGACCCGACCGTGGAAAGACAATGCATACGTCTGTTATTTGTGTGGCGGTTGACGAGAACCTAACACCGCTTTACTGGTAACGAAGCCGTTACCGTTGCCTATTAAAGTCTACTGTTGAACAGAGGCCTAGCATAGATTGCTTCATAGGGGGATATTTGGTATAGTTGCCATGCTTGGCGACCGCAGTTATTTATTGTTCGTCATTATTAGAAAGATAATGCTGCCCATCTCCTCCCATCTTTGTTTCCCTCTGTCGCCTCTTATGACGCCCACGGGATGATATGGGGTAGTGAATATTCTTTCACCACCATTATACGCTAATGTGGCAATCTATCTCAATACTCATCAGATTCTCACAGCGACATTTTGATTATTAATACGGAATAAATGTAAAGGGCAGTTGAGTCAACATACAAGTGCTTGTATGTAACCCTTAAATTTTATTTAAGGGTTTTTTTTAAAGGAATAAGGTGACAAACGAGCATACAGTCCACCTAATGGTAAGTGGTTGCTGTAGGTAATAAACATCTACATCTATCCTTTATTACAAATAAAATGCAGATGCGTCGTCACCCATGAGGACTAATATGGTATACCTCCGTTCCAGTAAAAAGGATCTCCGGTTCTCTACACTAACCATACGAAACACAGCAGCGTTAAACTGCTATTTTACGCTGGTATTCTGTGAGAGCGTGGTCCTATCCCGGTCGAGCCGACCCATTCATGCTGCAACTATACCACTGATATAGCTGCAGCATGGCTCTACCACGTCCAAAAGGTAATTTTATTAAAGAATATTCAAATGAGCAACATTTATAATTTTTTACACAGATACACAGAAAGGAAAATAGCAACTGCATTGTGGCTGAAATAACTTTATGAAAGTTAGTTTGGAAAACGCTAGAGAATTTCCAGCGGCTTTCAATAACGTGCAATTCAAATTTGGTATAATATTATGTAATGTAGGTCAAGGAAACAATAACGCGTCTGAGATTATTACTTCAGACAAAGAGCCGACTCCAAGGCAATAAAGCGCTCTAATGAAAGTGGATAAAAGCTAACGGGCAATGTGTTGTCTTACAATATCTAGTGTTACTAGTTGTGAAAACATTAACATTTACTTAATTTTATATCGTTTGTATGAGTATTCTTTGTTGGTGTATATTGTACAAGTTCTAATTAAACGCTTCATTCGAAATTTCCATTCGATAAAACAGACGGCACACAAATAAGAAAAATTAATTTACGTGACGTAGATACATATCTATGGGCCATATACAGCATTGCCATAGAATGGACTGTGTGCTCGTTTGTCACCCATATATAAAAAATCATAGATATTTATCTATGAGTCGCAGTAGCGCAGTAGATGTTATCCCACTGGTTCGTTGCTGGATGTCACTCAACGTAGCCTACCTCCATACGTTGTATGGAGTCTCAATGCTACTATAAAAACCCACTTGTGCGAAGCAAAAAGCACCAAATGCTAACGTTACCAAATTAAATTTCAATTAAATCCTTGCAACGACTTACGTGTGAGATGTGTTGAGCGGCATTCACAATTTTGACAAATATCAAATATAAAAATTTATGAATTAGCTACATAAATACACAAATCTAAAATATCATTAAGTTCATTTTAATATAATTTACTTTTATGTGATGACGACCTAAGTGAATTCGTCTTTTTATTCGTTATAATTAACCATATAAAATGAGAATAAAATCTAATGGAATCTGACAGATGAATTAAGATTCATCTCAAAAATTATGAAACCTAAGATAATCAGGCCATATAATCCACTCGCAAATCGTGCCGATAAAGGCAAATGTAACCCTCTCTCCGTTTTAAAACGTAAATGCCTGATATTTATACAACGTAAAATTAAACCATTATCCTATCCTAATTTCGAAATCCATTGAATAAAATTGTAAACATTAGCATAATAAAATAATATTTATATTCGAGTTATCAAGGAGAAGTCACTTACATAACCTAATATAACTTTAATATTTAATTTAAATGAGTATTTGTAGTAGTATGTATTAAACAAACCCATAATACAGATACACAATACTGTTGAAACTTACACTTTATATAGGTAGGTATATATTTTTAATCAGCACATAACAGTCCACTGTTGGACGGTGGCTTCTCCCATTTTAGAAAATATTTGCCTCAATCGTCACGCTTATCCGCCTGGATTGATGATGGTAAATAAATCTATACAAATAAATAAAATTGAAATGTCTGTTTGTAATGTTGAAATAAAAGCTTTTTACTATATTATGCATATGAAAGTATATACAGTACTTATAACAAAAACACGACTTTTAAAATTTTTGTCTCTTTGTCTTTCTGTCTGTCTCTCAGTTTGTTCCGGCTAATCTCCGGAACGGCTGGACCGATTTTGAGCTGATGTTATAAGAACTAATTTAGGCTACTTTTATTTTAGAAAAATAATTAGGATTCCGCGAAAAAAATTAAAACCCATGAAATACAATCGTAATAAATAACGCGCGGTCGAAGTCGCGGGGAACAGCTAGTATACAATAATATAAATTTAAAACTGGAACAGGTAATGGCAGCATCTTATTGATATTAAATAAAAGGAATAATAACTGCGGTTGTCAACCCGCCTGCTAAACGTGGTATCTATGGTAATTTCGCCCCTATGAGGCAGTTAAAGGGGCAGTTAGTTAATGGATTTTCATGGGCATTAATGACGTTTTACGCTGCTCCCAGTCACCGGCCTGCTAAATTTACTTCTGTCATCATCGAGATAGCATACCGCCGTTTATCGAAGTCCCAAAGGTCTCTCTGGTCTTTTTTATTATTTTCCTCTTACGTCACCAGGGACCGTCCACTGGGACGAAATGTAGTTATGGTTTTTCTTACGAAGCCATCATTTCTCACTTTATGTAGGTAGAAACTTGGTTACGTTTGAGAGAAAATATTCAATGTAGTTAGCAAAAAAAAGTTGACACTCATTTATTTATGTACAGTGACAGTCACTGTGTACACCGCGAAGTTCTTTCAAATGTTCACTTTGATTCAAGATTCATTCCACATATCGCTATGCATCGCATCGTATCAAAACTGCCAACGGAATGTCATACGTTCAAAGAAATGTCGCCTCAAAGAGAAATATTAAAGTCGAAATCCACAGCTAAGTCATGTCACGTTCGTAGCGTCTAGTTTGTACCGAGCAGTTAAATAGTTATCCACTATTCAATATGAGAAAAAAAAAATTACTAAAAACGAACTATGCTTTTTTGCTGTACCTATTAATACGTTTCGTTACGTGATATGTGAAGTGACTACATGAGTTCACAAACTAAAAAAAAAATGTTTACAACAATAAAATATATGAAGCTGCATTAAGCTCGCCTTTTTAAAAAAATTTGATGTAATAGTTAATAACAACACTAAAAACTAGTGTAGTCTACTACTCGTGGTAATAGTGCCAAGAGCACTGGCTGCGTTCGTCACTGATTGGTGGGAGTCTCTAGTCTTTGCCTCCAGCTATTGGACGAGAAAAAGACCAGTCCTATTTTACACAGTGACAACGAGTGGCACCGCACTTAAAACTATTTTTGAAACGAAGTTCTCCATCGGACGGTACGAATTTGGCGGATGGAGGCTAGGCGAGAAAATGTGCAAGATTTTACCGTCACTACCCCTTCTGACGTAGTGTAGATGGCATTGGCGGCTATAAGGAAGCGAGATGGAATAATATCCATCTCCCTCACACTTTTTCTTATCTTGCCATGAAGGAATATTATTTTATTTTAAATGACGCTTCATTTTAATAGACGCTAGTAATTAATTTATATGTTTTTGTTAATCAATAATATAATACGTTTATCAATAATAATAATATATTAGAGTCATCAGTAGCCGATGCCATCGTCGTGGGTTCGAATTCGCCATTCGACTACTGTCATGAACCACTTCTAACACAAGTGTTTTAAGCTTACCAGAAGTGGTCTAAGAGAATATTAGTAACTAGCTATGCCCCGCGGTTTCACCCGCGTCATCACGTGTCAGAGGTGCGCGACATGACCTAGTTCAAGCATTTTATAATTGCAATTAAATATTTTATTTGATAGCAATGGATGGAAAAATTGACATAATTAATGGAGTACTTTTATCTGTCGGCATATTATGTATGATGTAGAGCGAAGTTAAGTTTTATCCACTTTCCCTCCCCCTCCCAGTTGAGCAGTTCTCGCAGTTCTCACCGGGCGGCTAGGGTTTATGTGTCGTTCGCGCGCCCTTCCAAGTATTGAATTATTTTAATTTTACATTATCTCTTAAACTATACGTCCAAATAACATGGTATAAGAACAAAGTTTATCTTCATAAAATTGTCTTGATGATGAAGTAACTTTCGTTCGTAAGGATAAATAGGCCATGCCTAATAATAACGCTCATAAATCACTTTTAAATTTTCAATATTTTTTTGTCACAAAATACCTAATTATGGCTTATGTATAAGAAATAGACATATGGTATCACGGACTTTTTTTTAGATGAAGTAAAGATCTATATTTTTCTAGAACATTGTATTTACGTATCCCTAACGATAACACCAGCGTACGTGGATAAATCATTTCGGGAGTGCTTTTTCTTCTGACTTGCTTAACAAATATCCATATTTAAGGCTAGCTGAGAGATTTGAGAGCTTAATGCTAGATAGTCTATACTATTTAACATGAATCTAGCTATAATATACAAAAAGAATTTTTCAAATCGGACTGGTAGTTCCAAAGATTAGCGCGTTTAAACAAATAAAAAAACAAAAAAAACTCTTCCGCTTTCCGCTATATTAGTATAGATGTTTGATAGCATTACTAGTATTAAAAAAATACTACGAAAGAAACTTCGTTCCAACAGAGTGTTCCACGACACACACGTGTTTTATCTTTAAATTTATTAATGAACAAAATAACAAATAATTCACTAGTAATAATTTAATTTAAGGTAGAAACATGTAAGTTTTCGAAGTAAGGGCGATAAACGGGAACACAGTACACCTGATGATAAACGAATGTTGTGGCCCATAGATCAACACATCTATCATGGATTTAAGAAACAAAATGCAGATACGTTTTCCCTCCGGAGCACCACATAAGACAAAATGTACCGTTACCAATAAAAACGGTTTGCGGTTTTCTACACTTACCATACGAAGCGTGGTAGAGCCATGCTACAGCTATATTAGTAGTATAGTTGTAGCACGAATGGGTCGGCTCGACCGGGGAAGGACCACGCTCTTACAGAATACCAGCATAAAATAGCAGCTTAACACTGCTGTGTTTCGTATGGTGAGTGTAGAGAACCGGAGACCCTTTTTACTGGAAAAGAGGCATTCCATCTTCCTCACGGGTGACAACGCATCTGCATTTTGATTCGCAAACGAGGATAGATGTAGTTGTCTATGGGCCACAGCAACCACTTACCGTCAGGTGGACTGTGTGCTCGTTTGTCACCCTAGACTTTAAAAAAAGCACAGCAGTAATTTGCTGCTATTTGACGCTGGTTTGTGGTTCATCATAACATTGCTGAAACGTGGCTCTACGACGTTAAAATTGCACTGTCAATGGCTTGAATCAATGTACTAAATGTCGTACATATTATGTAAGTATACATTGTTTAAATATATAAGAATAGTAAGAAACAAAGCGAGAAGCCAAATGAAAATATACTGCGGGTTATATTGCAAGTGGGACAAAGGGAACTGTTTTAGCTGAGACACACCTGGCTCCTGAAGAGCTCATAAATAAAGGGAAACGGTGAAACTTGCGGAAACATCGCAGCGAGGATCTCTTGAAAACACGCCTTTTCAAAGCCAGTCTCGCATAGAAATAAACGTGGCAGCGATTTGTTAGAATTACGTTTGAAACCCTGTTACTAATACAAGCTTTACAAATAGTTCTTCAAAGGTGAATTAATTTTTCTTTGCTCACATTTTGTACTTGTCACACTTCAAAGGTGAATTAAATGGCATTAAATTTTTAAATATTTTCATAGAATTTACTTTATTGCACATTCATTAGCCTGGTGGGAATGGCTGTGTATCTGTACAAGAGACTTTATGTAATGTGTTGTGAATATACTACAACAACCAAAGTGTGCCTACTTAATGGCTACGATTTAAAATGCAAACTCGAAGAGCAAACGAAGGGCAGATGATGTCATTAGTTTTTCTATTTTAAGAATGTAAAATGACATATTTTGCAAAACAATATACATCGGATTGCGTTTCATTCTTGATTTCAATTCCACATTTTTAAATATCCAGAGTCCTGGTAGGGCAGGACCTAAGCGCTCACTGTAAATTTCAAAGTTCGCGAGCAACCCGGGTTCGATCCCCGTCGGTAACAATGCAATAACAATAAAAGTAAAAAAAAAATCCATAAGAATTACGGAATTAAATATGGAATAAACAAATATCGTGTCTAATATTATATTCTGTAATTAGTTGAAATTTCAAGTGTTGCTTTACAACGTGCTCGTGGGTGAAGGAAAACATCGTGAGGTAACCCGCATGTCAAAGAAATTTAAAAAGTTGTTAATACATGTGAAGTCCGCAAACACGTATTAGGAC